>NEWO01000083.1:1175614-1189293 GCA_003013225.1 Phalaenopsis aphrodite
TGTGTGTGTGTGTGTGTGTGTGTGGAGGGGGGGGGTGTGGGTGATATGATTTTTCACGCTTCCAAATATATATGAACATGAATGATTTATGAAATAAAATGTATCATGCATGTTTATCGTGATTTAGTTAGACTAGTTTATTACCCATTGTGTTCTGATTCTACAAGTTATGACTAGTGTTAGTGAGAATTTAGTTTGACTAGATTTGATACCTCTGTTGCACCGTAGTTGACCCTTAGGGAGGGGAGGGGCAGCTGAGGTGTGACACAACTGCATCTGCTTCATCTTCATCTGTGCCTTGTCTGTTTCGGTTTGCTTATATCGATTTCCTCAATTGTTGCATTTGGTTGCTTTGTTTGACTTCTTTGGCTTCGGTTAATTATTTTCTTTATTCGACGATAATTGAATTGTTGGTTATCATGTTATTTGTCTCTTAGTGCTTTGGTCACTCCTTGGACTCATCCTTCAGTACTAAATGTCATTGATTATGGTTAGTGAACAAAAAACATCTTGTGATGAATTTGGTTACATTTGTGACTAAAATTATGGTCGAAAAGTTAAATGCCATCAATTATTTTTATTGGAATAAAATTGTAAGACTCTTTTTAAGAAATATTTCTCAAGAGAGTTACCTCATTGATAATCCTCCAGCTTAACTGAGTCCAATTATTTTGAGTTAATGAGAGTAGATGCCCAGCTTTTGATACAAATATGAAACTCTATCGAACCTGATCAATATGTTTATGTTACTCGTGATTGTGTTAAAAATGTGGAGGACTTGATGTTTGTGTTTTCTGGGAGAAAAAAAATATTTCTCAAATCTTTGATGTACGCAAGGCGTTCTATCGAGTTAAACAACATATTCAATTACTTTAACACGTATCACATGAACTTTAAACGTGTGTATGAAGACTTGAATGCACTAATGCCCTTTAATAACGATGTCCAGATCCAGTAGACTCTAAGAGAACAAATGACTATTACGAGTTTGTTAGTTGGCCTCAACTCCTAGTATGAAGGTGTCAAATCACGGATTTTATTTGGCCATGGAGTTACTACTTTGAGGGAAGCCTATGCTCGAGTAATGCGTACTATTCTGATTTCTCAAGCTACGTCCATGTAACAATCTAGTGCTCTTGCTAGTCTTAGGCATTAGTAAATCTCAGTCTCAGAATAATTATAGGTGAAATTCTAAATTTTAGAAATCAAGGGTCAAGATAGTTTTATACTATAGTCATGAACTTGATCATACGAAAGAGAACTGTCAAAAATACTCAAAAGAAACAGAAGGGTTCTAAATCACAGTCTGCTCATACGATCACTCAGACTATCTCAATCTTTGCATATGAATTTTCTAAGCTTTTCCAATTTCTGGAAGCTTTGAAGAAATCCCCTTCTATTACCTTGTTGAGTTAGTTAACAATGATACTAGTCTTATTTTCTCTTCCACACAATGGGTCATTGATTATGGTGCCACAAAACACATGATGGATAATCCAAAATTCTTTTTTCACCTTTCATAAACAACTTTCTTCTGCCTCCTTAGTAGATGGATCTACATACACCATTAAAGTTACATCTACACTACCGTTAACATCTATCTTGACTTCAACTCAATTTTTTTAAATTGTACTTGTTACCAAGATTACACTTGCTCTTAACTGTTGTATTTTATTCTTCTCTGACCATTGTGTTTTAAGTTAGTTCATTCTGATGTATGAGGCCCTTATCTTATTTTATTTAATAGATTTCAATATTTTGTTACTTATATGGATGATTTTTCTCATATGACTTTGCTTTGTTTTATGTAATCTCATTCAAAGTTACTGTCACAATTTTCAATTCTTTTGTGCTGAAATTAAAACTCTATTTAATATTTCTGTTAAGATTTTAAGAAGTGGCAATGTTAAAGAATATTTCTATGCACCTTTTTAGACCTGCAAGACACAAAATTGGACGATTTACCAATCATCCTATAACGGGACACGATTATAAAATAGAGTAATTGAAAGGAAAAATAGACATCTTTTTGAGACAGCTATAGCTCTTTTGTTTTAAAAAAATGTACCCAAATAGTTTTGGGTTGATGTAATTTCTATTGCATATTTTTTTTTAATCAATAGAATGCCTTTTACTGTTGTACAAAATTAAACATCCTCCCAAATATTATTTCCTACTAACTCTCTTTTTCCTATTGAAATTGAAACGCATATATTTGAGTGTACTTGTTTTGTTTGTCATATTCGTCCGTAGAATATAGACCCTAATTCATTAATGTTGTGTTTTTCTAGGATACTCTCATTACTATAAAGGGAATTAATATTTTTCCTCCTAAGCATGTACATAATTTCTGTTGATGTCACATTTCATGAACAAACCCCATTCTTTGGTAACTTAGTGTGCCAAAATTTTTGTAATATTTTGTTGATTTTTTAGTGTATCACATCATTAGTTCAAATCTTGCTCCGGCTCTACTTCCACCACCAGTGCCTCAGCCTAGATCATATATCACTAATGTTTACTCTAGAGGACCTCTCTCTCATAACTAGTTCGTCAGTAGATCCTCCTCCCTGTGAACTTGATTTACTTATTTCTTTTCGAAGAGGCTAACGTCAATGCGCTTATCCCATTTTTTGTTTTTGACTATAACAAGTTATGTTCTACTTCTTGCATGTTTATTGCTTCACTCGACTCTATTGAGGTTTCAAGATATGTTCAGCAAACTCTATCCCATTTTGGGTATGTTTGAAGAATGAATGCTTTAACTGGAAATGAAACATATAAACTAGATGAATTATCTTCTAACAAGAATGCTATTGGTTGTAAATGAGTCTTTGCAGTTAAGTTTCATTATGATGGATATATAGGCCGTCTTAACGCTCAGTTGGCTGCCAAGGGCTATGCTCAAACTTAGATCGACTAGTTGGACGCATTCTCTCCAATGGCTAAGTTGACTTCAATTCATCTATTTTTGACCTTGGTCGAAATGAGTAATTGCCCCTACACCAGCTTGATCTGAAGAATGCATTTCTTGTTAGTGATCTTTTGGAAGAGATATACATAGAGCAACCTCCTCTGTTTGTTGCTTAGAGGGAGTTTGGTCGGAAGTCATTATATGGATTGAAGCAAATCACTCAGGAAGAGTTTAGGATGCAAAAAAGTAAAAATGATCACACTATATTGTACAAACAATCGGCTTCAGGAATCATTCTATTTGTGGTCTATGTTGATTACATTATTATTACTGGAAGTGATGTATATAAAATCCTATCATTGACATCATTTCTTCAAAATTAGTTCAACACTAAAGATGTGCTCCTTGAAGTACTTCTTGGGGATTGATGTATCAAGGAGCAAGAAGGGTATTTGTCTATCTCAAGAGAAGTATGTTTTGAATTTATTAGCAAAAATTGAAAAGTTAGTGATCAAACTATGTAGTACTCCGGTGCTTCTAAATCAACAAGTCATTCAGGATGAATAGCCTTTTAATTATCCTGAACATTATTGGAAGCTAGTGGAAAAATTAAACTTCCTTACAGTGACTCGTCTTGACATTGCTTATTTAGCAACACTATGAGTCAATTTATGTCTTCCCCTATAGTTCATCATTGGTCAATTTTGGAACAAATACATGTACCTTAAAGGGGCTCCTAGACAATGTATTTTATATTAGACTCATGCGCATATAAATATTGAATATTTCTGCCCATTTATTAGCTTTTCTTTGTAATGGTGTCGGCAGCGGGCTCTGCTAGGTTTTCGCCCGATGGCAATTCTTGGCACTAAAATTATTGGATTCACTTATTTTCTCCGTCTAAGTTCGCAAGTCCTCTCTCCAGCCCGACGATGTCGTTTTGTTCGCTTTACCCGAAGACGACGACGACGTCTTCTTGTTTGCACGTCGCCTTCTAACTGACACGCTTCTCTGCTCGCATTTGCCTTCATGCCTGACAGACGTTTTCGTCTTGCAGGTGCCCGAAGACGACGACATCTTCCTGTTCGCACGTCGTCTCCTAATCGACGACGCGCCTCTCTGTTCTCATTCGCCTTCCGACCCGACAGACGTTTTCGGTTCGCACGTCGTCTCGCAGAAGGATGCGCCTGTCTGCTCGCATCCTGCCCGACATACAGTTTCTTCTGGCATTCTGCCCGACTCTTTCTGTCAGCAACCTCGTTGTAGCTTAACTTCGACAGCCATCAAAGAGCCATCCTTTGATGGCGCTTCCTTCTTCTTTGTTTGAACCGGACAAAGTCTCATTTGCCCATGTGGTGGGTAACTCTCAGGTGGAGTCCGCTGTGGTATTTTCCTCAAGTTATAAGAAATGTTGTGATGATACATATCATTGTCCTTTTGTTAAGAAAGGAAGTAGGAATGGTGGAAAAACAACAATCTTTTTTTTTGAATCAAAAATTTCTAATATGACGGAAAAATTTAAGTTTGCTCTAATTGGAAAATTTCAGTGGAGACATCTTTTTATGGATGTTATCAGAAAGAGTGTTGATGATCTTAAGCTAGTAGGCAAATGGAAAGTCAGACTTATGAATGGGAGACGTGTTGATCCTACTAATTGTGGCTGAAGACTACACCAGAATTTTCTTCAAGAAATGTTTTAATATCGCAGACAAATCAATGAAGTTACTTAAGTGATCTCCTGATTTTTACCCTAATCATGAAACTCTCACTGTATTGGTATGGTTTAGTTTACCTTGTCTCAATCTGTATTTTTTCACCATTAGGTTCTCTACTCTATTGGTGTCATCTTTGGGGATCCTTTGAAGCTAAATCTGCCTATTTTCAACCCAACCAGACACTCGGTGACCAAAATACTTGCGGAAAGAGATATTACTTTATCTGATGTTATTGAACTCTGGCTTGGCACGACCCATAATGGTTATTGACGACAAATCGTCATGGAGCGCAAATCTCCATATTGTACCCAATGTAAGATGTTTGGTTATGTCCTTGATAAATGTCACAAGTTTCATCTAAATTTAAAATCTAAGGTTCAAGTGAATAAGGATGGGTTTAACCCCATTACTCTGGACATTTTAGTTTCATCTGTGGAGGATACTATTAGACATAAGGTGTCTGTTGCCCCTGAGGAGCCCCCCCCCCCCCCAAATGACACTGTTGTTATTGGTATTGCGAGTGATGTAATGCTGGTTATTACCTACAAATGATAGTTTTCAGACTGATAATTAGGAAGCCTCGTAACTCCACTTCTTCAGGAAGTATCCGGTGTAGAGTCAACTCATACTTCACAGATACTAAAACCTATTGTGGGTACTACGGTTGGTATTCCGTCTGCGTCAGCTCTACCACCCCATCAGATTGATTCTTCAGAAGATGAATGACAGTTCTATTCCAATAGGAGGAAGAATAATGAAGGTCGACTCCAACTCAGAACATATTAGATGATACATTGGTTACTACCGGCAATGACAATCATCTTACCAGCTTATTAGCTTGCTCCTTCTCTAGAATTAGAGGCAGAGACAAGACCAAATTGGGACGCTTTTTAGCCACCTGATATTATGTATTTCGGCACTTTAGGTTTTTTTTTAAGTATCTAATGCATTTTTCTTTTTTTTTCTAGTTTTGAAACCATTTCTGGTTTTTCTGTGAGCAGAGTGTCATGCTTGGGTCCTTCCACACTTTGTATCTGTATATTTCTTCCTATTTAATATATTAGCCTTTTTGGGCTTTAAAAAAAAAGACATTGAATATTTCTCTGATGTAGATTGGGCAAGTTCCAAGATTGATCGAAGATCCATTACTGGATATTATATCTTTGTTGGTAGTAATTTGGTCTCATGGAAGGGTAAGATACAGAATGTAGTGTTATGGTTCAGTGCAGAATCTGAGTATCGAACGATGACACAAGCTTCAAGTGAATTGATGTGGGTCTCCCATCTCTTGACCTAAATTGCATTTAAGATGACTGTTCCAGCAAAGTTGTGGTGTTTACCAAGCTACACTTAAAATTTCTTCAAACCTCGTCTTCCATTAGCAAACTAAGCACATTGAGACATATTGGCATCTTGTTCATGAAAAGTTTCAACAAAATTTGAGTTCTACGGCTCATGTAAAGATTGGGGAGCAATTTGGGGGTTTCTTCACAAATACCTTCAATGGAGCTTGGGTTACTTATATTTGTAACAAGCTGGGCATGATAAATATCTATGCTCTAGCTTAACGGGGAGTGTTCTGAAAAGAAATGAATCGATACTTTATATGTTAGGAAGTGTGTATATTAGGGAGCTTGATATTAGACAACATAATTAGAGGAGATATTTCCAATCTATAAACGTAGGAGTGTATATAAATATGTAACATATATTTTTTTATTAAACCAATAAGTGAAAGACAACTATTTTCCTTCACAGTTTTTATACATTTATTGAAGATAACGAAAACTGTACTGAAAATAAAAAGAAAACTGTTCGGAAAATATAATTCCATTGATAGAAGAAGATCTGTATTCTGAAAACATAATCTCCATGAATAGAAAAAGAAATTTAAAGTAAAACGTTTCATCTTCATTAATTTCTTGCCAACAATATGTGGTGGGTTGATTGTCGACCAAATATAATGGGGTACTTTATTTTGTGTTACTTTTAGTTCATCCAAGCTTTTCATTATGTCTGCAAACAGATATTTTACTAAATGGTGAATCAGTTTTAGAAATGCAAATTAATTAGTTTATCATCGTATATATACATTGATTGATATGCAATGATAACATATTTAGTAAAGTTGGTGTAACATGTTGAATGGTTATGATTTCATTCTGGGCAAGCATTGAATAACATGATTAAAAGTAAAAAAATTTCAGGATGATCTTGGAGTTGCAAACGTGAAATTCCTTTTGGTCCTCTAATGTTAATTTTTTATATATGATGATGATGATGATGATGATGATGATTATTATTATTGTTGTTGTTGTTATTAATATTAATATTATTATTATTATTATTAATGTTTTGCTATTTTTTTTATCTGCAGGTGATATCATATATTCGTGGACCACTTCTCTTTATATTTAATTTTCATTCCGAAATGTCTTATGAGCTTTATAATGTTGGGGTTGAGGAGGCTGGAGAGTACCAAGTAAGAAACACAGCATTTTTATGGGAAGTTTGCTCCCTCCTGGTTTGAATAAGTTTGTTCACTGTTACAACTCTTCAATCCGTCAATTCTTTTAAGCATGTCTTTTCTTCTTTCAAGTTTCAAATGAAGACCTGGATGCCCTAAGCTGTTTTTTTTTTTTTTTTTTTTTTTTTGGTAAAGTAGTTCCACAATATTATTTAACTAGTTGTCTGCACTGTTTTTACTTCAAAATTTACAGCAATTAATTAGTGGTCTAAAGGGGGTTTTCGATGAAACCTTAAAAGAGAGTGAACAGAGTCTCTCACAAGGTTTAATGCTTTTCGAAGAGAATCTTTAGAGATGGAATCCTCATTCATGCAAATGAGTCTGCCCATTTTGGATATGAGCTCAAAAGAAGACCACTTCTATAAACAAGATGGTAAACCACAGAAAACAAATAGACGATTACAACCAAACACACTTGAAATCGGAAATTCAAACAAACACGACACACATCTCCCATGAGGACGGATCCCAGGTGGTGGTGGTGGTGACCGTTAGGAGGTTTGGAGAGGTGGCAGCAAGGCAGGAAGGGGTTTTTGAGCTGTTAATGAGGCAAGGGAACACGGTTCAAATAGTAGCAGTTTGCTGTTTGGGGGCGTAAATAGCGAGGGAGAATAGGTATAGGGCGGCAGCAGCAATGTGGAAGGGCTGTAAGGCTGGCGGCTGTAAGTTAGAAGGGCTGGAGGGCTGGTAAAGGCGGCATGGAGGTATGGGGGCTACAGAAGACAACAAGGAGGTGCAGAGGGAGGACTGGATGGGAGGCAGCTGAGATGTGGCGGATTTTGAAAGGTGGCAGCGGAGACAAACTGTAGAAAAACAGTCCAGATGGGTTGTGCGGCTGCTGCAGCAGGAAGGACGGTGGTAGCGGAGAAAAAGTTGTGGGGGGAGGGAAAAGTCGAGGATAAATACCACCTGGGTAGTGAGATACAAGTCAGAGCACTACTCGACCTTTTAAGGAGAATCACCACCTTGGAACGAGATACAGCTGGAGCACCACTCGCCCCAGCAAAATAGGCTCCCACTTCTACTGAAAAAATATCCACATGGAGGCATCATCCCCCGTCAATATATAGATATATTTGTTTTATGAAAGTGGGAAGTATTCTAATGACATTAAAGCGCTTCAGAACGGTTGCATTTTTTTATTTTGCTGTTGGGGATAAAGAAATTTATATTCATTGATAACTTGAAGAAATGACATATGATTGAGACATCGTCATTATTAAGAGCAAAAGAACAGGATTTTGAAATGTAACCCAACTTATTATCTCTATGGCAAATGATTCTATTTCTACAAACTCTAGCGAGGTTAAATTTTCATAAATGTTTGAATTAAAAGAGGGTAAGAATACTTACCTAATGAATTGTCGGAGGATGGTGAGGTACTTGTAAAGGATCTATCCCCCTTCCAATCAAATGATAATGTAAAAATACAATCTTTGCACAACGCTTGTACAACTGGTTAAAGCCATCTGCTTTTTGCTTAGTGATCATGTACGTGAGCCATTTTTTTGCACTAGCTAATCATTTCATTCCATTCTTATTAGTTTACATATATGCCACTTTACCTATGCTAGAAAAGGTGTGTTACACTTTTTAAAAGTTAAAATAGTGATGCTTTTGATATGATATAAAAGATTTGAGTGGGATAAATATAAAAAATATTTTTTTTTGTGTTAGAAATGTAAATGCATAGGAAATGGTTGGTATGTATGTAAATACTCCATTTTATTTAATAATATTTTACCATTTCTTGGTGTTCCACCCTTTTCATTGCATGATAATAAGCCTGGTTTTGTTTTAAAAATTTTTCCATAAATTTTTTTATAAGGTAAGTGCCCTTTCCCTGCTCTTCATAAGAACAGATTGTGTCATTTGCATGGCCTGTGATTTTTTCTCGTTCTTAATGAAACAGTTTGTTGCAGATAATATTGAACACAGATGAAACTATATACGGTGGTCTGGGAGTGCTGAGAAGGGATCAGTATCTGCTAAGGACCATTAGCAAAAGGTGTCGCATGAATTGTCATTTTTCCCCCTTCTAATTTTATCTTCTTTCTCTGTAAATTAAACCAATGAAGAAATTTTATGTCAGAATATGCAGACTCCTAACATTGATTAGCATGGATTTAGAAATATTGGACTTGCTTTAAGATAAAGTGTAATACAACTTATGATTGGGGCATCCATATACATAACACACACATCTTATGTATTTACATATCTAACACCTAAACTTTCATATTTACATAAATATGAAAGTTTTGGTGTTTGATATGTAAATATATAAGAATTGTGAGGTATGTATATAAATTTCTCTAAATTTAATAATCCTAAATTCATTCAGGTCAAATTTGATTACAATATCTGACTTTTTTTTACCTTGATAAAGTCTGACTGTAGTTTTTTGTTTGTATCTTTTCAGGAATGATGGTTATCGAAATAGCTTAGAGGTGACGTTGCCCAGCAGTAGTGCTCAGGTGTCTTGTCATCATGTCCAGCATTTACCCTCTAGAAGAACTTGTATGATCCGACATTTTTTGCCGGTTTCCTAATCTCCCAATTTATTGTATACTTGCAGGTCTACAAATTGACTCGCATTGCGAGAGTTTAAGGCTATTTATGGATTCAAGGAAGACTTTTGATTTGCATTCAAGGCATTTCCTCTTTTCTTTTCTTTAATGTAAAAGAATGCTTGTTAGCTCAGTTTATTTTTTGGATGAAAATGGGTAGATACTTACATTAGTGAATTTTTAATTCATTTTTTAGGAGGATTTACATCCATACCACTCAATTCTTACGTATTTACATATCTAAAACCTATACTTCAAGTTTCACATCAATGCCACCTTATCCAAGCATGAAAAGGTATATTTTCCTTTTGAAAGGTTAAAATAGGGGGTATTTTTGATGTGATATGAAAGATATGAGTGGCATAAATGTAAAAAGTGAAGTTTAGGTTTTAGATATATAAGCACATGAGAATTGGGTGGTATGTATGTAAATACCCTTTTTTTGTTATTTGTCAACAATTTTAATTGGAGTGTGTGGAACTAATTTTATAGGTGTTATTAGGTGTTGGGTCAATTTATGTTTGGGCGGACATGCGCAGCGGCATAAACATACATAAATGCAAACATATGATCATGAAAGAATATTTACATAGGTAGCATCAGATTGATTAGCTCTAGCCCACCATTGATTTTGTAATGGAAGGTCATATTACACTCGAGTTGGTCTTTTATTCGCGAGATTTGACTTGGTTGAAATAAATTATATATTCAATCTTATAAAAATTTGTTTTTTTTAACAATTGAAGAAGCGAGATTATAAATTTGAAAGCAATCGTTTCGTCTCTTATGGTTATGATTGAGGTTGTGGAAGGGGTCAGGTGGGCAATGGTGGCGATCAGTCAAAGTTGTATTGGTGATAATTTTTCGAGAGAGAGAGAGAGTAGTCGAATGATGATAGTCAGATGATTGTGTTCGGGCAATAATGCTCAAACAATGTCAATCAGACAATGATGATTAGATGAAGGCAAATGGGCGATGATAATTGTTGGTAATGATTGTCAATTTTAGACATTAAGCATAGTTTTAAAAATTCTTCAAATCTCAATTTCAAGTCTAAATCATACTCAGGGCGAAAGTCTATCTATAATTTTTTAAAAAAGATATTTTAATTATTTTGGTCAATTTTCCCAAAATATTTTGAGTCATTATTTAGATCACTAAATTTTAAATTGGTAAATATTGAACCCGTTGTATTTTTCTTGTTGAGATGCTCGATTATTTATACTAAGGAATAATAATGTAACATTAACTCGTTGATTGCTTGACACAAAAATTATATATTTGCACCGCCCAAATCATTCATCACACAAAAATTATCACAAATTTGGCTTCTAAAAAAATGAAAAATATCTTTTTCATGCATAATCAAAATATTATGTACATAAAAATTGAAGGTTATGTTAGACATGCAAACACATTTGAAAAGAGTGATATGTATGTAAATTTTTCTTTTCGGCGTTAGTAGTAATGCTGTCAAAACTGTTTGTTGTTCCCGAACAACTCGTGTTCAGCTCGTTAAGAAGCTCATATTTGACTCATTTTGCCTCGAAATACTACGAATCAATTATATATATTGATGAGTGGTATTTTTAAAAAAATTAATTTACTACAAGACTACAAAGAATTATATATATTGATGAGTGTTATTTTTAAAAAAATTAATTTACTACAAAGTATTATAATAAATTAAAAGTATTAATTAAAAAAATAAAATAAAAATTATTAAATTAGATTTAAATAATATTTTAATATAAATAATATTTTCTAAATCTTGCTCCAATTAAAATCATATGATTACGTGATTAGAATTGTCAAAAACTCTTTATTCGTGAACAGCTTGTGTTCGGCTCGCTAAGCAAACAAACCGAACACTTACACATTTTTTGAGCTCGAAGTATAAATGAACCGAACGAGCTGAGCTTGGGCTTGCTCCTGTTCAGCTTGTTTCCACACCTAATTAGTTGTGCCATAATTCTTAGACTTTTATATGATTGAATGGTGATTTATGCAGTTGATTTAATTCAAAATGAGTTCTTATGATATTTAATTTTATTTAAATTTTACTTGCCCATTTATTGCTGCCATGAACTACTGAGAGAAAGAAGTGAAGAACACATTCCTTCAATCTTACAAGCAGAAGCGCAACACCATAAACCAAAACCTAAGAACACCAGAACAAGCGTTCGCGTTCCATCGGCTGCTTCCTCCATTATTCAACCCTAAACCCTAATCACACTCCCTCCCTCTTCCCCTCCACCTCTCATTCCACATCAATCGGCAGCAGATCCATCACCGAACCAGTCCCGATCCCTTTTGTGGTATCTTTCAGCATCCACCCCCTATAAGGATGGAACAGTATCTCCTCACTGCAAGTAAACTTAGGCTTCACAGGGCAGTCGATCGCCGCCGATCCGCTATTATCGACGCAGATATGCACCTCGAAAAGTTGAAACTTACCGAACGGCCCCCTGCTGCATCGGATCAGAGGTTCCGCGCCGATGCCTTCGGTAATGGCGCTCTTTATATCGGCGAGTCGGTAGAGATTGTAGTCGGGATGGATGCCATTTTTGACGAGATTGAAGGATATGTCGGCTTTCTGGAGGAGACGGAGGCCGGTTTCGAAGTAGCTGGTTTGGTTCAGGCCGGAGCAGACTCCATAGGTTTTCCACTTGGATCTCCAGCTGGATCTGCCATTGTTGCTAGGGCATTTGATGTTCGCCCAGTATGCCTCCAGATCGTCGCTCAAGCTTGAGATCTAGGTTTAGAAATCACACAAATTTTAGAGTTTGGGTTGGACTCAGTCTATTAATGGGTTTTTATTTTTATTATTATTATTTTTTTTGGACATTTACATATTTACCATGCAATTCCTATGTATTTACATATTTTAACATCAAAATTTCACTTTTTTTTTTTTAAGTGGACATCCAAATCTTTCATATTACATAAAAATTCTATTTCTTTTTTTACTTTTAAAAATAATGTATATGTATATATAGGGCTGTCAAAACGGCTCGTTGTTCGTGAACAGTTTGTGTTCGGCTCTTTAAGAAGCTCGTGTTCGGCTCGTTTGCTGAGTTAACGAGCCAAACACGAACAAATATTTATTCGTTCGTGTTCCCTCGAAATATTACTAATCAATTATATATATCTCTCTCTTTGATTAGTAGTATTTTTTAAAAATTTAATTGACTACAAGGCTACAAAGATTTATAATCAATTAAAATTATTCATGAAGAAAAAAGAATAAAAATTATTAAATTAAATTCAAATGATGTTTTAGATCTTGTCTCAATCCCTAATTTCTTATGGCTACGTGATTATGATTGTCAAAATAACTCTTTGTTAGTGAACGGCTCGTGTTCGGCTCGTTAAGCAAACGGGCCGAACGCGAACACACTTTTTGAGCTCGAAATATAAACTCGTGTTCGGCTCGTTTACACCCCTATGTATATATATATATATTGTATATATATATATATAAAAGATGAGACGTGTAAAAATAAAATTCCAAGTGCCAGTTATGTAAATACATAAAAATTAAGTAATATTAATTTAATTATAGAAAATTTATTGCGCGCGGTGTCTAATCTGAACAGTAAAAAATATAGAGTAGACTCACTCTAATAATAAAAAAACAAAAAAAGATGTATTTCAGTGATCCAAATCAGACACAACTAGGACTGTAAAAAAAGCTCGTTGTTCGCGAACAGTTCGTGTTCGGTTCGTCAATGAGTTTGTGTTCGATTTGTTCGATAAGTAGACGAGACGAACATGAACAAATTTTTTTCGTTCGGTTAGTTAAATGAACCAAACACGAACAGTGATGCGTTCGTTCGTGTTCGAATCGTTATTGTTCGAAATATAAAATAATTTAAAATAATTATATATAAAAAATTTATGATATTCAAAAAATTAAATTTTATAAATTATAATATATAATAAAATAATAA
>NEWO01000083.1:1190563-1256914 GCA_003013225.1 Phalaenopsis aphrodite
TATATATATATATATATATATATATATATATATATATATATATATATATATATATATATATATATATATATATTATTTTCCTGTTTTGATTAACTGCTATCAATAATGGACTCGAAATATAAAATATCATCACAGGATTATTGCGGATCAAAATTGGGATATTTGTAATATTAAATATTACTAGAATATGTGGCGTGAATCCTTACACGAAAGGCTAAGAAAAATAATACTAAGTTCTGGTACTTTCTAATAAATTATGAGCGTCCAATAATCCAGGGATTTTTGCGGCAACCGAACGCAGCGAAAGGGGCCCAACTATCTTTTAAGTCATGACACACTATCCTTAGTCCAATAAAATCACCACGTAACGTTTTAATATAAGATAATATTTTCTAGTGTTATTCCATATTATTGTGGTGATATTCATATATTATTGTGTTTCAAGAATATTCCCGATGTTATAATAATGCAATAACACATCAAAATCACCACAATAACATCTGAATAACGCAGAATAACACGGTAGGAATATTTTCCGGTGTTATCGAGCCGAATCACAAGAAAACGAGTTTATTTTTTTTTCCTATCAGCTCCACATGGAGGTGATTCATTGGACTCCGACGTATATCTACGTCCGGAATCCGTCCGAAGTCCGAACGTAATAATTTTTCCAAGCAATTATTGCGTATCAATATACCAAACGCCAAAATTTTGAATTTTTACATCTACAAGATGTTTCATTTTACATAAATTAGAAATAATGATATATATATATTTTTTTAATTCCATGTAAAATATTTAAGTACTATAAATCTAATGATCTTATAATTATTTTCATGTACATTATAATTTAATGATTTTGATGGAGATTACTGAATAAAATGACCAAATTTTGAAAATGATTTAAATGGGTATGATGAGCCTAATGGAAAAGTTGTCTGGAGGAGCAAGAACTTGGAACTATTATATAATTTTAATTAAAAAATATTATTCATATTAAAGGTTAGATTAATTCACATTTTATAAAATGTGGGTTAGTCCCATGTTTTTTTTGTCAAATTAAATTTTATAATATTACATTAAATAAATATTATATTAAAAGAATACAAAGAAATATTATAATAAAATGCCCAAAAATTCTTAAAAAGCTTGAAAAATAGTCTATAATTGAGAATTATGATTGTAACATATATTAAAATCACAATTACTTTATGGGGAGGTAAGACTAAGAAATGAAAGGAAAATAACATTGGAATAACACATAAGGTTTTAAGGCTGTCAAAACTGTTCGTTGTTCGCTAACAGCTCATGTTCAGCTTTTTAAGAAGCTCGTGTTTGACCAATTTGTTAAGTTAATGAGCTGAACACGAACAAAGGTCGGCTCGTTTTGGCTTGAAATAATACTCATCAATTATATATATATATATATATATATATATATATATATATATATATATATATATATATATATATATATATATATATATATATATATATATATATATAGATATAAATGATGAGTATTATTTTTAAAAAATTTATTTGGCTACAAGCCTACAAAGATTTATATTCATGTAAAAAGTATTAATAAAAAAAATTAAAATTATTAAATTAGATTCAAATCATGTTTTAATATAAATAATAATTTTTAAATGTTGTCTTAATTCTTAACATCTTATGACTACATGATTATAATTGTCAAAACGACTCTTTGTTCGTAAACAGCTCAGGTTCGGCCTACTAAGCAAGTGTGTTAAACATTAACACGCTTTTTAAGCTCGAAATATAAACTAGCTGAACACAAACTGAGCCTGGACTCGCTCTTGTTCGACTAGTTTACACCCCTATTTAAAGTCATTTGATCATATAGCCAGCATCTACTATGAGTGAGTTGTTATATTTATATTATTATTTCCAGAGCTGTGTAAGAAATGCATGTGTCTACATATATATATATATATATATATATATATATATATATATATATATATATATATATATATATACATTCCTAAAAAGAATTAGTACATTCGGGCCACACTAAAAACAAGACTAGCAATTTAATCACGTGCCGGCCTTCCTCTATTATTGTGAGAAAAAAAAAACAAATAAATAATATCAAAGAAATTGGTATTAGAATTGAGAAGATGTGGACGAGATGCGGTCACATTCAAAATGAAATTAAGGGTCCGTTTGAGGTAGTTTATTTGATGCGGTGCTATTTTGAAAACGCACCTAGTATGTTTGGGTAAACTGCGTTTTGACAGCTTATACATTTTCAAAACGTAGATTACAATGTTTTCACACCGCACCTATAGCTTATCGATAACGATTCGACTTTTAAAAAAAATTAAAATTTGTAACAGTCACTGTATCTAACTTATCAACATATTATTTTTAATCAGCTTATCAGCAGATTATTTAATAAGTTACAGTTGCCCAAAACATACCCTAAAATAACGAGATAAATTTATATATTCGAAATAATGCGGAAAGGTCAGTAAAAATTTTCCTTAATAAAATTTAAAGTTTGTGTAATTTGGTTTTGCTTTCGTACTTTAATAAAAGATATCTTGTCAAATAGTTAATTTATTTTATTTAGTTTTTTTTAATGAACGTAAAAAAAAGCTACTATAAATATTAAAAGAAAACTTTGACTTTACATGCCTCATAATGCAAGTAGTAATTATAATATTAACACATATATTTCTAGGGCTATCAAAAAAGCTTGTTGTTCGCGAACAGTTCGTGTTCGGTTCGTCAACGAGTTCGTGTTCGATTAGTTTGATAAGTAAACGAGACGAACGTGAACAAATTTTTTTTTCATTTGGTTAGTTAAATGAACAAAACACGAACATTGATGTGTTCGTTCGTGTTCGAATCGTTATTGTTCGAAATATAAAATAATTTAAAATAAATAAATATATATATATATATAATAAATTTATGATATTTTAAAAAATTAAATTTTATAAATTATAATATATAAAAATTAATATTAATAATAATATATTAATATACTATATTAGTAATATACTAATATAGATATTATATATTTATATAATATAAGTTATATTATTTATATTTATCTATCGACACATAATTGATAGTCAAGACTTTAGTAACTACACCAAGGAAAGAGATACCAAATATAATTCAAAATACATACTCAAAATTCACCCCCATTTACATGTGGTGTAAGAAAAAACATCCTTGCTAGCTTTTCACAGCCGTCAAACCTTAGAGGAAAAGCCACTCTATGTTGTTCGAAGCCATGCCTCAGCTTCATCTGACGCCCCCTCAAGGCCTTCTGAGGGAACCACAGCCCCTGCTACAACCTAAATAGACATTCTTTCTCTTCTTCCTGGAACATTCACCTCTAACGAGTGCTCTGTAAGGAGAACCTCATAAAGACTTCTAACCTGCCTTGCAGCCCTCTCCTGCGACAAGCCCGCGAGAAAACCCGAAGAACCGAATCGATTTTGGCGCTCCTCAGTTTATGGTTTCAGCACATCCCTCTTCTTGCTCACTTCCCCTACAGAAACTTTGTTCGTCGGATTCCGCTTTACGTCTAGTTTGCAGGTTTTCGTCTGCTTGTCACTCATGGCCTTGAGAAGAGCGTCCCTATCAGCAGGTGTTTCTTCTCCACTAGACATAGTAGCAGATACGAGGAGGAAAATATGAAAAATCCGAAGAATAAGAAGACAAGGAGGCGCAAACTTTTCATATCCCACGACTTGTTTATAGCGACCTAAGCACGAAAATCTAGAAAGGTTCATTATTGCGCAATAATGTCATTCAATTATTTCATACATGTTTAAAAAAAAATTATTAACCTTGTGAACTTTGCAACTTCCAAAGAGCAAGAGAATTGAGGAACTAAACATGTATACAAAAAATTTGCCAGCACAGATCTTAAGAATGAACAAACGGCTTAGAAATATGATATAATGGTTCAACATTTTTGTTAAAGATTGACAGATTAATTATAGCAAAGGAGGAGTTTAGACCGATCAATCGAAAGGATGTGCTATGAGATTTTCTACAGAATGACGATCGACCTTGAAGCCGAATCGATAGATTATTAAGTTTTGAGTCAAGTATTGAAGGCGTTAAGGCGAGGTGAAAGCCTGACGAATCTGTCGCCAATCGTCATTAATTTGTCGGTCTTAATACAATCAAATATCTTTGTAATTACTAAAATGCTCATTTAAAAGCTGATGATCATGAGACTGCCTTGTAATTTTGTAAGATTAAGGCTTATCCCAATAAATAGGAGACCTATATCATGAATAAATGTTACACATTCCTATGATTCTTAAGTACATTCTTTCTTTCTCTTGATTCTCTCTACACAACATTCTATACCTTGAGTGTGTTTCTCGGATACTTTTAAATTCTACACCTCTTATATTTAAAAATATTGAAGTCAAAACCCTCCAAAATCAATTTTAACTTGTGAATGAATAAAAGAATTTAAATAAGTTCTAATCGGTTTATAATGGAGTACATGAAGTCATTTCAGCCTCAAAGTTTCAGAAATGTCAATATAACTTTCAATTATATTAAATTTAACCTCTAATAGTCATTGATGCGGACTATTTCAGCCCCAATCTAAATAGTCTCGAGATTATTTCGATATTCTTATGAACTTCGGGACTAAAATGACCCCATGCAAATAATCAGGGGAATAGTTTGATATTCACTCATTTATGATGACAAACATTAGCAAAAATGACAAGAAGGCAAGATGGTTTGAACAACTTGAAATAAGTTTGAATTCATAACATGTTTAAATTATATTTAGAGTGCTCCCACTTCAATAAATAATTTATGAATTTCAAATTTGTTTGGTTGATTTCAAGTATGTCTTTAAAATGATACTGATATTAAGAATATTCATAAATATGAATGATACACTGCTTATTATATATTTTATAAATATATTTACTCTGACATAGCAAACCTAAATTGATTTTTGAATGTCCAGTCTAGCCAATGAGCTTGTTTTATGATGTGTCATTTGTTGGAATTCAAAGATGCTCCAACATGATTGATTATATATAATTTACAGAGTTAGATTTATATCATTATGGAAAGAGTAATGCCGCATAAGTTTTGACCCGGATATTGGGCGGGTTGGGTTTGATGTGGATCGGGCTTATTCGAGTTTTGACCACTCAAAATAGGTTGTGGCCAGGATCTGTTTGGCGCAATTGCAGCTTTCCAGTTTTTCAGCTACAGCTGTGCTGCCCCAGGAAGCTACTGTGGGGAAGTTTGCTACTGGGAAGCTAGTTGATTGTTTGTTGCAGCTGCGTGAAAACAGTTGTTTCTGGAAAAATGACTATTCTGCCCATGTTCAAATAAACTGTTTGGAAAATAACAATGACCAAACGGGCCCTTGAGCATAGGGCTGTAAACGAGCCAAACACGAGCGAGCCCAAGCTCAGCTTGTGTTCGGCTCGTTCGCTTAGCAAGTCGAACACGAGCCGTTCACGAACAATGAGTCGTTTTGACAACCCTAATCACTTAGTCATATGATGTTAAGGATTGGGGCAAGATTTAAAAATTATTATTTATATTAAAAGATCATTTGAATCTAATTTACTAATTTTTATTTCATTTTCTTAATTAATACTTTTAATTGATTATAATCTTTATAGCCTTATAATCAGTTAAATTTTTTTTAAAAAAACTACTAATAAAAAATTGATTGATGGTATTTCGAGCCAAAACAAGCAGAACATGAACGAACAATTCTTTGTTCGTGTTCGACTCGTTAACTTAGCGAACGAGCTGAACACGAGCTTCTTAACTAGTCGAACACGAGCTGTTCGCAAACATCGAGCCGTTTTGACAACCCTATATTTGATCTCTGAAGCTTAAATTATGTCATGTATTTACATGGCTAGCATTCAAAATTTGAAAAGAAATATTACCTCCTGATGCATCAGTACTCTAATGGTAGGGTGCCACGTATACAATGATCTCACCGTGACGCCATGTGACACCCCACCATTAAAGTACTGATGCATCAGTACTCCTGAGATAATATTTTTTTCCAAAAATTTGATATTTACTTAAGAAAGATTTACATACATTCCACTCAATTTATTCACTTTTCTAACACAAAGTTTAATTTTTATTTACATGCATATTTATATTAAAGTTTTTTCTTTTTACAACCCTTTTTATCAACACAACCTACTAAATTTGTTGTATAATAAGAAATTTTTGAAATATTATTCAAGACATTTCATTAAACTGGTTTTGCAAATTTTATTTTTTGATATATGTAGATTTATTTCCCTCTTAACTTACATGTGCTACTTTCTATAACATGTGATATTAGATATGTCAAATTGCTAGCATTTATATGCTTCGTATCAAAATATGTGTCAAAAATGACAAAAATTGGGAAGTTGCAGGTGATTGTGGTTGGGTGGTCATATGTTCTGTGCAATCAATTAGAGTTATAAAAGTTTTGCACCTATGTAATTATCCATCTGTGCATTTGATACGCCTGAACACAAGTAATGATATTAGTGAAGTGAATTTATAAGGGACATATGTGATAAATGAACAAGTGAATGTATAAAAAAGTGAAAGGAAAATATTAATATAATTTAAATAATGAAATGAATTTTTATTTTTATGTTATTTTCCTACACTTATGATATTTTTTTTACTATTGAAAACTGCAATAGAATTCGGTTAGTCTACTGAGCTATGGTTGCTCACTACACATGTATTGTTTTAGGAAAGGGTAAGACTCATGTTGAGTAGAAACTCTTACATCACTGGTGAGAGTCTGTTTTTAGTTATGCAGTATCTTAGATCTATTTTGATAGTCGTGGTGATGTTTATTTTTTGATAATAGAGAGATTTAACCATGATTACTTTATATATTCTTTTGTTGTATATTATATGATCTGAATGAATTTTGGAGTAGTTTTATTCTATACATTTAATAATATTAATGGGTCTGTATATAAAACTTGAAGAAAAATAGGAAATTAAGATTTATTCTAAATAGATCTTGGGTAATAATGTATCCGTTATGGCCTTGACACGGGGCAACCCACATCAATATGACGAGTTACATCGAGTTGAGTGATGATATCTTTGTTACTAATAATTTAATATGTTATATTGCAATTTAGAAATTCATACTTTCATGTATGTTCATGCCCTTCCAAATATACATAATCTTGTTCTTAGTACTTTCATCATCATGTTTACCATCAATATTAGCATCATCATCACTTGAAATACTACCAATTATTTCATATCCTTTAATAATAGGCGACAACTCTATCTCTAATTTCAAAGTTGCTTAAAAATTTTGAGTTGAGCTAGTCACCCCTCAAGTAATCATAAATAAAAAAAATTCAGCAAAAATAATGATAATTTTAAAAACAATCTCAAATTCATTTTAATAATCCACATTTTAAAAATAATATATGATTCTATCGATTAATCCATGACAGCATGTTCGATGAATGATGTGATCTTCTTTCTAAGCTGGAACAATCTTCATATCATTATAATTTTATGTGAAGCATATCGTCAACGATAGAAGTTATGATGCAGCTGCCGAGAGGAAGCCTTAGGGTCTGTTTAGGGCAGCTTATAAGTGCGAAGGCGTTTTTGAAAATGCCGCGGTACCGTTTGGTTCGCGCGTCTTGCCCGTTTATCAGAAAACACGGTTTCATTTTTACACTAAACGTAGACCACGGGTCGAACCCTGCGGTCGACCCGTGGGCCACATTTCAAGATAATCTGCTTATCCGAAACGCTCAAGCTGCCCCAATCGCACCCTTAATTTTTGTAATAAAAAAAATCTTTTTAGAAAATATATTTAAAAAGTAAAATTTTTTTGAAAAAAAAAATATAATTTCTAAAATTTAGCATGAAAAGTTCTGCATAAAGCCGATTAAAGCATTCCGCAGTCACATGTCTTCCATGTCTCCTTCGGTGTATGCTGTAATATTTTGTATTATATAAAATTTCCGAGCCAGACAAAATCCTAAACTTATATCTTAATTTAAAAAAATTAGAAGGCAAGTTCTTCACTACTCTCCAAGTATAAACAGCCCATATTCTCCCTCTTCGGCCTCTCATATCTCTCCTCTGAGATTCAATGGAGAAGACAAGTCTTGATTTTCCTCTTATCACAAGTTTTGGTGGCTCCATTGGAGAGAATGATGGGATCACAGAATTGGGTACGGGCAGAAGAGAGGTATTGGCTGAGGTGAGGAAGCAGTTATGCCTTGCAGGTCCTCTTATTGCCTCAAGCTTTTTTCAGATCGTCCTGCAAGTGATTTCTGTGATGTTTGTTGGCCATCTTGGTGAGCTTTCCTTAGCAGGTGCTTCCATGGCCACTTCCTTCGCTGGGGTCACTGGTTTCTCCTTGATGGTATTCTCTCCCCCTATCTTTAACACTTCTGTAACTAAGGGTGCGTTTTGATTTCAAAACCTCGTGGAGGCGTTTGTTTCGAGCGTTTCGCTTGCGTTTCAAGAGACATAGTTTTATGTTTCTATTAGATGCCAAACATGGGTTGTAGCCCGCGTCCCGTGTATCCGTCTCCATATCATGATACTTAAGTCAGTCTAATAGTGACATGGCTCAGCCTCAACCCGATAAGCAGTTCATTAGCTAAGCTCGATGAGCTAATAGACCAAGCTCAAGTCAGCTCTTACTCAACTTTTGAGCATGTTTTTTTTTTTTTAAATAATTAATATAAAATATATTTCATATATATTAAAATTCAAAATTTTATTTTTAAATTATTAAAATTATTTAAAAATCATATTTTACATTTTACAGTGACTTCTTATTATAATTTATCACCTGATTGTACATTTTGATTGTCTAAGCTCTTGAGCCAGCTCTAACTCATAGAATTAGGCTTTATTTTGATCTTAAAACTAATTGGTTAATGAAGCTCAAATTCAAAGTTGAGAATGACTCAAGATCGACTTGACCCATTTATGCCCCTACTTCTAGCCATCATCAAAGGAAGGGAACTGTTGTATTACAACTATTCTGCCTGTTTTATTATTTGTATGATGCATTAAAGGCTATTAATTAGCAACAAAATGGGATTTTGTAAATATTTACTTTTAGTTTATTTTATTTGATTCAATTCTAATAAACTATTTGATTAATAGTTTTAAATTTTTATGACTAAAATGAAAATGAGATTTAGCAAGTATTAAATTTGGAACAGTTTCACTAGGATTTAGTAAATATTGTGGGGAAGGATTAAATTTGGAACAATTTAACTTGGACATTTTAAAAGAAATATTAATAAATTGTTTGAATATTTATTTAAAAATTACAAAATTATGAGTGAGAAATTCTTAAATTTTTGAGTGATGGGAGGTAACAAATGATGTCAATAACAAAATTAAAATGGAATTTATTAATGTCCTCTTTTTTTTTTAGCAAGATATAATCTAAATCTTTTTTAAATACAATCTACTTAGGGTATGTTTGGGACAACTTTTTACATGTTTGCTTTTCTGACCGTCACCACAGTTCTGTTTCGAGAACTACTTTCTTGTTGTTTTTTAGAAAATTTTATTGTAAAAAGTTGTATTTTTCAACAAGGGTTGTTCAATTCTGGTGTTTGCCAGAAAGCTAAGATCTGACTTTTTGAAAATAAAATAAATTTATAATAGTCACAACAACTGTTTGAAAACTAATTCTTTTACAACAACTTCACAGTTGCTTCTTCAAACAACTGCAACTGTTCCAAACAAACCCTTAATCTACGTTCATTCCAACTCATGGAAACCAACATAAAGTAATTAGTCGTAGATGTATGTAGTTAATTCATCATTGTTTCAATAAACCTTTCATGTTCATATACATTTCCAGTTGGGCATGGGAAGTGCGTTGGAAACCTTGTGCGGACAATCCTTCGGAGCAAAGAAGCAACGCATGCTCGGCATACATCTACAAAGCGCCATGCTTGTCCTTATGACAGTCTGCATCCCCATCGCAGTTGTTTGGACCTACACGGGAAAAATTCTCAAGGCAGTAGGCCAAGATCCAGAAATATCACTAGAAGCTGGCTTATATATTCGTTGGCTTATACCTGCTCTCTTCGCATATGGACTCCTTCAATGCTACATCAGATTCTTACAGACCCAAAACATTGTGTTGCCCATGATGATGGCCACTGCATTCACAACAATTGTTCACATTTTTGTCTGTTGGCTCCTGGTGTTCAGATCTGGCCTTGGATACAAAGGTGCTGCTTTGGCTAATTCCATCTCTTACTGGACCAATGTGTTGCTTTTGGTGCTCTATATCAAGATATCACCATCTTGCAAAGAATCCTGGACTGGTTTTTCAAGTGAAGCTTTTCACAATATTACTTCCTTCATCAAATTAGCAATTCCTTCGGCCACCATGGTTTGGTAATTAGCATATTTTTATATTTTTTTAGTCTTATTATTTCATAATTTTTTAATTTTTAGCACTATTAGTAAAGTCTTTCTTATTTTCTGCAGCTTGGAGTTCTGGTCATTTGAGCTCCTTGTTCTTCTTTCTGGTCTTCTTCCAAATCCAAAGTTAGAAACATCAGTTCTGTCCATCACGTAAGCACTAAAAATGGCCAATTACAAAATTGTAACTTTCTTTTTGTCATAACATAAAATATTGTTAATAAATTTTTCCATCAATTATCAGACTTAACACAGCTGCAATGATATTCATGATTCCCTTTGGTCTCGGAGCTGCTGTAAGGTTAGCTTTGACTTGTGTTATACTCTAATGTTCGAGAAATTATTGAATATGGAGTACGCACGTAGCTCTGCGTGTGTAATTCTCAATAACTCATAATAACTCTAAGAATAACATCAAAATGAAACCGCGAAGAATATTGGAGTGTTATCATGGGGTTATTTCGGCGTTATTTGAGTTAATGCCACAAGAACCTCATAAAATCCCGAGTAACAAATAAAAATATATGAAAGTAGAACTGCAAAGGTTAATGAGGCATTATTAGGGGGTTATTGGGAGATTATTTGAATTAATACTGCAATAACCTTTCAATAACCTTCTAATAACTACGAAATACGGAGCCCGGAGATTATTCAATATTTTCTACTAATGTCCTAGTGCAGTTATATGCTTAATTATTTATAATTTTTATTTATTTTTTTTTTATAGCACACGTGTTTCAAATGAACTTGGGGCGGGCAATCCAATGGGTGCGCGTTTAGCAGCGCAGACTGTTATAATTATCGCCATATGCGTAGGATTGGTTGTAGCATTGGCCCTGATTTTAGTTCGGAATATATGGGGATATGCATACAGCAATGAATTGGAAGTGGTGAAATATGTTGCAGTCATGCTTCCAATTCTTGCAACATCAAACTTCCTTGATGGAATACAATGTGTGCTTTCAGGTAGAACCTTTTTTCTTTTCTTTGTTTTTGTTATTTATGTGGTTTAATATCCCATTAATTTGTGCCGCGTACTCAGACCAATAGGTCAGGCATCTGCTTGTCAGTTGTAAGTCTTTTCTGGTCTGGGGTTCGATTTCTCCCGAGTGTAGGGTGTTGTACTCGAATTCTTAAGCGCATGAGGGATGATCGGGGCTCGTATAGTAGCCTCCGGCCAGTTCCTTAAAAAAAAATATATCCCATTAATAGTTTTGTTGGTGACATTGTAGGCATAGCAAGAGGTTGTGGCTGGCAAAAAATAGGAGCCTTTGTTAATCTCGGGGCTTATTACGTTGTTGGTGTTCCATCTGCAGTTCTGATGAGTTTTGTTCTGCATATTGGTGGAAAGGTTTGATTTTTATGTGAAATTACCACCCAATTACTATGTATTCACATAACTAACACCTAAAGCTTGCATTTTTTGAGTTTGGCGTAAATTTTTGAAGGATGAAAGTATTTGTTTTGTGCTACAGGGTCTTTGGATGGGAATTGTGTGCGCCCTCAGTGTGCAGTCTCTATCACTTTTAATAGTTACTTTATGCACTGATTGGGATATAGAAGTAAGCATCTTTGATCTCTTTACGATTAGGATATATATTAATATGCATTTATTTATTTATTTTATTGAATAAAAGACTTATTTTTGTGAGTGATGTAATTAAGCTTTTTAATGCATCTTCATATCAAGTATTCAACTTTTGTTTCAGGCAAGAAAAGCAAGGGATAGAGTGCATAGTGATTCAGTAGATTTGGAAGCATGAGATCGACGTCAGAGGCAATTGCATATTTACCATTCAACATTGTGAAATCCGTTGCCTGTTGAAAATACATGCTTTAAGTAGACTATATATATAGATATAGTTTTTCATTTAAATGTATTGATATTATTGTCTTGCCAATGAAAATCTTTACTGAAGTTAACACATGTTATAAGTATAGAAAAATTCACATAAAAATAAATCTGATGAAATTTTCAATTGATAGAATCGCCTCTTCATTATAGATTTAATTTGATTTCAAGGAATGATGATGATAAGGTTTCTTTAATGGTTTAAAATGGATTAATGAAAAAGTAAATATAATGAAATCAAATTTTTAACAAATTATTCCAACCATTGATTCAAGCTTTTCAGACCAATTTTTAAATTTGCTTGCACTCAAATTTTTAGCATTTAAATGCAAGCTTAAGGATGGCATATCCTATATATCATAGTAGACTTTATGTGCTTGATATTTAACACACTGTGATTCCTTTGCCTAAAGGCATTTGTTTAGTGAGGCAAGGGCCTTCATGGTCTTTATGGTAGGATAATATTCACTTAAATGTCATTCAATGTTGCATTTAGGAAAAAAAAAAGGTTGTGTATATATGTATGTATCTCATATTGTACATTTATTTTTCTTTCTTCTTTAAGTTGAACTTGCAAGATATGGTGAAAAAATCCAGGAAAAATGCAAGAAAATTTATTTTTAAGTTTAAAAATTAATAGAAGCTTAGCACCAGTGTTTTGTTTCTTTATGAGTGTATTAAATAGTATTAGCCACATTAACATCGGATAATTATTTAAATTATTTATGATGATTGCCTTCTGATTGAATATAATTTCACTATTTTTTTTTTTATCTATGGGTTTGAGTAGTATTTATGATTATTTCTTACTTTCTTTTAAATCATATTTCGAATTGAATTAGAATGAACATACAGTTTAGTTAAGAAAAAACATTGAATTGATTAAAAATCCCATAATATCTAAAACCCTTTCTCAGTAGGAAAATTTTGTATTGATCTTTGACATCAACTACAACATGAGTGAATCAACCCTAAGTGATAACATTACAAGTTTTACATCCTAAAGTTAAATTAGCTAGCTAACCTCTCTTGAATTACATACCAGTAAAAAAATGTTATGATTTCGAATTGAATTAGAATGAACATACAGTTTAGTTAAAAAAAAAAAACATTGAATTGATTAAAAATCCCATAATATCTAAAACCCTCTCTCAGTAGGAAAATTTTGTATTGATCTTTGAGATCAACTACAACAAGAGTGTATTGATCTTTGACATCAACTACAACATGAGTGAATCAACCCTAAGTGATAACATTACAAGTNTTCAAAAATCTTTGCATTAAATTTAGATTTGACAAAAATCCTCAATTGTGATGCTAAAAATCATGAATTAGCCACTTTAACTTCGGATTATTATTTAAAATATTTATGATGATTGCCTTTTGATTGAATATAATTTCACTACTTTTTTTTATCTACGGGCTTGAGTAGGATTTATGATTATTTGTTACTTTCTTTTAAATCATATTTTGAATTGAATTAGAATGAACATACAGTTTATTTAAAAAAAAACATTGAATTGATTAAAAATCCCATAATATCTAAAACCCACTCTCGGTAGGTTAAAAGAAAACTTTGTATTGATCTTTGCATCAACTACAACAAGAGTCTATTGATCTTTGACATCAACTACAACATTAGTGAAACAACCTTGGTCAAGTGATAACATTACAAGTTATCACTTGAAATTGAGCTCAATTCTAGAATGGAAGTTATCCTGAAATTCTTTGCGGAGTTGAAATTGCTCATTCTAGAATGGAAGTTATCCTGAAATTCTTTGCGGAGTTGAAATTTCATGGACATTAAAATATTAACCTTGGTCAAGTGATAACATTACAAGTTTTATATCCTAAAATTAAATTAGCTAGCTAACCTCTCTTGAATTACATAAAAAAATGTCATGATTTCAAAAATCTTTGCATTAAATTTAGATTTGACAAACATCCTCAATTGTGATGCTAAAAATCATTACAATAAATTTTGTAGTTCTCCAATGCTAACTAAAACATTAAAAAAAAAAGAAATCTCTTCAAAATGTTAATTGTCCAACATATAATATCTATGAGCATCATGATTTAATTTGAAATACCTAAGATGAATGTGACACCCTTAGCCTTTCTTTTAGCACCATTAGTGATATATTAACCTATATGCTCTACCACTCACTTAGAAATCTCCCTTCTATGTCAAAGAGAATAATTTTGAAATTCCATGTCACCTAGAAATTTCCCCTTGTGCCAAAAGAGATAATAGAAACATCACCAAGAAAATTGTAGCACTGTAATAATCAAATCTACTTATTTATTCTTATTATCATCACCAGTTTATGAGTAAATAATTAAACAATCAAATCATCAAAACAGCCAACCTACAACTAAATCAGCACAAGGAGAAAAAGGAAATCTCCAAAAAATAGCCGTTAAGGTTTGAAATTTCATTCCTTAACTGCGTCAGATTCCGAGTAATATCACCGAAGATTTTCAGCCTTCCTTCATGGCGTTCAGATTCCGAGTAATATCGCTAAAGATTCTCAGCCTCTTGCCCATCTTCCCCTCCCCCATCACCTGACTTCCACAGCCGCCATTCTCAATCACAGGAGCCAGCACGGCCGCCAATATCGCCTCCTGGAACTCATCTTCCTCCGGCAAATCCGGCCATTTACCTCCGCCATTCTCAATTACAGGCTTCTCATTCAAAATCCCTGATCTTGTCCTCTTTAGATTTCCCAAGACCTCTTCCCGTTGCTTCTCAATCCTAATCTTTGAATAAAATGGAGGCGCGTCTATGTTAAGAACATTTCTGGCGCTTAAGCTCTGTAAATTCTCATCAGCAAAGCGTTCATCATGGTGGTAGTCGATGCAGGGCTGTGGTTGCCAAATCAATGAAGACACTAAGGCTTCAAAGTAGTTGCTGGCTTGATTCGTTTTCTGCATCTTTGATTCAAGGTCACGAAGCATTTCTTGTGCTCTTTCGAAGGCTTTTAGATGGGAATCAGCACCTCGTAAGCCATCTCCAGCCATGGCTGGCCTGACCTGCTTGAGAGTGGCACTGGCCTCTGCAACTCGGCCTTGTTTCATTAAACAGATTCCCAGATTGCACATCTTATTGTTGTCTGGACTTAACATTAGAGCTTTTCGGTATGCGGCTTCGGCTTCAGTATAGTTCTCCTTCTGCATCAGAGCCCAACCGAGGTTCCCCTGACATTAATTAATTTGAAGAGATAACATGAGAAAAGAAAGAAGAAGAAGAAAAGAGCTGAAAAGATTTGATTTTGACCAGCAGATGAGATGGAAATGAAGGAAAAGGTTTGATATTTACCAGTAGACGAGTAGCTTCTTGGTCGATGGAGACCTGAAATTTCCTCCCCTGTGAGCGAGCAGTCTTGGTTCGTTTCCCATTGAAAGCTAGCCCCTGCTGTATCATGAGAAGCTTATGCTTTAACAGAGCGATCTGATCGTCCAGTCTGCCGCATCTCTGTTGCAGAAAATTAAGAAGCTGAGAAAAGGAATTCTGAGAGCGACTACACGCTGAGAAAGCTAGAAAAACAGACCTTGTAAAGATCTAAAAGGATATTGTCTAAGGACTCCTGTGATTGATCAGAGCAGCGATTTCTCAATGACTTGATTGCTTCAATGGCTTCCTCAGATCGGTTCTGCTGCTTCATAACAATAGCCATGTCTTTGAGGGCACTGTCGACTCTATCTCCGGCATTGATTGCAGCCCAGAAGAGAGCGATAGCTCTCTCGGGATCTTTCTCGACAAGCTAAAATACACAAATCAAGAGGAATAAATTAAAAACTGATGCAAGTTTACTTCTGATGAAAGGAGAAAGTATGATGGGCACCTGAACCCTCTTGGCCTTTACGTAAGGGGTATCTCCGACTGGCACTTTGTGGGCGACATGGAAAGCATCTGATTTGGTCCGGCCGATGGGTTTCAGAGGAGAAGAAGGAGCCGATTTTGAAAGCCTGGTTCCAGTTGGAGCGCCCATGCTCCATTGCGATTGCTGAAGAAGCATCTTCTTTAGCTCTGCAAATTATTATGGAGACCAATGCGAGGAAGTGGATGGGAGAAGATGAGTATGTATGAGAGCGAGAGAGAGAGAGAGAGACAGAAGGGCAACACGGAAGGAGAAAAGATGGGATTTTTAAAGGATTCGGATTCGACCGTTAGACATGAACGTTGGAAATTTTGAGTATCCGCTTGGGGTATGCAACGGTAGGAAAGTTTGATATATATTTGGTAAGGTAAAACTCCTTTTTTTAAATCTGATTTCCCAACAATGGCGCTTTTGGACTGTGGAAAAAAAATAAAGAATAATATATTTAAAAATCAATATTTTAGATTCTAAAATGAAGATTCTCTCAATGAAAAATAACAAAATTAAGTAATAAATTATAGTATAGATTTATCTATTATTAAAGGCTTAATAATATATAGCACTTGAAAGTAAAAATTTATCAGCTTGCCAACTCAACAACACAAACTTGATCAAAAGATTGGGGCTTGGCAAGTGTTTGCTATAAATAGAGAGATATAAATGGATTTAAATGTATATAAATATTTAAATAGTTAAAAATGAGTAACTAAATGCATGGCAAAGAAAACAAATCCAATATATATACTAAATTTTGTCACCTAGAATGATATGAAATCACTTGTTTTTCACTATATTATTTCATATGTTTGTTCATCTGGACATTCATAAACAATAACTTTTAGGGGTATTTACATACATATCATACAATTCTTTTGTATTTACATTTCTAACACCTAAACACTCATTTTTGCATACCATCCAAGTCTTTGGCTTCACATCAAAATTACAGTCATAATTATCTTTTTAAAAGTAAAATGCTCATTTTCATGCATAAATTTATAACTGTTGAATTCAAATTTGTCATGTAGATCATGCAAGGAACAGAGCTTAGAAACCGAGAGAGAGAGAGAGAGAGAGAGAGAGAGAGAGAAAGAAAGAGAAAGAGTGGTGTGACGCAGCAATTGCTCTTAGCAGAGCAAAATAGGGGTGCTCTCCGGGCTCTCGGACTCGTTTTTTATATTGAAGAAGTGGTTAAAAGAAAAGGGGAAAACAATGCCCAAATAACTAGAAAGCCCAAATAGCCTAAGCCCCCCTACACGAAAAAATATCCTCCTATTTATAGATGATAGAAGAAAAGAAGTGTAAGAATTATATCATTGCGCTTGAATGTTAAAATTTATTATGCCCCTAAGAGTTATCGGATATTAATGTCACTAAAGTTACAAGTTATTATTGTCTATATTGACACTTTTTCGTATATAAGACACATTTTCGTATGTCTAGCATATTTTCATTGTTGAATCCAACCAACGATGTGGTTGGCCATTTGGCCGGGCTGGCCAACCAATGAGGTGGTCGGCGGGTCTTTGTTACCTCAGCTCTCATCTAATCCGTGCGTGCATTTTTCGGACATATATAAATGCCTCCATGTCTCTTACTTCATGGAAATGAAGCTGCAATAAGAATAAAATATTTTGAATGCCAAAAATACAATAAAAATAATGCAATAATTATACTCTCTTGATTTCAAAGTCTTTTAGCACCCTGTTTTCTTTTAGCCCCGGAGTGCTCATTCTAACGCTTTTTCGGGTCAATTTTTTATATGTGTTGCCGGTCATCTAACTAATATTTGGCTGGTTGAGGTGACCTTTGGTCGGTCTTATTGATTTCGTCTTTGTTTTAGCATTTCACCTTTACCGGACAACTAGTTTACTATAGTTGCTCAGTGATGAATGTTGACATTGATTGATTTGCTCACTTTAGAGGGGAGTCTTTAATTTGCTCGCCCCAAAGGGAGTCTTTGATTTGCTGGCTCCAGAGAGGAGTTTTTGATTTGCTCACCCCGGAGAGTAGTCTTTGATTTGCTCCCTCCAGAGGGGAATCTTTGCTTTTCTTGATCGGTTAGAATTTCTTGAGTGTTGACTTAGATCAAGATGCCTATGAACATTTTAAGTTCCTTATGTCTCTGTCAAACCTAGAAAAATAAAATATGACTGGAGTGTTATACATTCAAATATTCCTTGATTTGAAAATGGTTGGTCGGATTCACATAGCCAACTGGAGGCAGGTGATCGGTTGGAAGCAAGCGGGTTGCTGAAACAACAATCGACCAGAGCAGTGGTCAGCTAGAGCAACGGTTGGCCGGAGGGTGGCTTGCTAGAAGCACAAACAAATTGAGCGGTATGTATGTAAACATACAAATACAAAAGAATTAAGTAGTATCCATGTAAAAAGTTCCCTGATTTTGAGATGGACCAGAGGAAGGTGATTGGCCGAAAGAAAGTGGTCAACTGGAACAACGGTTAACCAGAGGGTGGCTTGCTAGAAGCACAAATGAATTGAGTGGTATGTACCTAAATATGCAAATATATATGAATTGAGTGGTATGTATGTAAATATTTCTTAATTTTGAGTTGGCTGGTTGGGAGGCACACTACCAGCCAGAGGGTAACCGACCAGTAGCCGGTGGCCAGCCAGAGCAGTGGTCATCTAGAAGGACCGGGAGGCATGATAAGAAGAAACAAACCGATGAGGCATGAAACAATCTATACGGTAAGAATGACATGTGTAAGGGTCCAGTTTGCATACAGTCGTTTGGCGGAGATATTGTTGGTTGGGTATGCAGTTCAACAGAGGAATTTCTAGTCAAATGAGAACTAGTCGGTCCAGCCCACTGGGTGATCGCCCGACAGATAGAATTACCAAGCGAAACTGGGGATTTCATTGGGATATTTGTCAGATGAAGAAGATTCTGACGGGTTGGACTAGCTAGCCAAAATCGAACAGTTCAATCCTCGAGTGCTGGCGAAATCTTGGTAATATTACAAAATTTTTGCTTTCATCATCAGACACAAACCTTACCAAGAAACTCATGCAGCACTGCAATCAAAATTTTCTGTTTTTGCTGCTTAATGCTCGCTCTTAGTTGCAAAAGCAGATCGTGTATTACTTCAGGTACGGTTGTCCTGCATGATAAAAATTGTAGCGAAATTGGGACTCAAACAAAACCAAAGCCTTTAGCAGGGATCAGATGTTTCATCTAATGGGCAAGGGCCTTGTGATGAAGGAAGAGCTGGCCTTGTGGAGTTGGGGATCAATGGTCTCAGGATATGGAGTCTAAAATAACAAGTTCATAGTAGTAATGGGCTGTCAGAGGGACTTACATACATACCATAAAGTTCTTATTTATTAACATATCTAATATAAATTTCAATATTTATTTGTATAACACATTTATGTGTAATTGTGATTATTGCATGAAATTATTATAAATGTCAAAATTTAAATATTATGTATGCATATACATAGAAGTTACATGGTATTTATGTAACCCTCCCTCATAAATCTAATGATTTTGGGGGTTATCTTGACAAAAAAAACAAATAAGATTTACATAAAGTCCACAGAATTCTTATATATTTATGTATCAAACATCTGTACTTCAATTTTTACAGCTATACTACATATGGGTGTTATAAAATATAAAAAACAAAGTTTAGGTGTTATATAATAAAAATTACGCAGAGCTGCGTGCGTAATAACCCCACAATAACATCCGCTTCGCGGTTATTAGAGGGTTATTGGGAGGTTATTGAGTATTAATTCCAATAACCTATAATTTTAATAACCTTTCAATAACCTTCACAGACTCTATATTGATGTTATTCATAGGTTATTATGAAGGTGTTGCGGGGGTAATGAAATACACACGCAGAATCGGACCTGCCAATAGAGCACCAAATCTAAATTGTTCTCATGGTAATTAAAAAAAGAAGGCCATTACATCAATATTTTTTGTTAAAAAAAATTGACATTCAGATATTTAACTCATAAATGGCAAGTGATACAACAAAATTACAATGTATTTAACGGTAACTGTGAGAATGCATGCTGGTCGACATCCAGGCTTTTCAAGCTACTTGTGAACAAGAATGGATAAGACCCAATGAACCTGCACATGAAACAAAAAATACAAAGATTTTAGTCTTTAACATATTGTCTGCTCATTATTATTATTTTATCATCAACTTAATTTAAAAATCAACATGCTAAACACACTTTTATACAACTTGAACGAATCAATGGCGACATGCCTCAACCGGTTTGACTGTAAAATTTCAAAACTATATAACCCACTAATCATGGTAAGTAGCAATATAATCAATCAATTTCATAAAAAATGTCAAAGTCTTTTATTTAATAAGCATTGTAGGTATAGTTTAATAAATTTTAAACACTTACAATGTTGTTGTTGGGATTTCTCCAGTAAAATCCTTGAAGAACAATGACAGCAATGTTGGATGGCACAAGAATGAAGATGCTCAGAGAATGCCTACCCATCCATTCCAAAACACATGTGAGGCCACGGTGTTCCCCAACATCCACCTGTTTCCACACCCAAAAACCCCCAAATAAGCATTAAAATTTCATTAAAAAGTTTTTTTTTTGTAAACGTCGAAGTTATTGACAATTTCGACGGTGTGTAATCCATAAAGTAATAAAATCCTCTGCAACTTTGTGGACGTAGGCAATTTGTTGTACCTATGTGTTTCTGTGTTTTCTGTTTTGTGAATTTCTCGTTACAATTTTTCGCTTTATGCTGTCGTTTTTTCAAAAACTTCCACCAAAGAATATCAGGAAATATTTGCATACAGACTACGCACGCAGAGCTCTGCGTGCGTAACAACCTGTTAATAACCTCCGCTTTGCGGTTATTAGGGGGTTATTGGGAGGTTATTGATGTATTAATTTCAATAACATATAACCTAAATAACCTTCCAATAACCTTGGCGGATTCTATTTCGATGTTATTCATAGATTATTATGAGGGTAATGCGGGGTTAATGGAGTACGCACGCAGAGCTGCGTGCGTATTCCGTATGCAAATATTTCCCAAGAATATCAATGAAAAACAACACATCTGAGTACTATAATCTACCATAATTATTGTCATAACAATATATTGTAATAAACTGTTTTTTTTACTAAGTTCAAAAAAGTATTCTCCAATTGTCCAAACCAAAGCTACCCGCATTAGATTCATTTTAACTATCGCTAGTTTCCATAGGACTTACCAGAAAGTACAAAGCACAAAAAGTGAGGCCAGCTGAGCCTGTTGTTAGAAGAGCGTAACTGATAGTGTATAACTGTTTGTTCAGGGGATCACCTACAAAAAGGTGGCATTTCAGCATCTTTTAAGTGAAGACTGCAGAAACGAAGTGCGAAATTAATGCATTTAGCTAAAGCAGAAAAGCATACATGTCGAACTCACCTATAAGATTAAGAAATAAACCAAATGAGAAAATTGAAACTGAAAGTTGCAACCAAAGTTTGAAGCGATCCTTATGATCCTGAGATATACATAAAAAAATGAAGTTTCGTGAAGATTAATCACTCAAAACAATAGTTAAAAGAGTTCATTTATCTGGATGAAAGATGAGCAGAAATTACTGCTAACCAAAGGATAGCAGACAGAACAGAAGAGGGAAGAAGCAATAGAAAAGAAAATAATACAGTATAGGGATACATGAAAGATCAAAAATAAGAACAACTGAAGTGGGTATAATAAGACAATTTGCCACAACCTAACTCAGGAGCTTAAAATTTACCAAAACAGAAACAAACGGTCAGATGATAGATATATCAACCTTGACATTTACAACAATCCGAAAATCATCCAAACAATTGAGAGTTACTGAATATCAATATTTCTAAAACATCAGTTGAGCACATGTAAAAATTCTCAATTTGCAACGATCATTTTTTAATAGAAAACTTAGAAAAAGATATAATGTTTACTTGTTATCTATTTTTTTAGTAGTTTATCGTCTTATGTAAATAAACTCTCATGTCAATCATTTAATTCAAAGAATTTTTTGTTATAATAAACATTCAAACAACAAGCCATATAACAATTTAGTGAATAATTATGATCCTGTAATGTATTAAATTTTTGTATGTATATCTAGCACGCATGCTTTTCAAAAATGATTAAATATATTAAATTTTTGTTTCATCAAAACTTTTAAATATCTGCATTTAAATTAATAAGTTATCTCAAGAGCACAATCTAAAATATTATACCGACTAGAGTACATCCAGTTCCATTTCCATTTCTAACATTCTCGATTTTCATTTTTGTGCACGAATACAATAACATTCGCAGCTAGTACCATAAGAGGGTGACTCATTTGATTGACTTGTACATTTATTTTATTTTATTTTCATTTAATAACTTTCAATCATTAAAACGTATGTTAAACTGCAATTCTTTTAAAACATTAAACATTAATTTAATTATTTAGATATTATCATACTTTTAATGAGTAAACTTTAAGATTTCAAAATTTTGAATGTTCGTGAAGAAACAAATTCAATGTGGGATAAAGAACAAACACTATTAAAAATGTGGCAAAAGTTGTAGTTGAAGAATCAAAAGAAAAAGTTTCTATCAATAAAAATAGTTGGTGGTAGAATAATAATGTGCAAGAAAAGATAACATATAATAAATTATGTTATAAAAATTGGTTTAAATGTAAAAGCTTAGAGAACTTGGAAAAATATAAAATGCCCCATAAGGAGTCTAAGAGAACAATCTATGAAGCTAAAAATTATGCTTCTAGTGATCTTTATAATATATTAGATACTAAAGAGGGTGAAAAATATATGTATAAACTAGCCAAACAAAAAAAAATAAAAGTAAAGATTATAATCAAGTAAAGTGTATCAAAGAGAAAAATCAAAAGTGTTTTTCTTAGAAAAAGATATTCAACATAGGTGGGTGAGTTATTTTGATAAACTTTTTAATAAAATTTTTAAAAATAAGATCGACCTTAGTGATCTTAATATCATTCATAATAATAAAATGTTTTATTTTTACCGTTACATCAGTAAAAAAAGAAGTCGACGAAGCTTTAAAGAAAACCAAGAGTAAAAAATCTGTAGGACCTGATGAAATCTCAATAGAAGTGTGGAAATATATATAAGAGCTTTAGGAGTTTCTTGGCTTAATAAACTCTATAATAGTATTTTGAAAAAAAAAAGATGCTTGAGGAGTGGAGGCAGGGTATTTTGGTCCCCTTTTTTAAGAATAATGGGGATGCACACGAGTGTGCAAATTATAGAGGAATTAAGTTGATGTGTCATGCTTTAAAATTATGAGAGAGGGTAAATGAACATATGTTAAGACATTTCAAAGATTTCTCATAATTAATGTGAATTTATGTCGGGTAGGTCTACTATGGAAGTTATAGATTTATTGAGAGGTTTGATGGAGAAGTTCAAAGAGAATAAGGATGATCTACATATGATTTTTATTGATTTAGAAAAAACTTACGATAAGGTTCCACGAGATATCCTTTGGAGAGTTCTAGAAAAGAAAGATATTGATATGACTTAAATTTAAGTCATTAAAGATATGTATACTAGAGTTGTTACTTGTGTTCGAACAGAAGGATTGACCAAATATTTTCCTATTTCAGTTGGATTATATCAGGGATCGACTTTAAACCCATATGTTTTTGCTTTAGTTATGGGTGCTCATACTGGACATTTACAGGAGGCTGTAACTTGGTGTATGCTTTTCGTTGATGATATCCTTCTCGTGGTTAAGACTAGAGAGAGCTCAAAAAAAACTTGAATTATGGAGGTCAACAATAGAGTCTAAAAGCCTTCGTTTGAGTAGAACTAAAATTGAATTTATGGAATGTAATTTTAGTAGTGGTAGCTCTAGTGACAGAGTTGTAATTATGGGTAATCAAATTATTAAAAAGTGTGAACGTTTTAGATATCTCTAGTCTACTCTTTAAAGTGATGGTGATATAAATGGGGATGCTATTAGTAGAATTCAAGTTGGTTGGGTGTAGTGGAGGAATGTTTTGGGCCTATTATGTGATAGAAAAGTACCGCTTAGACTGAAAGGAAAATTTTATAAGATGATGGTGAGATCTGCAATGCTCTATGGCATTAAATGTTGGCCTTTAAAAGAGAAGCATAAAACTAAGTTAAGTGTTGCTGAGAAGAGAATGCTTAGGTGGATGACTGATTTACACTTAGAGACAAAATGCGAAATAAATATACCCGTGATTGGGTTGGTGTAGCTCCAGTGGCAGAAAAAATTAAAGAAAGTTGTCTTACATGGTTTGGTCACATTGAACGTCGACCATCTGATGATCCGATTAGGGCAGCGGATGTTTTAGATTCGACTTATGTTAAGAAAGGTAGAGGTAGACATGGAAAGACTTGGGCATATTGTATAAAAAATGATTTAAATTTATTAAAATTAAATGAAAATACGACACTCAATAGGACGCAATGGAGAAAAATGATTCATGTAGCTGACCCCACTTAGTGGGATAAAGGTTTTTTGTTGTTTCAAAATTTAATCTTTGCAAACATGAATAAATTTAAGACTACAAAAATTAAATTTAGTACATGAAAAAAATAATTACTCACTTTACCCTTTGAAAATTCTCCTTTCTATTTACTATCTACAAACATAAATCGAAATACTATATTAAAGTCAAATTTCTTATTTTCATCAACTTTAATTTCCTATATCTTTAATTTCATTAAGCTTATTGACATAGGAGCCGTCCCGCAGGGGTGCCATCCGCGACCCCGACTACAGTGCTGCAGAAGATTGTGACTCGAATCGATCCACGAGGGCCAACTGACATTTTCTATATCTAGATTTTCCTCTTATTTGAAGTGAGATACACTTCTGTTCACACAAAGTCTACAAATATGTTTTTTTTTAGGGCAGTTTAGTTCAGTCTTCTGTCATGACAATCATCGACATCTAGGTTTTCCCTTCTAGGGTTATATCTGAAGATGAGAAGACGCTCTGGTTGTAACTCATCTTGAGGTAGTGTTTATATATTCTCCCCAGCTTCCCCTACCTTCATCCCAGCTGCCTGATCTGTTGCCACCCCTGCTGTGTTCTGACTCCCTTCCCACTAATGTCTGGTCGCTAGCCACACCTCTCAGATACTGCCTGCTTGCTACTGCTCCTTCCTAGTCACGTTCCTCATACTACCAACCTTCCACCACCCTGCCACAACATTCTTTCCACCGCCACACACCCCAACCTTAGTTGCCATCTAGTTTCCAACACCCCACACTTAACAACAACCATCGTCTTCCCTGCTGCTGTCATCCTTTCTCAAGCCGCAACACCACTCTCTTCGACCCATGCCCTAATTTGGTTTTGTGTTTTGTGTCTTTGTTATTTCTTATTTTGGAGTGTGTTTGTTGCAACCTATATTCTTTCTCGTAATAAAAGTTACATTTTCCGTTGTTGTTTGGTTAACTCAAATATCACTTGGTAGCAGAGCTAGTTTAACCCTACTAGCATCTTCCAACCATTCCCCTACACTAAAATTTTTCCTTTTGCTAAATTTTCAATCCGGCCAACCAATTTTTTTTTCCCAAACTACATTATCTCTATATAGCACATTTCTCCTACCCAAATCCCAACTACACTGCCAAGAAGGTAAGTGTTAGAGCCTGATTAGGAATTTACCATGTATGACAAACAACGGCTACTCAGAGAAGTGCTACAACTGTTTGATGCCATTAAGGAAAGAACTCAGGGCGGGACCACCGTCGACCGTAACAGTGATATCCATGTAGGAGAGCAAGAAGACAATCTAAATCCCTTTTGTAGAGATGTTTTCAAAGGAGGGAGGATCAAACAATCATTTTGTGATACAATATCAAGGAGACTGAGAAATGAGATGCCAATTGGAAGATACAGAGATGAAGTGCTTGTTAGAGGATACCGAGACTTGGGAGTAAAAGTGGACCTACTGACATTTGAGAGGAGAATAGATTTAGATGATTTCTTCAAGTGGATGCATACTGTTGAGCGGATATTTGAATTTAAGGAGGTACCCAATGACAGAAGAGTGAAGCTCATCGCTATCAAGCTGAAGAAGAATATTTTTTTTGTGGTGAGAGAACCTGAAGAGGGAGAGAAATAGGGAATGATGAGACATAATCACTTCTTAGGAGACAATGAAGAAGGCAATGCAACGATACCTACTCCCGCACTACTTCCAAGATATTTTCTTGAAATTTCACTACCAATAGAAGGAGCTATCAGTGGAGTACACAACAAAATTTAAGGAACTTAAATTTAAGTGAGTTGAAGGATCTAGAGAAGCACATAATGGCCAAGTACTTAAGAGGGGCTAGAAGCCCGCCATCAATAATATGGTCAAACTGCAACTCTATTGGACATTGAGAGACGTGCAGACTTTAACACTGAAAGTGGAGAGACAACATAAATAGAGTAGGCAACCATCACCACTCAAACTGCCACCTATAGTGAGATACCTCAGAAGGAGCACGCCTCACGGAGTGCAGTAGATTAGTTAGAAACAGTACAAAGCCACTCCATGTAAGAAGAAGCCTAAGAAGAGTAGCACGTCCACTATAGTCTCAACCAGAAAATGTTTCAGATGCCATGATTTGGGAAAATCGCTTCTAGTTGTTCGATGAGCTAAGAGGTAGTTGAAGAATAGGATGAGGAAGGACAAGATGTTGGTAGTTTAGAGAGTCCTGTAGACGGAGGATAAAAGAGAGCAACAGTGACTTAGCCACAACATAATCTATACCCGTTTCATTATGAAAGGAAGGGTATAGAGTCTCATCATCGATGAATGGAACAATAAGAACGTGGCGTCCACATAAACAAATTGAGCCTTATGACGCAGAGGAATTCCCAGCCGTATTCCCTCATGTGGTTGAAGGAGAACATTGTCTGCATTGACATGAGTTGTCTCATGGAGTTTTTGATTGAGAGCCAATTACAGAATTAGGTTTGTTGTGATGTGGTACCCATGGATGCCTGCCACCTTTGTTGGAGAGAGAGTGGCAGCATGATCATAGAACTTTGCATGATTAGTACATGAACATTTACTTATTCACCAAATATGGAAAGCGCATCGTTATCTTACCTTCGACGGAGTCTGAGATTACAGGTGCTCTTGACAATGGAGAAGTACCAGCGGGATCAATTTTGGTGACGATATAACATGACATGGTTGACACATCGGTTCCAGACACAGGACGGTGACTGCAGAGAGCATTTTAAAATATGATGATCGATAGTTTACCACTATGATCACTACCATTCTAGGAGATTCAGGCTGCCCTCACTTATGATCGGGTTGAGCTAACCATGGGTTACCTTGAGAGGTTTCAGTAGATTTAGGGTTGTAATCGAGCCGAGTATATCTTAGATTGGACTGGCTTGGTACAATTACAAGTTTTTCATGTTTGTCTTGAACTTGTGTCGAACTTTCATATGTCGTTCAAGCTTGACTTATTTAAATTTTTCAATACTTGAAATTGATTTGTGTTTGATATGCTTACGATAAATGAACGAGTATTTAAACGAGATAAATATTTTGAAAGAATATCTAGATTTTCATATAAAATTTTTAATAAATAATTTTATAAATCTAAATAAATGAATAATTTAATAAAATCAAATAAGAAAATAAACAAATCCAAACAATGTCATATAGTATCTATAATCTACATTTTTTTGTAAGAATGCATTCAAAGATAGAGAGCACATGAAAACAAGAGCAAAAAATCCAAAGGAACTTGTATTATAAAATAACTCGTAATACAAAATCTTTCTTCAATTGATATAATAATATATTAATATTAAATATATTATTAAATAGATTCTAGATAATCAAATTTTATATAAATAATATATCACATATAATACACTATCATTGAGATAAATATTAATTATTTAACAAGTTACTTGTGGAACAACAAATAAATTCGTCCGTGAATATAAATGAACAAGTTCTATTATGTTCATGTTTAGTTCATTTAACCTTCAAGCTTGTAAAAAATGTTCAAGTTTGTTTACTTACTAATTTAAACAATCATGATTGAGTATTAATCAAGTCGAGTTCGAGTTCTTTATCGAGTGCATTGATTCATTTACAACCTTAAGCATAATACACATGACACGAAGCCCTAATTCAGTTCAATAGTGTCCTACATTAGGTTGGACCAATAAGAATGTATGCTCAAAAGTGGAGAAAATTCCTCAGATAATTTGGGGAACAATGCAGTCACCAATGGGACCCAGGTGCTTCTTAGACCGCAGTTGAAAAGCCTTTAATCCCGAGAGATCACGGTAGCTTTGTCACCTTTAACGTAGCAGACTTGACTCCATATTATGAGAAAATAGAAGCTTTGATAGATGAGGATGGAGCTCCCCTAACCCCGGAAGACTGACGTGAAAGCCATCTTATAGGGGTGTCATCCACAACCCCTGCAACAGTGTTGCAGAATATCGTTGCTCAGATTGGTCCAGAAGGGCCGATTGACACTTTACGTGGATTTCCCTTCAATTTGGAGTGGGGTCCAAGCCTATTTACCCTAGATCTACAAGCATGTTGTTTTCATATTTTTGGACATTTTTTATTCAATTTTCTATCACAACAGCCATCGGCGTCCATATTTTCCCTTCTAAAATTGTACCCGAAAGTGATAAGGTGCTCCAACCGTAACACATCCCGAGGTGGTGTTTTTCTATCCTTCCCTACTCCCCCAAACTTACTTCTAGCCGCCCCTAATGGAATTGTTCTGCCACCCAGTTCCTGCTACTATCCAGCTGCCGACCACCCCTCCCAACCACTATCTGCTTGTTGTCACCCCTATCCAATCACGTTCCCAGCACTAACACCCTTCCACCACCCTGTCGCTGCTCTCTTGTTGCCACCCCACCTTAGCCCCCCTAATAGCCACTGCCACCTTCCCTATTGCTACCACCCTTCCCCGTGTTATCGTCGGCCACCTAGCCATCCCTACTTAATAACCCCCCTCAAGCTGCAACACCACCCCCTTTGACCCATGCCCTAATTTTGTATTTGTGTTATGTGCCTTTGTTATTTCCTATTTCAATGTATTTGCTATAACCCGAATTTGCTTTTTGTAATAAAAGTTATATTTCTCGTTGTTTGGCTAACTTCGGTATCACTTATTCATTTGGAATCTAATATCTAATTCATAATTCTTTAGATATTTTAAAATCTAAAATTTAGGGATATGTTACATCATAAAATAATAGATAAAACCTCTAGTGTGCGTTATTTGTCCTGGTATGAAAATCCTGCCTCCTACACACAATGTTGATCTCCCGCTCGATTTTTCTTCCCGCTCATCTCTATTTAGCATGGGGCTTCATCTCATCCATCTCTGTCTCGTAGCGAGATGAATCACGCGGCCCCTCTATCTATCGTCTCCTATCAGTGGATCTGTCTTGACGGTTATGTCAAAACAACGCAGCCAGTTCAAGTTCTTATATTACCGAATTTTGTACAATTAAAACCACCATCTTTAGTAATTTTTAGCATATTATTAATTGTTTATTGTTGTAAGTTTGAAATAGACTACCTCAAATATTATCAATAGGAGGGATATTGAAAACCAACTATAATAGTCATAATAAAAAAAAGAAATAAAACATAATAAAACAACTTAAGTTGGAGCATTAATGACAGTCATAAGAGCAAATAATAAGTAATAATGATTAGGGATAGCTGTTATAATTTAATATTCCCTCTTAAGTTGGAGCATAGATGACCGTCATGTTCAAGTTAGACTTGAAGTCATAGAAAAAAAGGCGAGGAAATTGGAGTTGATTCTCCGGCGGAATCAAGAGCATCTTCTGAAGGTGGTTCAGAGTTGGAGGAATCCGCCATAATTCCGACTGAGCTAAAAGAGATGTTGAGGTTTTGAGCCATCAATGAATTATGGTGGGGTTACAACAGGGGACTGCAGAAAACTAGCGGAATAGCTCGACCGTAGTTGGAATATTGGGATCTTGCGGGAAATAGAGAGACTTTGTGGGACAACAAGATCTTCCGGAGAAGCGTCGTAGAACAGCAGGACCTTGTGGTACTTTATAGAGAAGCAACGTAGAAGCTATGGTTGTTGGAAACTACAACTGAAGTTCTCAATAGAAGCGTAGTAGAAGCAGATCAGAGGGAACCAGCGACAGTACTGGAACCTACACAGGAGACCGGCGGCTATGAGCGTTCGGCGGTTGAAACCGGTAGATGAGGCCGGTGGTTGATAGATCAATGGTTAGCATCTGATACCATGTTGAAATTTGGAATAAACCAGCTCAAATATTATTGAAAGGAGGGATATTTAAACCCAATTATAATAGGCATAATAAAAGATGGAAATAAAAACAGAATAAAAAAACTTCAAAAAAAATAGAATAAAGCAAACTATGAAATATAAAATCAAGCAATATGTGCAAATAATAAGTAATAATTGCTAGGATAGTCGTTCTAATCTAATAATTACTAAAAGATTTCTTCATTTCTCATTAGCAATCAAAGCACACTTCTCATCAAGGATAATTTGATCAAAAAGGAGAAGATTGGGACATCTCCATCCACTGCAATGATTTTTCACACCAAGATTTTAAATAATTTGTCAGACTCTGCAGATGATGTCAGCATAGAAGCCACGGGTAAGCCCCTTCCTCAAGAAGGTTTCAATAAATTTCCCAAGATAAATTCTTACTTGCCTTCAGAAAATAAAATAACTATTCTTTAGAAAGGCACATCACACCATGTTTAAGGCAAAAGATCAAAGACCATTTTCTTCTCACTTACATAGACTGTGCGGAAGTGCGCAAGTGAGAGAGAAAGATTGTCACAAAATCATTATAAATGAGAAAATCAAGCATTCAGAAGTATCCAGCATATTCCTTGATTTCATGGACAGATGGCGAATAAAGTATGCAAGACCCAAAAAAAAACGAAATATTTATTGAGGAATAAATTTTCTGCCTTCAGCATATTGATCTAGATAATAATTCTTTTGTTTTTTTTCTTGTTTTTTGATTAAATTCATATGAGCAATATATTGGCCAGAAATCAAATCTATACGTTAAATATTTGTCAAAACAAGTATCAGGCAGATCCACATAACCGTGGCATAGTAGCACCCTGTTGTAAGTACAAAAAATAGGAACGGGATATATAGACAATTATCGACCGTGATTATTCCGTTATTCCAAGGTCAATATAGTTTGGTATATTTTAAACTTTACAGCAAAAAATAATCAGTTAAGAGTTAGTTGAATAAAGATAGGAATTTCATACTTGTTCAAACAGTTTTAAAACATTGAATGCGAGAAAACATAACCTTAGAAATGTCAAATCATGAATATTCTTTGATGAAAAAATTTCTATTTATTTGAACTTTGTAGAACCACTAGAGATCAGCAGGCCGGAGATTCAATCAATTAGTTACAGCAACAAATAGAACTGAAATAATTCTTCAAAATATGAAAAAAGAAAGATTTGTAATGTTTACGATGTAAATGAAGTATGAATTGCTAGCCAAAGCATGATCATTTGATACCAAATGAGAAATAGGAAATTACAGTCTAAAACTAAAAAAATGAAACTCATACCTCCAAATGCACAAGGATGTGACCATATTGAAGCCCAAGGATGCAAGTCACCGCAGCCATCAAGGATCTGTTAGAAAAGAATTAAATGAAAGCAAATAAACTATATGAACTCTATAACAATTATATTGAAAAATGCCTACAACAAATAAACAAACTGATACCGGAGTTAACCAAAATCACAATAGAAACATGAATATTGTTACTAAAAACAAATATGTGGATAACGAACACACTCAAAGGAAAAATACAACACAACCTCCAAAAATCTGAAAAAGAAACAAACACGACACAAACACTCAAACTAAGGTAGATCTCGAGATTATGGTGGTGATCAACGAGAGTTCGGAAAGTATTGGGATGATGGACGATGTGGTTGGCATGCTAAAAACAACAAGGCAATGGCTTCACAAGTTCCTGACAGCAAGTACGTGACAAATATTGATGTAGCGAGGCTGCTGGGATAAATTTATATGTAAAAAATTGTACATTTTTTGTTGATGTTCTCGTTTCCTGTATACATTTGCTCATCTTCTATTCATCTTGTTCAAATATTTAAAATCTAAAAATAAAATTAAAACAACATGATGAGCTATCAAAAGATAACCCAAGAGTAATTGCACTATTAAACTACAGTAATATTCAACACATAATAAAAACACAACAAGCTCGACGAGGAGCGAGTCCGGAGAGATGGTGTCAAAGCAGGGGATGGGGTGAAGGCCAGAGCGATGATGGATAAAAGTAAGTCAGTGCTCATAGAGGCGTTGAACCGCAGCAGAAAGAAGTGGAGAACGTTGTTGAAGACTAGAATCTAGAGGCCGCAGGAAAGGTGGCCAAAGCCAAGGAACAGAGGCACGGATGGCGGTACAAGCCGAGGAGCGAAGGCACGGACGATCGAAAACAACGAGCGGAGGTACGGATGGCGGACTGCAGGAAGGCTGGGGGCAATAGTTGGAAGCGTTGGTAAGGCCTAATAGGGACTACCTGCTGTGAGGGAGGCATCAGAGGTTGCAGATTGCAGATGGGGGTGTGCTGCAGCATTGAGAGGTGCCGGGTGGGGTGGACCTCAAGGAGCCTGCAGCCCGCTGGGGATAAGGCGACAAAGGATAAGGAGGCAGAGGAGCTGCTGGCTGAATGGTTGGATAGGCAGTGTAGGTTGCAGCTGCCTACAGAGGAGTTGTAGGTGGATCGGCGTTGGTCTGGAAGGAAATTGGGCGGCGTCTACCTGCAGAGAAACTGTAGGGGATAGTTGTCCGGTTGTATGGAAGTGCAGTAAAGGCGGGGCGGCTGCAATCCTACAAGGAAGCTGCAAGGGCTTGATCAGAAGTTGAGGGAATAACAAGGTTTCTGGCAGCTGCAGGCTGGCAGGGAGAGGGGTTGGAATGACGACAGGATATTAGACCGCAAGTCGAAATCGAGACAACAAGATAAACAGCACCTCGGATGTGGTTACAGCTGGAGCATCTTCCTCTTCATCAGTTACAACCCTCAAAGGAAAAGTATTCAGGCAAAACTGAATCTAGATTTCAAAACCAAGAACCATAACTCAAGAGACATCAACTCCTATTTATAAGAGACTTGACCCAATTTAGAAAAAAATTAAATTAAGAAAAGAGAAAAAAAATAAAATAAAGATCTCAGATTTTTTGGAAAGATTTAAATTAAGGAAGGAAAATAAAATCAAAATTTAGGCTTTCTGGAAAGGATTTAAATTAGGAAAGGGTCTAGGAAGAAAAATAGAAAGAGGAAGAAAGGAAAGAAAAAGGAAGGGAGAAAAAAGGAAAGGAAAGAAAAAGGTAGGGAGAAAAAAAGGAAAGGAAAGAGAAAATAGGAGAGGCGGTGGGGCCCACCTCCAAGAGGACCGGTTCCCCATGAGGCCCTCGTCATTCACTAAGTTTCTTAAAATCTAGCAAGATTTTAGAGCTAGCAAGCTTCAAAACCTCAATCCGGAAAAGTAAGTTCCTCAATGCTCAAAGTCTAGGACCTAAGTGGGTATAAGTAACTGACTCAAAGACCCAAATATGATTGAGTTGCTTACATCTCTCATTTATAAATGAGACATACAAATAATCATAGAAAGAGGATGCCCATTTTGTAAGTTTATGGTGAGAGCTATAAAGGTCTGAGCTTCTCCAATTTCATCAGCTCAAGTGGCACAAATAAAAAGATCTTAATGAATCAACAATTCAAGGTAAGATCACGAAGCAGCAAGTTAGGCATCATTGCTATACGACTTGAGAACCAAATCATGGACTTTCGTTCCTTCAACAAGTCTACAGTTACCAAACAAGGACTAAATAAATATTCATAATTAGTTTGAAAACTTATTTAATACAAGGATATTATGGTCATTGTTTGTAATGCAAAGAATACTTTGGACATCATAAAAGAAATTTCATACTATATATAAAGGGTTCCTTAAAAGTAGTTTGAGACTGCATTTGTGAGTATTAAATGAAATGGTCATGAATTTCCAGTATTATTCTCCTCCATCTCCCTCCCTTGCATACTATTTTCTCATCCTACATTATTTTCTTCCCTATCCCACGCTCGCCTAAACAATTTCTTACCCTCAATTTACTCTTAATACTGCTCTTCCTCATCGCTCAATCTCTCTGTCTCTTTCTTTCATCCCAACTACTCACTTTCTCAATCTCCTACTTTACCCCACTCTTAACCACCCAGCCTCCACAACTTTAATCAACCTGCACCCATCACTGTATTCCTCCGCTCCACAACAAAGAAGCCAGGATCTCATTGCAGCACGATGCTGTCAGTTTGTATTCCATAGCCTTACAAACCTTTACAGTAGCGTATTAATCAACTTCAAAGAAGTTTCAATAAGCAATTAAGAAGTTATCAACAAACAATGAGTTCTCTCTCTATAGGAATTAACAATAAAAACTGTGCAAGTAAAAGAAGGAAAAACAACAATAACAACTTTACCCTAAAATCCCTTCAGGGTCAAATGGTGCTTGACACCATGAAGCCGAGTTATCTGAGAAGTCGCCACCTTCAGTATTCTGACAAACCTAGCAGTAAGGACAACGAACAAAAATTAGAAAATACATAACTTTGGCAAAAGCTGTAATCCAGGACGTCACTGAATAGACCTTTAGATTTCTGTAGAACGATTTCTTATATAGGTGTTCAATGCCAAGAACATAGCGATCAATCATTCCCACAGAGTTACATGCCGGTCCGAGATCACCTCTAACCCCACATTTAACCTAAAACCAATGAGCAAAAAGACTTCATAACGTTGACTTCAAGCAATAATCATAAAAATATAACTGGCAAAGAACCTGTGCAATGCATAGGAAAATTAATCTAATGAATTAACTTTGAGTGACCAAACCGATTAAAACCCATCTTGAAAACGTTGACAATTAAGAAAATAACCGCCTAGAAAGTTTTAGGCTCCATGCACAAATCAATCTTCAGAAGTATGAAAGAAAGAAAGAAAGAAAGCAGAGGAAGAAAAGACCTAAAGCAGCTGAAAGATGAGCAAAAAGCATCCAAAAATTATAGGTGGTGCTTCACAATAGAAACCATTCGCCAAATTTATCCGAAATAGGGATGAGTGTTTCATAGCTCAACTAAAATGAGTCAAACTGGCCTAAAAATAAGCTAAATTAGATAAATTTTCAAGAATTTTAAGGCCAATCTATATTTTTTACTCAATTTCACAACTTTTACTTTAATTATTTAAAATGCAATAAGATAAAGATAATCTCATGTTTACTTCGAGAATTTGGATGAGGATGCCATCATCCTATCGTTAAGAGTATAATATTTTTTATAAATAAGATTGACTGTATGAACTTTTTTGATAGATTTAATTGTTAAATGAAAATGATGTTTCTTCTCCATTGATCCATGTTGTGTATGTGGAACATTCCAAATAATGTAAGCACCGTTCTCCTTTCTCCCCTCGTTAAGCTATTAGTGAAGCTTTCTTTTCTTCTTATCGACCCTTGTTGGAGCAAGTCATTTTCCTACCTACTCTTATGTTTCATAGATCAAATTAAAGCCTAGATTGTCCCTTAGTTAACACTGAGACCCATATTTAACATTTTATGACCCTTAGATGGTACAAGGAACATTCTCAATATCTTATGATCTTTTGGGCCCCAGTTGAGCCCCTATCGCTCAAATTGCAAGATCCAGCATTTGATCAACTAAAATAAGTAGAATAGGGAATGACAGTATGTTGACGGCAGCCACCTAAAAGATGGGTGGGAGTTGGTCTGCTGTCGGTAGATGGCAAGGAAGGGGATGCTAGAGGGCGGCACTAGCTAGGTAGGGCTGCAAAGAAGATAAAGGAACGGTTGATAAAGTACATAAAGTGCTCCCTTTCATGACATCCTCATATGTTGGCAATAAATGGGTTGGCGAGTTGTTTGCAAGGCATCCAACAAGATTTAGCAATATGTTTCGCATGACACAAGAGGTATTCATCGATTTGTTGAAGGAACTACATAGAAATCATGAACTTCATGGCTCATCCAGAACGACTTTGCGAGAGGTGCTAACAATAGCCCTTTATATATTATTGCAGAATGAATCAATGAAGTGAGCTATGAAGGGATTCAACACCCATCTGAAATGACTTACAGATAGTTCTCAGTAGGGTTGAATGCATTTATAAGTTTTTCTTCACAAATCATAAAACCACAGATCCTACATTCGAACGAACCCTCACAGAGATTTCACACGATTAGCGGTGTATGTCATACTTTAAGGTAATTTCTTTCATTTATTACATTCAATTTTCATATGAATATCGTAATAAGGTAACTCTTTGTTACCTTTCTATAATTATATTGGAGTAATTGATGGAACACAGATTGATGCACGTGTTTCAAATAATGACAAAATCACATTCATCGGTCGTTGCGGGTTCCCAACACAGAATGTCATGTTGATAAGTGGCTTCAACATGTGCTTCACTTTTCTCATGTCCAGTTGGGATGATAGTGCACATGACAAAAAAATTTTCAAATCTACAAGACGGAATAACAAATACAGCTTCTCACATCCACCCACAAGTTCGCTTGAGATTGAGCTACTCTCTTAATTCTTTTTTCCTTCAATATTAATCATTCAATTGATATGCATATGTGACACACACGAACTTAGTATTATATGGGTTAAAGGCAACCAAGAACATTTTTTTTTATAAGATTTATTGTCTTCTTGTAGTGACAGATTTGTTGATTTATATACTGAGTTTTCTAAGATTTCACAATTGCATAAAATAATAATTAATTACTTATGTTATCAGTTTTTATTTGTGTTATTTCTAATGAGATGTTTTTTAAACATCCAGAAAAGATGAGCTCGAGGATTTTTGGTAGCTCCCAAGGATTGCAATACTACTGTAGACTTCAAAATTCCCTGCTAACTTTACGTCAGTCACATAGCTACGGGAGATAATTTTTCAAATGCCCGCAGAGAATCACGAAAAACAATGACTATTTTTGGTGGACAGATAGGCAGGAAGTTTCCAATGCCGAGAGTGATCTCTAAAGAACAGCTTAGCTCGTGACATGTCTTCTGCATTTTAAAAATAATATTATCATATTATTAATTATTATTTTAATAATTTTTTACTTAATTTTAGTAATCATGCTACTCACTATTAAGTGAAGCGTCTGTCTTTATTTCATAATTTTTTGTACTGGATTTTTACTTTTAAAGTACAAAATGAATTGATATGAACAGTTCTGTTACAAACATCATTATCATACAAAGAAAAAATTGTCATTTGTCCAGAAACAGCTACAGCACAGTTGTTTTCAAACTGCAAAAAAATAAACAGACAGTCAGCTTATCCTCAGCAGTTACGCAGCTGCTTATTATTAAACTACAACTACTCCAAACAAACCCTTAAGACTTCTATGACAATTTTTGGATAACTCATGTCTCATTTGCATAATGAGAAGAAGTTTATGGGAGGTTTATAAATTTTGAGGCTAAAATTTTTTTAAGTGGGGAAGGTTATAATGTCCGGTTTATTTTTCTTGTAACACTAACGGGCTTTCAAATCAACTCTTACAAAGAAATCGAGAGGCAAAGTAGAAAAACAAGTGATTTCCAAGGCGAAAGAAGGCGATGGAAAGATAGGACTGGCATACTTTTATAATCAAGCTTGATTAAACATCAAAATTGTCGAATGAAGGCGATGACACTGGCAAACAAACCCACGAGCGTCGAAGCCAAGCAACAAACGATCATCCAACGTTGTCAAGCAGCTTGTGGGAAAATGGGAGACGACCTACGTGCAGTGTGAGTTTGCATAAAATGAGACGTGAGCATCATGTGCGTCTTGTGTGTAGGAGTAAGTGAGGCTCTCATGAGGGAGAGCAACAGCGTTAGAAGGTTGAAGCTAAGCAAAGTGATGCGAACAAGAGATGAAGAAGTTGGAGCAAAGATTAAATACTTATCAAGTGTGAATTCGATCGTGCAGGGAATAGGAGGTGAAATCGAGAGCAGATTTCAAGCAAGTATTTGGGTTAGTGTAAACGAAGCCAAGCAGTGAAGCTGAAATCTTTTCTTTGAAGGTAAAACTTTGTATTGGTTAATTTAATTAAAGTTTATTTTGATTAAGTAAATGCTTAAATGAAAGAGGAATTTTGATGTATTTATGTAAATTGTTTGCATAATTCTTAATGCCAAATAACCTACATGTGAGTAATTAATCAAATTAGAGACTAGTATAAAGGAGCAATTAAATATAAGATAAAGACTTTTAAATGATTGAGAATTATTATATGATTTGTTTAATTCTAGGAAGTGATAAAATTAGTAAAGACTGTTATTATAAAGTACATGAACTTAAATTTAAATTAATGTAAGCTACTTACATTCATTTAAGTTATTTAAAATTTAAATGAATATGATGATAGAAAAAATAAATAATAAATAAAAGCTTTATTTTATTAAATTTACAAGAAGAATAATTTTTAGGGCAAATGAAAATATTATGATAAAGCTATTTGTTAGTTTGAGTAGATTAAAATAATACTCTTTCCGTTAAAAGAGGATTTTAAGTATAACTTTAACATATTAAATGTAAGCAAAGATAATTAAAGAATTTGGTTAATTATAGTTTCAAGAGACATATATTAGAATTTTTGTAATTTATAAGTTAATTATTATCAAAGTAAGCAGAAGTGACAAGAAACATAAAGCAAATCTTGTCAACCAAGCTTTCAAAGTGAAATTAAGGTAAGTAATTATATATTTAGATTACGAGACAATAGAGTAATTTAGATTACGAACAATTGTGCTAATGAGAGAATATGGGTCAGGAGTGAGTAGAAACATTTCCACCTCAGACAATAATGAACATATTTTGCATCCCATTGTGCCAAGGAATTTATTGATCAGGCATATGTTAGGTTATATTTAGACAGTGTTCTTCAGATAGATGTGAGTTAATAGTATGAAGTGTCCTAAAGTTAAAGATTAAACTTTGAAAAAATAAATAAACCTAAAGTTAAGGCATATAGAATTATAGATTGCTTCTATGAGCAAATAACATGCATACATTTATTAGATTTTTATAGGATTTTTCTACAACATGATAAAAAAGACCATCATATATATTATTTTCTTTTTTCTAGGGTTACTGTAGTTTAAAGTGTAATTGCTCCTTTGGGTTATCTTCAATAACTTATTATATTATTTTAATAAATTGCAAGTTTAAGCTTTTAAATAGAAGATAAGCACTGTAATAGAGAATGTGTAAAGAAGATGAGAGCAACAAACAAAAAAGATAAACATATTAATTATTAAATTAAATTAATTCCTTTAGTGGCTCATTCATTTTATTTGAATTGTAAATTGTTAGTGTAGAAAATGCATAATTGAAGATTTTAATTTCATCATTCAGCAATCTATTCCCAACTTGGAAATTTGAAGTTCTCACGGCGAGTTGTGACACCCATGCCATGTGTTGTGAACCCACATAGATAAATCTCAACCCTTTGATGGACATAGCATCTAAATACATTGATCCATTTGGAATTTAAGGTTCAACCTTAAATAGTAGTGACACTGATAAATGGTAAACAAACAGACAAGGTTTCAATCTCATGATATAAATATGCCACAAGCCTAATAAACATCATACGATCGTTCTAAGACTAAAAAAAAGTGAAACAAATAAAAATAAATCCAGTAATCATCTATCTTAGTTAGATATTAAGTTTTAAATGATTCATTTTCTATATTTCCATACTGGTATTGATAGCGGGGTTATTCAAAGCAACACTAAGAAAATCTAATATTATTACTGAAAACAAATAAACAATTACAAACTAACATACTTGAAAGGCAAATATAACAACGCGACACATAAACTCACACTGCGGTCCGATCCTGGAATAGTGGTGGTCAGCTAGAAGGATTGGAAAGGGGTGTTAGGTGGCTAGAATTGTGGGAAAAATGTGAGAGGGTGGCGGTTGCAACAAGGAGGGGCACATGTGGGGCTGGTATTGGGGCGGCTGGGAGAGGCCAGTGAACAGTAGGATGGCTGTTCCGGGTGACGGCAGAGCGGGGAAAGGGTGTTGTGGCAAGGAGTGGCAAGGGGCGGCAAGTGGAGGATGCAAGGGCCGCAGGATATGATGCAGTCCAAGCAACAGTAAATCTAAATGAAGGCTGGAACAGCAGAACAGCAGATTGAAAGACAGTTCCAGGCGGCGGCAGTGAAGGAAGTAGGCGGGAAGCAAGGCAGGAAGGTTGGGGAAGGATGGAGGCCGGCTGTGTTGAGCGGCAGCAAGCCTGGGAAGGGAGGGAGGTGGATGGAATTGGAGCTGCAGGAAACAACACAAAAGCTGCTGTTCCAGCAGCTGCAGCAGGGAAGTGATGGTGGGGATTGATGCAGGAATGTTGCAGAAGGTTAAGAGAAGCATAATCACCATCTCATGAGTGAGATACATCCACAGCACAACCCACACTTTTGAATACAGCCCTCTAAAAGAAAAGCGAACTGCGGCAGCTGCACTAAACAAGCTCACGCCAAAAACTGAACCTAGAGCATCAGATAAGCAAATATATAACAAGAGGATAGCGAAAAGTGGCCCAAGGGGATTGCCCAATTCCAGAGCATCGAAAAAAAACCTAACAACTTAGGTCCAGATACAAATCTGGAGACGCTTCCGTCGCGGGACTTCCCACTTCATGTTCGATCCCGGGAGTGCATCCCTGTCTGCTTCAGGTATGTGTACTGTTCATGATTGTATTTTATTTATGGAATTATAAAAATTTGTCTTGCTTTAAAATTGATGCACTAAATTAGTCATGTCTTTGATTTATGATGCTCCGATTATTTCAAAGATCATCTTCATGTTATTATTTCTTCTTCTTATATTTTTAATCATGTATTTGTACTGTTTATCTCCTATACTTTAAGTTTATTGGGTAAAATGTTACTATTTTTCAGGTAAGATAAAGGAGCACGTAAGATCATAATCATGTGACATTATTTTATCCTGTATCCTAGAACATTGCTGAACATTTTTTTATGTATAATAAAAGAAAGGTCGAATGATAGAGATTAAAAGTACTTTTGATACATATAAATTTCTACAAAATTTTTTGTAAGTACTTTCTGTCCATATTGATGATTTAAATAATACACTTATTAATAATTCTAATTAAGCTATTTGAATGATTCTGAACATCAATATATGTTCTATGATGATCTGGACAAACTAATTTCTAATTACTCAATCCATGTTGGTAAAATAATAATAAATGTTTGTTAGACAATATGTATAATATCCACCTCTATTACGTCTTATGCTTGACCTGAGAGGGAGGGTCAAAATCGGGTATGACAAACAACCCTCAGTTGAATCTATCCTTTTCAAAGTTGTCATACCTAACCAGATATAATGATTTCTATTGATTTTATTATTTCTTAGCAGTTGAAATCAGGCAATCACGCCATGGTAGCATACATCACAAATAACAGGGGGCCAAGCAAGCACACAAACCATTAGCAACCTTTGTAATATAACCAATAATCTTTCATCTAGTGAGAGTAAGGTTGGGTCCTGCCCATATTAGCCCAGAAAATTAGCAAGCCCTCTTTTGTTATTTAAGATGTGGAAGACTAGAACTTTTCGAAGCAATCAATCTCGATACACAAATTTTCAAGCACATAATAGAACTACACCACGGAAGAATATAGCAAAAGCACAAACATCAATTTTAAGAAACTCCTTAGAAATTTGAAAACATGTAAATTTTATGCATCACATGTGTAACCAATGAAAGAGCATAAGAAACTTACACTTGCCTGACCTTTTTAATAATATAAGTATCATTCCTATAAACATTTGACAGAACAGACTGTTGAACTGCAAATTGCCAATCTGGTACATACAAACCATATAGCAGACCCAGGTATATTCCAGCTAGTGAGACCAAAAATAACCTACAAAAATTGATACTCATAAAAATCGATTCACTTAAGCAAGTACAAAGAAAATTATAATTAATTTAAGCCACCAAAGTAGCTAACTTAAATCTAGCAAGCAAGCGTTGGCAGTTCAAGGACTTGGTATAAAGAACCAGAATATAGATGTTAAATAGCTGAATATGTGGCCGAATGAATTCTCATAAAGCTAGATGTTCCAAAAAGAATCATGCTGTTAATGATACATTTCTCAACAAAATAACATGCATACTGGCATAAGTGCATCCAGCAAAAAGCAAGAGCTAATGATAAACTTTCATCTGTACCACCTATCAAAACTCCCCGTGAAAGTTGCTAGTGCTAGAGCCACAAACCAACTAACCAACTAGAAGACAAGAAGTTCAATTTTCTGTAAATGGATTTCTCTGCAATTACAGAAAATAAAAAAAAAAAGATAAATTGTATTATAAGCTAGACAGTATGGCAGAGAAGATGCAGAGCCAACAGCAATGATGACCAACATTTTTCCTTCCAATGCTAAATCTTATGTCATTCAGTTACTGAAGTTAACCCAAATCACAATAAGAAAGCAAATATTATTACTAAAAAAGACAATACGCAGTTACAACCACAAGAGGAAATAGAAATAACTGCAACACAACACAAGCAACGGGGGGATGGGGGGGGGGGGGTTCTGATGGGGGCTGGGAGGCTGGAGCAGTAGGGCAGCAAGAGACGGTTATTCTAACAGTAGTAATTTGCTGTTTGGGGACAGCAACAGCAAGGGGGAAGCAGGATAGGGGCGATGGCAGCAATCTGGAAGGGTGGGGTGGCGGCTGCAAGGTAGAAGGGTTGGAAGGCTGGTAGGTGGTTAGGACGGGCGGAAGGGAAATATGGGGGCTGTAGGCGAAAACAAATGTGTTATCCTAGGAGATGGTTTCAGCAATTATGGCGACGGCGGAGGTGGAGGGATGGTTGTGGGAAAGTCAAGGATAAATACCAGCTCGAGAGCGAGATACGGCTAGGGCACCACTCGACCCTTAGAGGAGAATCACCAACTCGGAACGAGATACAGTCGGAGCAGCACTCGCCCTTGGATACAACCCTAGACTGAAAAATAGAGGACGTCGACGACTATCCTGAAAGAAATGCAATCAAAAACTGAAAAATTGAAACAAAAATTCAATTATATAAGCCCTAGACAATTAAGAAGTGGCCCCACTCCAACTGAATGACAGTTCATTGGCTTGGAGGGCCAATCAACCCATTAGAATGCTAGACTGGTGCGCTCCAAGAGTTGGACTTGACTCCCACATCGACTATTTGGCACTTTTGTGCCTCCTAAGTTGACGCTTGTGCTAGTCTCCCGGGGTTGCGGGAGCTTCAACTTCATCTATCGAAGCTTTTATCTACTCATGGTAGTTAAGTCGGCCCTATTGAAGGTAGCGAAATTATTGCAAGTTGTTGGTACGTCAATACTGTAGAAGTTATTATCCCGAAGCACATGCTAATACAATAAGTATCAATCCACATTTGACCTAGCTTTAGATGGAGCTGCATATCATCGTAGACTCTCACGAGCAAGTAAATCTATAATATGTTTCTCCCACTCCTTGTACTCAATTGGATGTATTTGATAAATAAGTCTGTTAGAAAGAATCAACCCTGAAATGACAACTATGGCAGATTGGCCACACTAAAGCTGAACAACTCAGGAGAGGTCTCTCCTTCTAGGAAAGAGTCGGATCCCATTGTAAAATGTTATTGTCCCCAAAGATCTAAGGCGATTTCCATTGTTGTGATTCATCCATATTGTCTAATCTTCTGTCGGTGAATACATTGTTGAACTGATGCTAATACCAAATAATTCCATATAGTCTTCCAAAAGTGGAAAAAAAAGTCTCATCTCTGACATGTTAAACCTCCCTCATAGGAATAACTCAAAAATAGATTATATATTTGAAAAGTTTGAAATTCTCTTATCAAAGATTGTCACGTATTTGGTATCGGTTCCTCCAACATAAAAATGTCATGGATCACAAATGTTATGTATGTTGGATTCTCACTCATGGGCTCAACTTGAACTATGTGTTTTTCTCCCTCGTCAGTTAGAATCCGACACTCATCTTTTGTGTTCTCGCCTTCTTCGGTGTAACACCAAAATTTCAAAAAATCGGGTAACTTCAATAACTTCTAAAAGTATCCCAAAAATTTTTACCTCCTGGAATTTGATCGAAATAATTTTATTAAACTCTATGCTTGAAATCGAACAATTCAATATAAAGCACCATACATGAATAATGAATGGATTGGGAGATATAAATTGTTGAGGTTACAATTGAATTAATTTAATTAAACCTTAAATAAATCTTAATTTTTTTCTCCTAGTAACTCAGTTATTGCAGCCAACAGACATTCCTTCACCTCTTATTCTTTCGATCGGTCGAATTGGACAATCTAGAGCCCCAATTTCCTCCCCTCTGCCTAATTTCTCTCCCAACCTTTCCCTATTCCCATTCAGACTCATCATGTGAAGTCCTCTGCGAATTCCATAAAGAACCATTTGCACTGTAGCAAACACGACATAAGCACAAGGCAAGGAGCCTCAAAGCACAATTTAGAGCTCCGTGGACAAATTCTATAAATGTGAATCTCTTTTTCATGATATTGAAGCATTTATTTCCTTCATCTCACTTATGTATTGATGTTTGCCTCATTTTTTGTGTTTTTATCGTTTCCAGTAGCTATCTGAGGAGCTGATTTTGTCTCGAAAGTGTTGTAATCATTTTGCAAGCTTTCAAAAAGATTTAAGCCTGAGTTTAGTGAAGGAGAAGTTAAGTTGGAGGTGATAGAAAGAAGATTAGCTATTTTAGAAGGGCGATTAATGCCAAGCAGTCTATTTGAGGTATGTTTTGGCAATTAATGCTTATTTTTATGTTAATGCACGTTTAGAGCCAATTTTATAAAACCGTATATTGTCTACGAGTTTCAGGTTGTCTACAGAAGGCAACGAGCTCGAGACGAGCATATAAAAACTCGTCGTAGGGCTACTCCGCAAATCAGGTGAAATAATCTCGTGTTAAAATAAGAAAATACTCTTCTAGAGGTTTCATATGATTTCTAGTTTAACACAGATGCATTTAGGAATTCTGACATATTGTAGATGAATATCTGCAATTAACTTATTAATGCAAGTTGAATTTTATTATGTTACATGTGATACTATGTTATTTTATGATTCAGATGATTATGCATATGACACTGATTATTTATAGGTATTTATTTTGTTATGATTCATGTTTATGAAACATGAAATATATGATTGCAGAAATTATGTTTTATTAAATGTCTGATGAATGTTGATACATGTATTATGCTTTAAGAAATATCACAAGGAATATTAAGGGATTGACTATTATATGAGTGCTTGCAAGTACATTATTCAGGAATGTATTGGACGACTACTGATATTTATATGTGGACAAAACTCTAGAAACCATTGGAATTAGGCGGTGACATAGCATCAAGGGGGCTGTCGATAACTGTTATGTTGCGGGAAGCTCAATCTTTATCGATAACTTATATGGCTTTTGGGGCAGGGTGATGACCCGTGAAGAAAGAACAACAAAATAGTTGAACCCTATACATTAAACAATGGCATTCTTATAATATGACCTCTATGAAATGAATGAACATGTTTATACTTATGATTTCATGTTTACGACCTGCATGCGACACTACAGTTGATTTTTTACATCACATATATCTAGTTTATTTTAATGTATGCTAGCATGTTATAATTATATGTAGACATGCATTGTTTCATACGAGCATGCACGTTACTTTCTTTCCATGTTTAAAATCTTATTTTAGCCCTAATAATTTCACTGAGCTTATTTTTTGCTCATTATTCGTTATAGTTGTTAAAGTAAGGGCAACGAGCAAGGAGGCGAGTTGCCATGTGTGTCTTTGTACTGCTTTTGTACGTTAGTTTTAGGAGCTTTTTACATAAGATTTGGGCAAATATTTTTATTATTATGGATTTAGCGGCTCTGTATAGTTTTCATGTTTTGGAAGATTTAATTTATATGCTTCTGAATATGTAATTGAAATGCAATGTATTACGTATGTTGTCGTGATCTAGTTAGATTAATTCATCACCTACTGAGTCCTGATTATAAAATTCAGGATAAGTGTTGGTTACAGTTAGTATAACTAAATTGCTAGCCTCTGTCGCACCTCAACTGACCCATAAAAAGAGGGGGACTGTTCGAGTGTGACAGAAAATGGTATCAGAGCATGATTAAGAATGGTTATTTGATGAAAAGAATGATGGAAGCTTGTTAGATTTAGAAGAAATAAGAATGAGATTAAATATTAATTGATTTATACAGAATTGTAGGTTAATGAATCTGTAGTGGATAACCTTTACGATTTAAGGTGTCACGTGCAAGATAAAATTATTATATTATAAATTGCATGTGAATAATAAATTGTGTCAATACAGATAAACATGTCTGGAGAAGAATTAGAAAGTGCTGAAAATCAATCTTTTAGGCCAAATGCAAAGCATGAAGTTCGAGCTGACATTATTTTGGGTATAAATGAAAATCAGAACCAAACAAATGCAAACGCCGGAACTACTGAGTTACAGAGCATTGTGCAACTGATATCACAAGTGATTGATAAAATTGCTGCTATCAAAAAATCATCCAGCAGTACAGAGCCTAAATCTGAAACTGAGGTAGAAGTGAATCGACACTTGAAGGTACTTCAATCTTTCAAGCCACATGCATTCAAGGGTGACAGTGACCCTACAGTTGCTGAAGATTGGCTCCTAAAAATCGAAAAAATTTCATATGATATGATTTGTCCGAAAAACAGAAAGGTAGTACTAGCTACATTTATGTTAGAAGACGACCAGAAAGATGGTGGCAGGTGCAATATAGAGAAAATTTCAACTTGCGCCTCTCCCACAAATTTAGTGGAAATAATATGTTAAAGTGTTCAAAGATTGGTTCATTCCTCCTTCAGCCAGATTAGCACTGCAAGATAAATTCTTCAATCTAACTCAAGGATCCAAGAGTGATGCAATATGAGGCAAAATTCACTTCTCTTTCCAGATATGCACCTTCCTATGTCAGCACCCAGAAGGAAAATTGTCACAGATTTCTGCGTGGTCTCAGAGATCGGTTGGTTGAGATTAGCACTAGTTCCATTTGAAATCAGAACTTTCTCTGTGCTTGTTGAAAGAGCAAGAAGAATTGAAAGTGAGCTGAACTTTTCCATTCAACAGTGGCAACCTAGAGAAGGCAAGTGTAAGGATTTGGAAAAAGAGAACACTTTCAAAGCAAGCAAATTAAATCAGAAGGCAAACAGATCAACTGCAGATAGAAAAACCAGTTTCTGAAAAGTGTAAAAAAAAATATTTTGGGTAGTGTTTGATCTGTTCTAGAAAATTTTACATATGTAGACAACCTAAACACATTCAAATGAATTGTCCATAAGAAAAGAAGAGAAACAACAAATCACGGGAAGTCCAAGAACAAGGACAACCCACAAAATTTTTTGAAGGCAGCCAGTCCAGTAAAGCTCAACTTTTTGGGAATACCTTCAATGCAAACAAAAGGTGAACTTCAGAAAGCAGAATAGAGAAACTAGCAAAAGTCATAGTTTTTGCAATTCCCCCTCAAGAAACCAAAGAACAGAAGATGTGGTTACAGGTATGCTCCTAATTCAAGATCAGCCTAACAATGTTTTATTTGATTCAGGTGCATCGTATTCTTTTATTTCTAATGAATTTGTTGTCAGTTTACATGTTAAAATTATGCATTTTACTCATGTTTTGTGTGTTATTATGCCCTCTGGAAGTGAGTTTTATGTCAATAGAAAATGTATAGTGCATGTTCATGTGCATAATAAGTTGCCAGCAGAATTGATTATCATACCAATTCAGACCTTTAATGTTATTTTGGGGATGGATTGGTTGGTAAAGCACTTTGCTACAATTGAATGCTAGAAAGGGCAAGTGAAACTAAAATCACCTGCTGAAAAGTCATTTTATACCTTATGTGATTGAAATGCACAATCTTCCATGATTAGTGCAGTTAAAGTTAGGAAATGTTTCTGAAGTGGTGAACTGGTATTTTTGACAGAATTAAAAGTGTTCAATAAAGATGTGCAAGAATTGAAAAACATCCCACTAGTTTTAGAGATTTTTGATGTACTCCCTAAATGATTGTCAGGACTATCGGCAAACGAGAAGTTGAATTTGGTATTGATGTGCAACTAGGAATGTCTGCAATATTAAAATCTCCTTACAGGATGGCTCCGAACGAATTGCAAGAATTGAAATATCAGTTACAAGAATTAATCGATAAGGGTTATATCAAGACAAGTAATTCATTGTGGAGTGCACCGGTATTGTTAGTCAAAAGAATGATGGATCTATTTGGTTATGTATTGCTTACAGGGAGCTAAATAAGGTGACAATCAAGAACAAATATCTTTTGCCCAGGTTCGACAATCTATTTGATCAGTTAGAGGGTACAACTCTATTTTCCGGAATTTATCTAAGATCGGAATTACTAAGACAGCTTTTGGAATCAGGTATGGTCATTAGGAATTCTTAGTTATGTCATTTGGCTTAACTAGCATTCCTATAGTTTTTATGGACCTGATGAATTGAATTTTCAAGTCATATGTGGATCAGTTTACCATTATATTAATTGACGGTATTCTGATTTAATCAAAAACTTATGAAGATCATGTGAAGCATTTGAGGATAATTTTGGAGCTACTGTGAGAATCAATTACACACAGTTTTCAAAATATGAATTTTGCCTATGAAGCATTGCATTTTTGGGACACATTATTAGTGGTCAGGGAATTTTAGTAGATCCTCACAAAGTCAAAGTACTTGTGGAATAACCTACTCCGAAGAATGTTACAGAGATACACAGTTTCCTTAGTTTAACAGGACATTACAGGAGGTTCGTCAAAGGTTTTTCACATATAGCTATGTGGTTATCCAAGCTAATGAGAAAGTATGTTCAATTTGAGTAGACTGCAGAATGCGAGCACAATTTTTAAGAGTTGAACAAACATTTAACCATGACACCAATGTTAGCTCTTCCATTAGGCACAGAAGGATTTTAGATTCACAGTGATGCATCCTTACGAAATTTGGGTTGTGTTTGATGTTGAATAAAAAAGTGATAGCTTATGCATCCATATAGTTGAAACCACATGAAAGAAACAATCTGACGCATGATCTGGAATTAGTTGTTGTTTTTGCTCTCAAAATCTAGCGACGTTATATATATGACATAAAATGTAAGTTTTTACCGATCATCAAAGTCAGAAATACATTTTTACAAAAATAAAAGTTAAATTTGAGACAATGAGGATTGTTAGAATTGATCAATGATTATGATCTAGATATACAGTATTGTCTGAGTCGAGAAAAACTCTTCTACAGATTTCATACAATTTCTAGTACGACGGATGCATTCAGAAATTCAGAAATATTGTAGATGAATACATGCAATTAATTTATGAATGCAAGTTGACTTTCATTATGCTGCACATGATTCTATGTTATTTTACGATCCAGATGATTATGCATATGAAACTAATTGCTTGCAAGTGTTCATTCTATTATGATTCATGCTTAAGAGATATGAAATACCTAATTGCAAGAATTATGCTTTATGAAATGTCTGATAAATGTTGCTACATATATTATGCTTAAAGAAATGTCACAAGAAATATTAAGGGATAGAGTATTATGTGGGTGCTTGCAAGTACATTATGCAGGTATGTATTTCCGACTCCTGATATTTATACGGCGGTGAAACTCTAGGAACCGTTGGAATTAGACGGTGACAAAACGTCAGGGGAGCTGTCGATAACTGTTATGTTGGGAGAATTTCAATCTTTATCGATAGTTTATATGGTTTTTGAGGCAGGATGACGACTCATGATAAAAGAACATAGAAATAGTTGAACCATATACATTAAATAAATGATATTCTTATGATATGACCTCTATGAAATGAATGAACATGTTTATACTTATGATTTCATGCTTACAACATGTATGTTACACTATAGTTGATTTTTTATACCACTTATAGGTACTCTCTTTTCATGTTTTCTATTATACTAGTATGTTATAATTGTATGTCGACATTTATAGTTTCATAAGAGCATGCATGTTATTTCTTTTCATGTTTAAAAACTTATTTTAGGCCTGATTATTTCTTTGAGCTTGTTGTTTGCTCATTTTTCATTGTTTTCTTTCAGGTGGGGGCAACGAGCACCGGGGTGAGTAGACAAGTGCGTCTTTGTACAGCTTTTGCAAGTTAGTTTTGGGAGCTTTTCAGCTAAATTTTGGGTAAGTATTTTTATTGTTATAGATTTAGCAGCTCTAAATATTTTTCATGTTTTGGATGATTTAATTTTCATGCTTCCGAATAGATAATTCAAATGCAATGTATCAAGTATGTTGTGGCGATTCAGTTAAACTAATTCATCACCCATTAGATCCTGATTATAAAAATAAGGACAAATGTTGGTGAAAGTTAGTCCTATCAAATTACCAACTCCTGTTGCGCCTCAGCCAACCCCTAAAAGAAGGGCCTGTTGGGGTGTGACATTCGGTGTCTGCCATGTCATTGTCATTTCTTCAATTGTTTCGTGATCAGTGAAAGATCATTCTCTTGGTTAGGAAATCTTATTCAATATGCCAAAATCTGTCGCATTTGAATCACTTCCTGGCTAAGACGGATTTAGGAGTGTGCATTAGTTCCACCTGTTCTCCACTCTGAATTAGTCTCCTCAAGCAGTCGATTTGGATGTTTTGTTGGGTGTACTCTTACTGTTTGAATCTGGGGTTGAACACTGCCTATAAGAAGTGGTGGTCACCGATGATGTTGCCTCGAGAATATGTCATGTTTGTAATGAACTAGTAGGAACTAGTGTTGCATCACTCATTTCATATTAAGTCATGCAGTAATTTTACTCTTCTCTTATCACTGTTGAAAAATATTCTAGTTCACCCAACCACTAAAATGCATTATCCCTGAACAGGTAGTAATTTTACTCTTATCTTCTCGTTATTGAAAAATATTCAAGCTCTCCCAACCACTAAGATGCACTATTCCTGAACTTGTTGGTGGACAGTTTTAGCATTCCCTCCGGTGGAACATCCTGATACTCAAAGACACATTCTACTGTCCAAAATCACTCAATGAACTCATTTGGATCCAAGTGATTGTCAAAATATGGCAAATCCACTATATGGCAAATCCACTTTTGCATCAAAATCTAGGATTCTCTAATATTTCATATCAAGTCTACGAGATTATACTTCTTCATATCTAAAATCTGGCTGGTGGAAAGGATTCACTGTATCCTTTCAATCTGGCAATTCACTATTGTGGCTACGAGTGACCATTATAGATTGCCTCCTCTCGAAAGCAGTAAGCCTTTGCTGCAATTGGAGGATTTCCCTTCATACATTCTCTGTAAAAAGTTCCCAAACATTTCTTTACGGATGTTTAATAAACAAGGTTGTAGTATTTCTTCGGTCAGGATTTGGTTACGTGGAAGAGGATGTATGGTAATGATATAGGGTGGGGATAAAAATTTTTGGGCGGTGGTTAAAAGAAACAGCAAAGTGAAGGATCTTTATGTGGAAGTGGGGTTAGGTACGGGTAGATTTTGGCAACCCTAAGATATGACTAGGGATAGATTAGTTTTGATACCAAATGATACCAAAGTTAACCCCCCGTCAAAATCTTGGATCGAAGCAGTCCAGGAGTGGAACGCGACTCCCGTGTCCGTTATTTGGCGCTCTGCGCCTCTAAGTTGGCGCCTGCGTCACGTATTTAGGCAGATACTTTGCGCTCCTCAAAGGTAATAGTTCAAGTATATACTTTCTCTTTCAACTCATGGAATATAATGTCAGTATGATTATTAGCCTTATTCCAACTAGTTAGGATTTGTATTATGAGTACTCATTTTTCATTCATTCTTATCAAGTGTTCACTGATATATTAAAATTATCCATCCCATATATTCTAGAACTGCTCTCATCCATGTTTGTATAGGTCTACCTACATTTCTTTCTTAAATTCAAAAAATAATCTAAAAATCTAAAACACTTGGTTTGTAACTGATTATGGATACTACATGTCTGTCATGTTTTGGATGTGTTGGCCCCATATGTAACCCATGATTAATCAGATCAAAATAAGTGAAGGAATGAAAACCTAAAGAAATATATGTAGCAAGAAGCTTAAAAGATTAATTGAAAAAGTTACTATTTCCTGATTTATTATGGAAGAATCGAAGGTAACTTGGACAAGTACAGTCCCGATTCCATCTTAGTAAAGTCTTGGTTTATTATTGGTAAAACAGTTTAGCATTCCAATCATTTCATTCCAGTATCTCAATTCATTATATTTTTTTTCAATCACAGCTTTACTTTCCACCGTCATTGGCATAAAGAAGATGTTCTTTCTGTCGATTTGAGCAACAATCCCAACCCATAAGAGATTTTTTTGTTGTTTCTCTGCATGTTTTTAACTTACTTACAAAACCAACTTTGATTTTCTTGCACCGCATATTTGATGGCAAAGGTGTTTCTGAAAATATTATTTTTGTAGGAAGCTATTTTTCCATGTCATGTCATAAAGGGGCTTAGAATTCACAAGAACTGATCAAATCCACTCAGTCCATGTTTTAAACTTTTAAACCGGCCTAAAATTAAATTAAGATCTAGAAAACTGGTTCAAATTGGATCAATAAAAAAAAGGGAAAAACACAGCCAGAGGCATCAGATTTTATTTGAAATTAAAGTGAACATAAAGTGAGAACCATTTCGAACAACAATTCATTTGTGGCCACGTAGGTACCCAAGAATAAAAGTTGATATCACAATAGAGTTTAATTCTAATTTATTTCATTAAGAACCATATGTAACTGAAAATGAATACAAGTTTCAAATGATTTTTGCAGCATCTGCAGAAAATAGAATCGTACCAATGAATAAAATAGTTTCTGAAAAAGACACCTATGTGGCCTGCATTCCTCGGGGAATTTGAAAACCATATTTCACAGACGGCAGCAACAATGTACCCAAAAGCTATCCTCTGCATAAATGAAGACACAAAATAAACCCTCCAATATATTTATTTTTATGCGAAAATTTACAAACAAAGAAATTACTAATGCGGATATTTTTGTAATAAAAATGTACAAATATTTATGTAAATTCATGGTAATTACCCTTAAGCATGGGACTGAGTGACTTCAATCACGACATAAAAAAGGCAGCATATGTTATGCCTGCAAATTCCAATGTGACTTCCATGGCACAAGGAAGCTATGAATTAAGGATAACCAACAATGCAATGATATTCATGCAAAAATAATGTTATCTCAAAAACTGTAAAAACGATTTTGCAAGTTAATTTCAGTGTATGAGAAATCCAAAAAATAAAGAAAATCAAGCTCTTAATGCTGCTCTCTGTACAACCCATTGCATAAAGTACAAGCACCAATTCAGCAGTGATCTAACAATCATCTCAAATCTCTTTTGAAACAATTGAATAAAAAATAGTCCGATCAGCTTTCATCGCCGTGAATTTGCTTGGTAAATGTCTTAATTATGTTCTTAAAACTAGAACTGATATTCAGGGGTGAAAATCATGACCTTGACCTCATGTTGAAAACCCTTTGGCCATGTCAAGGATCATCAAACCTCCAAAATACATTTGGAAAACCTCTAATAACATCAAAATTGATAACATAAATCCTCATTATATATCTTTCCTCCGTAAGTGAATGAAAAAATAACAAAAATGATACTTATTTCTCATATGACAGGTGCCATGCAGGAAGGACTGGGAAACCAATTTGAAAATGAAATAAAAATGGGCAGCTTTCGTCGGTAAACTGGACCCATGTCCATCCATTTTATACCACTTCTCTTCACGTAGTAAGTTCAAATTGTTGTTTAAAAAATCAAAATTTTACGAAGGTAATGCAAATGTAGAATTAAAGTTCACTTCCAAATTCAACATTTTCAGAGATGATGTTCTGAGTTATTGTTGCAGTCATTCTTTTGGTAAATCTAAGAGCTTAGCATTCCTAAATTTTTAAATAATTTTGACTTAAACATTGCAGTTATTTCACGCAGATGAAAAGTAAACTACAGGAATACGTCCAGTATCAAGAAGAATTTCAAGTGAAAAGTTAAGCTTGCAGGAAAACTAGGTAGACACCAAGCGTGGACACTTTCTAGCGGTTTTCCAGCAGAAAACTACTGATCCCTCTTAAGCACGGTTTGGAGAACTCTTTAAACCACAAGTATCTTACAGTCATCTGCCAGTAGCTGGTACTCTCCACTTTCCGCAGCAAGGTCTTGCTTTGTAAAGAAAACCACCCTTCTACTTGGTCGGTTGGATGCAATGTTCAAATATACATGTCATTTAAAATACTTCCTGGCGGGAAATGTTTTGGAGTTCCTTGTCTTGTCAGTCCTCTTTTTCTCCTGTGTTGGCTTCTCTTCATGAGGGGTAAACCTGGTTACTCTAGTCTATGTCTCTTGCTAGTTGATCATAAGGCTGACTCCAATTTGAAAGGTGGTGTGAACCAAATGCTGTGATGTTGTCTCTTCACCTTAAGAGCTAGAGTCTAAAAATCACGTAATATTGAATATAGTTGCAGTTGTACCACATTATCAAAAGATAGTCTCAAATCCGCCCTTTTATTTGGCCAGTTGGATGCAATGTGCCCATATACATGCCATTTGAAATACTTCCTGGCGGGAAATGTTTTGGAGTTCCTAGCCTTGTCAGTCCTATTTTTCTGCTGTGATGGCTTCTCTTCACGAGGGGAAACATGGTTACTCTAGTCTAGGTCTATTGCTGCCCGATCATAATGCTGACTCCAATTTGGAAGGTTGTGTGAACCTGATGCTATGATGTTGTCTCTCCACCTTAAGAACTAGGGTCTAAAAATCTTGTAATATCCAATATGATTGGATTTTTATCACATTATCAATAGATAGTCTCAAATCCCCCCCCTCCCTATATCAGGCCAAAGTGTTCTCCTCAGGCTCCAATAGTTCACACTTCAATATAAGCTGCTCGAACTCAGTGGTTTATTCTTCTAATGAAAAATCTTTCTGTTATAAGTTATGAAACCCAAGAACAAATCTTGCCTGTAATGTGTTAGTAGATAATTGCACTGCATCTCCTTTTTTATCTTTGGACCAGTTAGTATTTTTATTTTATTCCCTCACACTAGCATAAGCTCTTCAAAATTTTTCATAGACGCACTATTTTCTAGTTTGATGATGGTTAGTTTTACCCTTATGTTATTTGGAATACTTTGTATTAAAAGACTCGTTCCACTGTCCGAAGAAATTCAATAAACTCATCCAGGTCCATGTGACCATCAAAATCTAGTGGATCCAATTCAACTCTAAAATCACTCTCTCTCCTCCTATAATCAATGTCAAATTGGAGGGGCATTGACTCATCGTCACCTGAAGCTTCTTGATGGAAAAGATTTTCTCCGTATCCTTCACCTGGTTGATCACTGTTATTATTATGAGTGACTTCTCATGTATTCTTCTTTCAAAATCAGCGAGCTTCTACAGCAATTGGAGGATTTCCAACTGCATGTTCTCCATAATAATTTATTGTGCACCTCATTGAGAGCTTCTCCTAAGTGGCATATCGTATTCTTCTTCCAATCGAGATTCACCCTGGCTTTGGCTAGCTCTCATATCAAATCACACCATTCTAGAGTTCCTAGAAGATTTGAAAGAACACAAAATTACATTAAGGGTGTTGTAGGCTTAATATCATGAGTAGAAAGATAGACAGTGGCTGATAATTGGGCGCAACGATGACGGGACAGCGAGCCCGAGGCAGTAAAGTTGTGAATTTCTACAGTAACCAGCATTTGGAAGCTCATTCAATAGCTGTTCGGAGGAAAATAGGAGCCAACAGCAAATTGGCGATGTAAGGAAGTCGACGGAGATCCACCACCTATTCCTGGACAAGCTACAGGCACACCACTTGCGAGGGGAAGAGATTACAGTACTCTGGAGAGCAAGAAAACTGCATAATAACTCTCAAAATACCTAAAACCATGCTGCAATTCCGAACAACCCATCTACATATGTATAAAAGTCTCCTAGTAGGACAGCCTAGTTAGAGAATAGAGAAATAGGAAAGAACTAGAAATGAAAGCAGGTGGGAATAAAGAAAAGAAAATTAAAAATGGAAGAAAACAGGGGCACAGGATGCTCGCGATAGGGGGATAAGATCCTGTTGATATTGCAGTTCCGCAGTATCGTTGGAAAGCCACATCCCGCATCACTCTCCTCGAATAAGAGGGGCTTCGCCCTCCCCTCCAAAGAAAACAGGGTCCTTGTAGTACAGCAACAAGTCAACAATATTAAATGTAGCAGAAATATTGTAATCTCCCGGTAAGTCAACTTTGTAATCATTATCATTAACTTTCTTAACAATTTCGAATGGACAGCCAATTCTAGGCTTGAGATTTCCAAATAAACAAGCAAAAAATTGTTCCTTCAGCCTGGGTCACACCAGGTCGAATTCCTTGAAAACCATAGCTATCATGGACTTGTTGGCATGTTTATGCCCGATACTGCTTAGCAATCTCCTTCCTGACCTACTCATGCAGAATCTGAATATCCTTGACTCGAACATCGACATCCGTGTTAAGCTCAACAACAGGCGGTAAGGGGAATAACTCCAAAGGAGTGCAAGGATACCCTCTGTGAAGGTGTGCATTTTGTATTAATATATCAAAAGCTACAAAAGATATAAAAAGGGCTTCTAAGAAGCAGCCACACAAAAAAGCCTATCCCTTTTAAAAAAAAGACATCAAGGGATGACTATCATTTAAGTTCCTAACAAAAACATTTCCATGTGAGGTAAGCTGAGCACAAAAATGAGTTGTGTCATTGTTATATCTAGGGGTAAAAGAAAAAAGCACTTATAGGAAGTTGGTCAGAAAAGCCAGCTGAGGATTATTATCATGTTGATGAGACCAAAAAGTCCTCTCCATAGTGTGTTAGAGAGCGTTTATCACAACTCTGTTATCAACTTCCACCACAATAACATTGTTTCAAACATCCCTGGCTCTATCAGCTTGCTCAGATGAAGAACAGTTTCCATCTCAACTTGGTAACTATCCCAATGTAACATTTAATAGCCAATTGCAACCATGCAATTGCCTATTTTAATGAGGAAACCGTCTATACCCAATCTCAAATGGGTTGTTGATGTTGGTGTGTCTCCTGCTTGAGATGCATACCCCGCATAAGAGGCGGGACTCGACACCCTTCAGTCGCCGAACCGAGCACAATTTGCGTGAACCAGGTCATCCCAAGGGAGGAGTGATCATTCCTTCAGGGAGAATTGCCACTTAACTGAGAGGGCCCACCCTTAGCAACCCTAGTAGTATTTATATGTTATTTTGTGTCTTAGGTCAATTTTTTGCATTAGATTTTTGTCATCGACATCTTTCTCCCCTTGCTAGGGTTGTATCCTAAGGCGAGTGGTGCTCTGATTGTATCCTGCTCCAAGATGGTAATTATCTTCTCGTATTCTCACCTTTCTCGATTTCCCCTCCAACAGCCACTGCTTGCTGTTGCACTCTCTAACTGTCCTACCACCCTAGAGACCCACTTACTGCTTGTTGTTGCACCTCCCACAGCCCCCTCTGCCTGTTGTCCAATCGCAAGATCACCTTCCCCTCACTATTGTTAGGCCTCTACCACCTACAACCCTACGTTTCCCCTATCACAATACACAAACCACCACCTTCGATCCTCGCCCTAGGGGGTCTGTGCTTGTGTCGTTATTTTCCTATTGTGAGGTGTCTTTATTTCTAATCCACTTTGAATTTCAAAAATAATATTATCATTCTGACGTGGTTTGGGTTAACTCCGGTATCATTTAGTACCAGAACTAAGTTAACCCTATGTCACAACAAACTCGATGCAACCTGTGATATTGAGGTGGGTCGCATCGTGTTATGGTCATAACAGATAAATTTGTATCCAATATCTATTTGAAAAGAAAATTATTGACTTATTCTTCTTAAATTGTCACAAATGCAGAGCCACTAATATTATTAAATATTGTAAAATAAAAATATTCAAAATTCATTCAGATCATACCAATATACAATAAAAGAAAGCATATACAACAACTATGGTTTAATCTCTCTATCAACAAATTATGAACATTACAATGATTGTCAAAAATATGGATCTAAGTTATTAACATGTTTAATATCAGGCTCTTACTAGTAACACATAAGTCTCTACTCAACCTGAGCTTTAACCTTGTCTGAAACAACACATGCGAGTAAAGCAGAGGTGCGAAACCACAGCTCAATATGTTACTCAAAATCCACTGGAATTTTCAATATTTAAAAAAAGATAGACATGCATTCAAAAAAAATAAATTGAACATGGTAGCATATCATGTATAGTATCTATCACAATGACAGTACAAAAAATTATAACTACAGTTGGCATATGTAGAGTAACAATAAAAGTAACATGATATCATAAGTGCAGAAAAATAATATGAAAAATCAAAATTCATTTCTTTATTTAAATTATTTTAATATTTTCTTTTCGTCTCTTATACCTCTATTTGTTTATATTTCTCTTATGACATTTATAACTCTATTTTTGTTTATCCATCCACTTGTTCGCATTTTTGCAGGCGTATCAAACGAACAGATGAGTAATTACATGAGCAAAAGCCCTTATAACTCCACATGATTGCGTCTAACATACAACCACCCAACCACAACCACCTACAACTCTCCCATTTTATCATTTTTTGTCATATATTTAATACAAAACTATATAAATACTAATAATTTTGATATATCAAATATCACAACATACTTTAAAAAATGGTACAAACCAAAAGACAATTAATAATGAAATTTGCGAGAAAATAAATCTATACATATCGATGATTGCAACTTGCAAAATCATTTTTATGGAATGTTCAAAATAATATTTCAAGCATTTCTTATTATATAGCAAATGTTATAAGGCTTAACATACGTGCCAAAATAAACAAAATATCACACAACACAAAATATATGACAAAAAATAAATACTTTTATGATGATATGTCTAGCATAATCTAATCTACAAAAGTTACAAAATGAAAAGTTTGTAAATCTCCGTGGATCTACAAAAAATTTTATCAGGTTTGACATACGTGTCAAAATATATAAAATATTGTACAACACAAAATACCTAATAAAAAATAAATATTTTATGTCAATTTGTCCAGCATGGTCTAATTCACAACATATAAAAAGTTATACGGTGAAATGTTTGTAAATCTTCATAGAACTGAATTTATATTAAATTTTGATAAATAAAATACTAAAATTTTATGAAAAAATAACAAAATTGAAACATGAAGTAGGTTAACAGTAGCCTACCAAGAGCCAAATAATTTCCCCAACTGGCCTAATGAACGAAATTAGGTATATGGCCCTAAACTAGCTTTCTCTCTAGAAATTTCCCTTTCTCTTTGTTTCTCTCTCTAAAAGTCTTTGTTTGGAGAATGAAAAAGAGCATGAAATAAGATCCTGAAATGTATCTTGATATTTATGAAAATTTTTTTATAATAAAATTAAAAAGGGATATAATGATAATTAATTGAATTGTTATATTTATTAAATATACACTTTATAGAAAAAATTTTATATCTTGATATATATATATATATATACATGCGGGTTTCGCACGATGGCGATTCTAGACAGTGATTCCTCGATTTCTCACCTTCTTTCTGTTGTCTCCCGAGACGACGCTTTCACGCTCTCGCAGAAGACCTCCTGTTGAAGACACTCGTCTTTGTACTCGACAACGTCTCACCTGCTCTCGTACTCGACGACCCGCAGTCGACGGCTCGCATCTTCTCTCACCCGCAATCGAAAGCTCTCGACGCTCGCGTCTCTCACCCGCAGTCGACGGCTCGCAGTTGTACTGCCTCCGAAGTTTGCCCGCTTATTTTCAGCGGCTCGCCTAGCTGTCTGGAGATGGCATCGACGTTACGTTCCTATGTCAATGCACTTGCCGGCGACTTTCCTATTCCTACTCCTACTCGTTCTCCTCTTCCAGATTCAGAGACTGGTTTTCGTATAGGTAAATCATGCAATGTCCCACAATCATGTCACAAGGCTCTTGAAGGTGGTGGTGATCACACCATTAAAAAACTGGGAAAAAAATGGGAAGTCTGCTCTTATTCTCACAGAGATTGAAACCAGTACTCTTGCATCCTCGTGGCGTTTTTGCTCTAGTAAGAAAATTTCTTTATGATCACTCAAAACTTGAGATCATTCGAAAATAATTTGATGCTATGAAGTTGTTGGCAGTTGGAATATTAATTAACTTGGCGGTCGACACATACTGATTCAGTTGTCTCACGATGTCGGTTATACTCGCATTTTTTCTCGAAAAGTTATCAAGATCGACAACAGTTATATGAAAATTCTGAAGTGGACTATTGGTTTTGATCCAAAAGCAGTCTCATATCATTTCAATTTGGATAAAGTTTTCGGGGTTAAAATTACATCTGTTCAACTTAAAAATTCTTTACTCCTTAGCAACTGCTAGAGGTAAGCCTCTCAAGATTGATAGTCATACGTTTGCTATCACCAGATGAGATATGGATTGGAACCACTCACAATGGATATTGGCAAAAAGTTGAAATAGAACCACACCCACCTTATTGCTCTCATTGCAATATGTTTGGCCACAGCTCTACTATTTGTTATTGTTTGCATCTTCATCTAAAGTCGGATATCGTTAAAGATCAGTCACCTATCATCCCTATTGAGAAGATACAATCTAATAGTCTTTCCAACACCGTTGTTCTTGACGAATAACACCATACTACAGTTACAGATCCAGTTGTGCTTATACCACCAATTGTTATTGAAGAAGACTCACTTACATGTCAAGGCACACGAGAGTGCTCCTTTAATTCAATAACAAATCAGGCGGTACAACATGTAGTTGCTTCTAATGTTCAACAAACTGCACATCTCCAGCACTCTTTAGACGAAGATCAGGTGAGTCAATCTTCGGATGAGGAAGGACAGGTCAATTCCAGGAGAAAGAAGAAGAATGGAGGCCGACTCCAGCTCAGGAACATATTAGATAATACATTGATTACTACTGGCAATGACAATCACCTTACCAACTTATTAGTTTGTTCTTTCCCTAGAACTAGAGACAAAGGCAAGACCAAATTGGATCACTCTCTAACCACCTGATATTTTGTATTTTGACACTTTTAGGTTTTTTCTTTAAGTTTCTAATGTACTTTTCTGTATTTTCTAGTTTTATACCATTTGTGGTTTTTATGTGGGTAAGGTGTCATGTTTGGGCTCTCTCACACATTGTATCTTTCTTTCTAGTTAATATGTTATGGAAAAAACGTCAATAAATAGAAAAAATATCTAGAACCCACTCATACAAGGATGTACTAAAATCCTTAAAAAGCAAATCCAACAAGAAACATTTTTATTTTCTTATTTATGAAGATCATAAAAATAGGCAAAATATCTCAAAATATAATCAAGTATACTTTACAATTTGGTTAAGATATTTTATAAATTGAACATGAAACAAGACTATTTAAAATTGATGAAAAAATTGAACATCAAATCAACTCTAAAAACTTCAAGAGAATCAGTAATGATAAAATAAACATGCGAGACTTATTAGATCCCAAAATTAAGTCTCAGCAGGTGCTCTAGCCTTCTTACACCTTTTCCACCCCCAAAAACTTTTTCTTTCCTGTTCTCAAATACCATCTTCCACTCCCACAAATCCAAATCTCTAACCATGAGACCAACAAGACACATGTCGGAACCTACCCAAGAGGAGATATAGTAAGAAATTCATCAACTCAGTAGTGGCTTGCAGAAATTAATGACGGGGCCCAAAGAAAAATTATCCTCAATCATGATATGAAGAGTCTAAGAGGAGAAAGGGACATGATTTTGAATCCCTTCTATTGGGAGGACTTCGATGATGAGCAGGATAGACTATATTACTTCAAAATTCATCATTAGAGAAGACAATGTATGGAGGACAGAGAGAATTTGGAGTAAAAGTTAATCTACTTGAGTTTGACAAAGGGATGGATCCAGATAATTTCATTGAATAGTTGCAGTCAGTTGAGAGAATCTTTGAATACAAAAATGTGCAAGAAAATAAGAGAATGAAGCTTGCGGCCATCAAATTGAAAAAAAATGCTTCTTTGTGGTGGAAAAAAGTTGCATAGGCAAAGAAGGGAAGAAAGTGATAAGATTACTATATGTGAGAAGATAAGGAAGAAGATGCAAAGCAAATACTTACCTTCTCATTACCGTCAAGTTATATTTATAAGGTTTTATCACCTACAACAGACAGACCTACTAGTGGAGGAGTTCATGACATAGTTTAACCAGCTGCAGATGAAATGTGAGTTAGTCGAGCCAGAGTGATACCGAAGAAAAACCCAAACCACAAATAAAATGCAAATAATATTATCGTTGAATTTACAATGACACATACGATAAAAGAAAATAACAACAAAGACACGATACAAAGACCTAATTAGGGCTAGAGGGAGGGAGATGGTTGGGGGGTTGAAAGGAAGGGATGGGTATAATTAGAGTAGTAGAAGAGGGTGGAGTGTTGGCGGTACAGCAGGAGTGGAAGCAGGGGTTGAGGCTTACAGCAAGGAAGAGGTAACGGGATCTGTAATAGGTCGGGAAGGTGATTTGACAGCGACAGCAACCTATTTGTTGTACCAGCCTGACAGTAGCAATAAACAAACATAAAAGACTGGCGATTTGCTGAAGGTGAGCCGGAGGGAGGGCAACAAGCTGGAGACCACTAGACTGCGTGGGATATGGGGTTGCGAAAAATATAAATGTATGGTCGAGCTACACTCGGAGCACCACCTAGATCCTTGGAGATGATCAACACCTCGGACAAGTTATAGCCGAAACACTTCGTTGTCGGATACAGCCCCCGGAGGGTAGAATGCCTCAACGGCATCAACTGAAATCAGCAACATGAAAAACTCCTCTAACCTCACAAAACACACATGTATAAAAAGGGGATTACTTAATAAATTCGGTAAAGACTGTGATACGAAAGAGGTATAATAAACAAGGAGAGGAAAATGAAAGTAGAGAAGGAATTATAACGGGAAAGCATCAGGAAAGAAATAAGAATAAGAATAAATAGAATGGGGGGACCATGGTTACTGTAGCAGCTACGATAACGCGTTTGGGGTACTGTGGGCGATAAGCTCTCGCGTCACAGAGGAATATATTATAGCCAAATATCTGGGAAGCCTGAAGCCAACCATCAATAAAATTGTGCAACTACAGTTTTATTGGTCACTGGAAGATGTCCACACCATAGTCTTGAAAGTGGAGAGACAATAAACAACCGCCCTCATTCAGCAACTACGTACAGCTGCAGATAGTAACAAAGGAACATCTAGAGGAGTTGGGAAAATAGGACAAGAAAGTGACGAGATAGATTTGCGTGGAAGGAAATTTGAAAAGAGTAATCTGCCTGGTACAATGTCTGCCATAATATGTTTTAGGTGTCACAGCTATGGAAAAAGCCTTCAGTTGCCCCACAAGTCGAGTTGTTTCATTCACTGAGTAGAGTGTCGTCGAGGAAGTGGGTGAGGAGGAAGCAGAGGAGGATCGAGATGAGTACCTTCCACTTCATGGAGATCAGGGAGAAATGTTAGTAGTAAGGACGGTCCTACAGCCTAAACCACAAAAAGATCATTTTTGGCTAAGGCATAGTATTTTCCGCACCAAATGTACTATAAAAAAAATGATCTACAGCCTGATTATTAACGGTGAGAGATATAAGAATGTAGCATCCACTCTGATGTGAAGAAACTGGAGTTGGCCACAAAGAAGCGTCCTCAATCCTAGGGGAAATGAGATACATATGGGTCAATAGAGCCTGTTTGAATTTTCTATTCAAGATCAACTACATGGGCAGGTGTGGTGCAACATGACAGTTCGTGTTCCCGTTCATTCAAGAAGGATAGAAGACACTTAGTTCTTTTGCCCATCATGGGCGTGAGAGTTGACATCACAGAGGAGGCGTCTGATGACAGAAGAGTAAAGCTCACTGCTATCAAGCTAAAGAAGAGAGTTTCTTTGTGATGAAAGAGTCTAAAGAGGGAGAGATAGAGAAAAATTGGACAAAATCACTTCTTGGGAAACAATGAAGAAGGCGATGCAACGACCGTACCTACCATGCATTATCGCCAAGATATTTTTTGAAGTTCCACTACCTGCAGCAGAAGGAGCTAACAGTGGCATACAAAGCAGAATTTATGCAACTTAAGTTGAACTGTGAGCCGAAGGAGACTGAGGAGCACGCCATAGCCAGGTACTTAAGAGGATTGAAGCCCATCATCAGTATGTAGTCTAGCTGCAACCCTATTAGACACTGAGGAACATGCAGACCTTAGCACTAAAAGTGGAGAAACAATAGAAGCAAAGCGAGCAACCACCGCCAATCAGACAGCCAGCCACCAACAATGGGAGATCTCTGGAAGAGCACGCCTCAAGGAGTGGAAGAGCTAGTAAGGAGCAGGATAGATCCACTCTGAGTGAGAAGAAGTCTGGGAAGAATAGCATGCCCGATACAATCCCAGCCAGAAATGCTTCAAGTGCCATGGTTTTGGACACATGCTTCCAGTTTGTCCGACGAGTTGTTGACCTCAATTTTCGTTAGGTCTAGTATTCCTCGTAAGAGTTAGGATCAAGCCTTAGGGGTCTTCCTGCGACTATCTTAGAACCTTAGAAGTGGTGCCCGCCTCGTTTTAGTTCGACCTATTTCCGTCCTCTTTTGGAGTTTCGCGTGTTTGGTATCAACTTCTAGCACTTAGAAGGATGAAACTGACATGAGGAAACCCAAAATGGATTCCTATAGGACCTTTCCGAGCCTTAGGGTGGCCTTCTGCACAATTCACACTCCTGCGCGCACCGACTTCGCAATTCGGAGAGTCGACGCGTCCGATTGCTGCAATTCGCGTTGCCTGCACCGTTGTTTGCCGAGTGCTCGATTAAACCTCTTGTGACGATCGATCGCAAATCGAAATTTTGTGAAAGTTGAATTTCGACGCGTTTTTGACCCGACTGTCGACGACGTTGTCCGAGCGACCCCGGATGACGAAATGGACTGCGTCAACGCGTCCGGAACATCGATTTTGCCCGGGGAGGACACCCATTTTGTCGCGTCGTCGCGCGCGAGTAAATTGCTTTAATATATATATATATATATGTTTATATTTCTATTAATTAACCCTTCTCTTTCTTTCCTCTTTAATCCCTAGTTGCCTCTGCTGTGCTCGAACTCTATCTCCCGCAGCTCCCCGTTCGCGTGTCTGGCCTTCTCCCTTTCTCGGTCTCAAGCCGTGCGAGCTTTCCTCCTCCACACGAGGGAGGCGTTGACCTGGTCCGTCCTTCCCTGTTCTTCTTCTGCCCGCGGCCTTCCTTTCCGATGCCGCGCCAGTCCCTTGAGCCGTGGGTTTTCTTCTCTCAGCAACTCGACTCTGGGAAGCTGGTTCCCTGGTACACTAGAGTGGCATTCTTCTTCTCCTCTTCCCGATATTTCTCTCTTTGCCACTGGCCACGGCCGCTCGGTCCGAGGAGCGCTGTTGGCTTCGTCTTCTGTAGGCAGGGAAGATCCTCTTTTGGCTTTTGTCCCTATTCGAGTGCCGTGGACATTGGGGTGGCTTGCTTTTCTCTTCTTCTCTATTCCCTGCCTATAAGGGAGGTTCTTGGCTGTTAGGTAGAGGTTGTTGAAAGTTTTAGCTAGAGGAGAGGTAAGGAGACTTTGAGGGAAGGTTCTTTTTCTTTGATTTGGTTGCCTGTGCTGCTGTGCTTTAGCACTCTCGAGGTACCCCTCTCTTCCCCCTTCTTCTGGTGCCTTGTTTCCTTGCGGTTTTCCTCTTGGCCG
>NEWO01000083.1:1261355-1284882 GCA_003013225.1 Phalaenopsis aphrodite
TATATATATATATATATGTAAATTAAAAAGTCTTTCCGAAGCGGGCGACGGGATTTCGATTCCGGCTGCCGACAGCTTCTTACGGGCGACCCCCAAACATTAAAACTTTCCCCCTTTTTTAAGCGCCGACACGAGTTGGGTAGTGTCTTTCATTGAGCAGAAAGCGATGGAGGAGAGGCAGCTAAAGAACAGGGTCAGGAGTATCAGTTAACATTGGATGAGGGAGACAAACTAGTGGTTTGATGGGTTCTACAGACTAAGGACACAAGGGATCAACAATAACTTTGCTACAAAATATTCTACACTCGTTGTACTAAGAAAATTTATGCAGTCTCATTATCGATGGAAGAAGCAGCAAGAACATGACATGTACACATATGGTAAACAAATTGAGCCTCATAACTTAGAGGCTTTCCAAGTTGTACTCTCTGACGCATTTGAAGGAAAAAAGGGTCAATATTGATAGAATGTGTCTCATGAAATTTTTTATTGAAAACCAATTGCAAGATCAGGTATGATGCAACATGACGTTGATGGATTCTTGTTACCTTTTATTAGAGAGACCGTGATAGTTTGATCATCGGAATTGGCATGGCGGGTTCAAGAACACCCACTTCACCAAAGGAGGTAAGGGGATAGTCTTACCTTCTTTGGATTCCGAGATGGCAGGTGCCCTTGCCAATAGAGAAGTGTCAATAGGACCAATTCTAGTGATCGCACAGGACCGGAGACAAACGAGCACAAGGCAGACACAGGGCAACCAGTACAAAGAGAGTTTCAAGACATCCTAGTCAGTAGCTTACCGCCATGGCCGCCACCAGTCAAGGAGATTCAGTCTTTCCTCACCTCAGATTGGGTTAAATTAGCCTTGGGTTACTTTCGGAGGATTAAGGAGAATATATTTGGCATGAAATCCCTGTTCAACTCAGTGCACCCCAAGATGGTTGGACCGATATGGATGTTTGCTCATAAGTGGGGAGAACTCTAGTGTTTTTGGAGACAGTGCAGTTGACAATTCAACCCAGGTGCTTTTAGGGATGCAGTAGAAGATACTTCAGCCCCGGGAGGTTACAGTAGCACCATCACCTTCAACATGCCGATAGAAGCTTCGACGAATGAGATCAAATCTCCCCCAATCCAGAAAGACTGAAGCGTGGCATCTTTTGCCCCAGACAATACAATTGTCGTTGATTTGCCTAAAGACCGATTTAGTCTAGGCAAAGGAGAGACCAACCAGTCCTTCCAAGCATGGGTTTCCATCCAATTGATGTGTGGCCCACTCCTATTTACTCTTGGTCTATACAGATGTTAGTTTTCATTTTAAGGAGAGCTTTTGTTATTTTTATGTTCATGACAGTAGTCGGCATCCCAATTTCTCCCTTCTAGGGTTGTATCCAAAATCGGGTAGCGTTCTAGGTGTAGCTCGTCTGAAGTTGTGATCTTCTTTCAAGAGCCAAGTGGTGCTCCGGCTATAACTTGTTCCTAGGAAGTATTCATCCTCAAATTTCCATCTCCACAACATTCCTATTGTCTTCATTCTCGTAATTGTTGTAGCCGCTCTGACAAACAGTTCATGGAATGTTCCTATAATCCCGCACTTCCCTGGTCACTGCGTTCCTCCTCGCTCCCTCTTGTTTTCCTACAACCGATAACTCAACGCACCTTGTCGTCCTTCCCTTGCACGCCCCTACCACCCAGTTGTAGCTCCCCCAGGCTACGTCCATAGCTGCCTTCAGCCACAACTCCACCTTACAAATTTGTAAACAGCCACACCCCCTTTTCCCCTGTTGCCTACTGCTCTCCTACGACAGCCACCGTTCACATTTTTCTGCTCCCCAACCAAACCACCCTCTTTTCACTATTTCAGCTTCACCATTGCAACCTTTCAGCTGCCTACCCCTGTTGTCCACCCTCCTCGCGAGCCAACCACAACCACCTCCAGCCTTCCATCCAACATACCCGACCACAAACCCCATTGAGATACAAACCTCGTTGCATTTGTCTTGTGTTTATTGTTGTTTTACTATTTCTTCTTGTCATTTGTAACCACCTATTGGTTTTCTTTAGTAATAAAATTTGCTCTCCTGTTGTTGTTTGGTTAACTCAGGTATCAATTTTGTTAGCAATGATTAAGGTATTGAGTGAATTAAGAAAAAGTATTAGAAACCAAGAAAATGTATTTAATAAATTTATCGAGAGTTCAATTTTATTTTAAAACTCTCTGTAGACATTTTGTTAGTAGTGGTGATTTAATTATATTTGCGTGCAACTTAATTATAGCTTATATTAATCAAAACTCAACAATCCAAGATGTATGAAATACTTTTACCTACACGAACATGAGCAGCAAATGAATTTCTTAAAGGATTTGAGTTGTGCATTTTTTCAGGTCACCTATTAGTTTTTATTTCAGAGGAGAAGTTTATATCTCATTGTTCTGCGTATAAAAATCAAGCATATTTTACATCAGATGAGGTCGACATAGAATTATATCATAGAGGATTTTAACTCAATTGCTAGTTTTAGACATCACAGAGAGCAGGAGCCACCTATTTAAAACTTAATCTTATTGTAGTATTTCAACCAATTATACATAAGCAAACGAGGACAAACAGAAAAATAGCCAAACAAGCTATAGAAAGTAGCGGGCTTGCAACTTGAAACTGAATTCTATTAGTTTCAATCATATGGTAATTAATTGATTAATATAAAATGCTTGTATGTAATATACTCCATGTAGTTACGTGAATATGGATGATTAAACATATCGGGGTGGTGTTGTCAAATTTCCCAGAAACAAAGTTTGCTTCAACTTTCCTGCATATTCCCCTCAAACAATCAGTACAGGAATCTTCGAGCCAGTAAATTTGATGCCAAAAATTTCAGGCAAATTGCTGGCATTGATCTAGAATTCATAAAAGGTGTTTAAGAATCGAGGTTTTCTTGAGGAAGATGCAGAATGATATAATTAAGGATAGGAGGAAAAAAGGGGAGTTCAATAGAAGAAATGTTATCCCATCGCAAGCTGAAACCAACAGGGAACACATCACAGCAGCAATATCGGTGAGGTGAGATATCGAGGAGGATCCACTACTTATCCTTGAACAAGGAACAGTCACACCACTTATAAAAATAGAAGGATAAAACACTACCTAGGGCAGAGAATCAGAGAACACAATCTCCAAATACGCAAATCAAAGCAGAAGGCCCCCAAATCAGTCCAAACAAACATATAAATAATTCTCAAATAAAAATAACCCTAGTTCTATTTTTAATATTATAACATTGGGCTCATAAGGGCTGGAGCAGCAAAAATAGTGGGAAACGGAACAGGACCCGGTCTCCCGCATTCACCCAAGCTGCACTTTCTTGTCCCCTGGGATCCTCCTGTTCATTCTCCCTGACTCCGAGTGGGAGAGATCCCATCTTAAGCACCGGAATCCTTATAGAACAGCGTCAAATCAGCAACAAAAAAGAGGTTAAAAATATTATACTCGCTGGGCAAATCAATCTTGTAAGCCCCTACATTAATCATCTTGAAAATTCTGAATGGACTATCTGCTCTAAGCTTGAGCCTTCCAAATGAACCTACAGGAAATCGTTCATTCCTCACTCTAATACACACCAAGTCATCTCTCTTGAAGACTTGGGCTTTTCTGGACTTTTTTCTCTAATTGGGATAATTAGCATTTTATTTAATAATTATGTCCCCATTTGCTCCAGTAAGATTAAAATCTCTAGAGCTCTAACCCCTGCATCCGTGCTAAGCTCAGTAGCTAGAAGTATCGGCACTGACTCCAATGAAGTGAAAGAATTGCACCCATATACAATCACAAATGAGATGTGACCTGTCAACTGGCTAGTGGACTAGTTGTAAGCAAATTCAATTTGAGATTTCATACAAATAGAATCCTCTCACACCTTTGGAATTTCTGTCAATACTATTAGCTATTGAGCTTAGCATGGAAACAAAAATTAATAAAAGTGATTTAGACCATACATGAGCAAGTGAGTGAGAAAATTGTCCAAAAGAACACAAAATATCAGAAGCAGGCTAACAAATCCAGCAAAGCTATGTTCTTCAATGAATGTGACATGGTGTGAATCAAATTGAAGAAAGAAAAGTTTTTGAAAGATCATTTGGAAAGCTCAAGCTATAGCTAATGATCAATTCATAATCATTAAAAAGATTTATGATAATACATAAAATTTGATCAGTCGGGAGACTACAATATTTATATTATTTTTAACGTCGCTAACTAATAATATTTATATTATTTTTAACGTTGTTAAATTGTCATTGTACTACAATGAACTATAATTTTTCAATGAAGAAGACGAAGCCCCGCCTACCCAGAGGGAGTGACACGAGTTTTCCCACAAATGTTGAATGGGCGTGTGAATGGGACTTTTGTCCCATGTGTCATCTAACGAGAAAATTTCTGATTGATCCCCCGAATCGAGAGTTTTTCACCCATAGGGACCAACAATCCTTCTAGATCCTTTTTTTTTCATTCTTGAATTAGAATTAAGGTTAATTTTGCTTGGGACTACTCATATGTTGATATTTCCTAGTTTGGGACTTCTTGCTTTTGGATTATAAAATAAAGGTTATTTCTTGGAGTTTTGTATCCTTAATTTTTCTCAGGTAATGTTTCTATAGCATGATTGAATCGAGATTGTGATCTCATTTGATGGTCTAAATACCTACCCATACCTCTGCAACTGTTACCTACCTACTGTTTTTGGCATCGAACTTGACATCCAACTACCTGTTGCGCCTGTTTTCGACCATCACCGCCATTTTTTTCTTTATTCCTTTATTTCTCTTCCTACTAATATTCGACCCACCTTGATCCTTCCACACCATCTAGAAACCTGATATCCTTTGTTAGAAAAAATTTTAGAAATTTCAAAAATAGAACTTTTAATGAGTTAAACATTAAAACTCGTATGTAAAGATTTCCTTTTGAACTCTAAATGTCACTTACTCAGCTAAAAAACAGTCAGTGCAATCTATTACCATATGAAAATTTATTTTATTCGGGAATAATAATAAATTTCACAATAAAATCAAAATTGGAATTGTATCAACAAGGAAAATACAATATAGATAAAAAATTTAGAGACTTGTGTTTCATGCATTGCACCTGTAAAATGCCAGACCAACGGATCTTTTCAATATCAATACCAAATGATAAGGAATTTACTCCATGAAAGTAGCCGCCTGAAATAAGTGAAACTTAAATATTACTATAAATTGTATGTTTACTGAAAGCATAAGTGTATTCCAATTCTGAGGAAAAAAAAAGTAAATGAAAAACATATTTAAAAATCGCTTTGATGGCATAAAGCAATTTGGACCTATTTTCAAATCATCTTTTTGTTCTTTAATTTTTATTCTACTGTCACTACTATGATAACTATAGCAAATCATTTAAACTGCCAACAAGTGATCCTTATCGCATCATGCATCCAAACATTATTGCAATTGGCAATTTTATGACCAAAGTACTTTATGTAAGAGCTTCAACATAAACTTTAATATAAAAAAAAAAAATGGATGCAACTCAGGAAGACCATAGTACTAATAACTCCCGAACAACTAGCAACCAGTTTACTTTAATTGAAAATTAATGTTTAACAGATAAAGAAAGAAAATTGAAGCACATTGAAAGTGAGAGAACTATAGAACAAGCCTAGAGACCACCATTCCCACTTCTGTTCATCAAGGAGGAATCGGTGTAATGGAGCTTGACATGGTTGAGATTGTATAGTCACTACCAACAGGAGAGAAGAATGTTGGCTTCTTTTTCTCTTCTTCCTATCGATCAACCACTACTATTGCATGCACATCAGGAAAATATCAGTGTGTTTCACGCTTCACATTCTTTCCAGCTCTACCAACAAAAAGGTCAAAAAAACATGTTGAAAAGCACTTTCCTAACATAAAGCAATTTAGTCCCATTCATCCTCCTTGTTCATATCGTTTATTCCACCATCACCCATAAGGCAAATCTAGCAAATTCCTTTAAACTGTCTAAATATGACTAAACATCGCATAAATACATATCCTTCTACTTAATCAAATGTTGGAAATTGCACTGCAACCCAAAGAAGATGAAAGCCATATTCTAATATACCGTTGCAAAATCATGAGTAAAGTATTGATGAACATTTTGGAATAAAATACCATCAATCAAAAAAGAACAGAACAACCAATAGGGTAAGAACCGTTTAGAGAACAAAGTAAACAAGGGGTATTCTCTAATGAAGGTGAAAGAATGAGCCGTGTTGACAGGCCATAAATCCAGGGAAAACTGAAATGTTTGTCATGACGGGTAGAATCGACAAAAAAAATATATCTACCCTAACAGACTCCCAATACTATTAGCCAAAAAGAAACAGATTCCTTGTGCGTCTTCAACATCAAGGTCGTCCAAAGCTTTAGGATGCAGATGTTCCTTAGTTGATAGAGCTCAGACCACTACTTTCCTCATTCCTTTCATAAGAAAAAAAAATGCTTATGATCACATTGATTATTTTGATAATTTAATTTGCAATCTGAAAGAAGTTTTATAGATGTATTAAATTAGAACTAATAGGCACAAACCTACCACCTTTAGATAGGAAATTTCCTTTCCAAAAAGAGATTTTCATTTGAAATTTTTAAATAAGAAAGTTCCAAAAAATATGCTACAAAATTTTAGCGCTCAAAGCAATACCCAAACACTTGAAGGGAAGAGTTTCGAGAGAGCAACCCATAATATTAGTCAAATGAGTGCCCAATCCAATTACTTCAAGATACTTAAAAAATATTAACTTGGAAGGGGGAAGCTCAGCAAAACAAAGCAATGTCATCTTCAAACTAAAGACTAGAAATGAGCAGTTCCCATGTTTGAAGTAACAAGCCTCAATCTGACTGTCAAAACAACATGCAGCATTTTTTTTAAAGAACATCAGAAAAACTAATGATCAGAAGGGAAGAAATGGGATATTCACGCTTAAGGCCCTCAAAACTTTTTAATTATTTACTAAGATTACAGTTCACAATGATCTATAAGGTAGCATGAATCAAAGAATTCATCCAAAATGTTAATCATGGTGGAAAGAAGAAATGATGATAAGTAAACAAAAGAAATGCCCATTTGCAGTTAATGAAAACTTTTTCAGATTACACTTAACAGATAAAGTTATCCTTTCTCAATGAAAGAGCTAACAAGTTCATCAACCACAACAATGCAGTCAATAGTCCTTACACCAACAATAAATCACATTAAGAAACATTCAACCGACTTGGGTAAGAATTCTATGAGACTTTTAAAAAGCACTTTAGTGAAGATTTTCAAAAGAACATTGAGGAGACTATTATGCTGAAGTCCTTCAGAAGTTTGTTATGCTCTTTTTTAAATATTAAAAAAATGGAAAAAGATGAGACAATCAAGAGCATCATTCTTAAGAAGATGCCCATATGAATGATATTCCTGTTTCTAAAATAAAAAGAAATGATAAGCGATTAAGACAAAGAGAAAAGACACACCATCGAAGTTTGTTACGAGAAAAAAGATCATCTAAACTTTAAAAAAAAATTAAAATCTTCCCAAGGATAAAGCTTATGAAAGCCCGACACAAACGTAAAAGTAGAAACACAAGCTTTTATACTAAGAATTCACCTGGATCAGAAATGATATGACATAATTAATGTTGGGTACGGCATAAGGTTTCTCATATTGCTTTGGTCTATCTATCATTTTACATTGCAATCATATTAAATGAGTGTAGTACTGTTATCTTATTTTGCATCTTCTACCCTCCATTATAGATGAAAAAAAGACCCAAGTCAATTCGGCAATATCTTATCTTCACTCATGTGATCCATCTAATATAATCATTTATTAAATATTATTCTTAATTTATCATCCATTCATCTTAACATTCTCATTTAAGCTATAATTGGCAATCAATAACTTTATCGCACCAAACTGAATTTAATTTAGCATAACAAGTGTAATTGTAGTTGTATAAAATTAAGTTTTAAGTCTCCATAACGTTGTCTTATTTCCATAACTTCTAGACCATGATTGAGGATACAAGTAGAGAACCACTTTTATTTATAATTGGTCGAAAAACAAAATGTGATAGTCATGCCTGGAAATAAGAATTTCAAATAGAGAATCAATATTTCTTAATCATTTCAAGTTCGTTCCACTTTTTGAATACAACCAAGTAGCACAACAAATAAATTGATAACCGAGAAGTCCTTCATTCAATAATTCAATCATTACTGTTGAAAGCAAGTTGATCCAAATTATAATTGTAGCGCAGCAAGCATTCATAACAAATGAAAACCTAAATTTTATAATTCAAAATCATACTAGATCATATAGAACAATCCATATTAATGTACCTCACAACTGCCCATCAAAATGCATGATGTGTAAGGAAATATCCAAGCACATACCTTACATTTGGTCCTGACATCAGAAAAAAACTATCATTTCTGTCATAACATGCAATATTTTTCATCACAAAATCACCCTAGGAGTATTGTACTGTAACTATGTTCTGTTGTTCTTCTAATGCATGTCAAAAACTAAACTGCAACCCTCCCAGGACTTAATTCGAAGAAACATAGTAAGCTTGAGTTTGATTTTACAGGCTATTGGCTTGACATGCCAAGATTTGCAAATAAAAGATTATAGAACAAACTACAACAAAGCCAACCATAAGAAGTGATCTTTAAAATAATTCAATCCCTAGATAATCATCAAAAACTTCATTTATTCAGCGTTCAGAGAAGAAAATAGAATTTTGATAACGAAGTAATAATGACCATTTGGATAAAATATCCTATTTCTTGAATTTGTTTGATTAAAAAAAAAATTAACTAATGAAATTTTTCTAAACATAGATGTTTGAGAGTGCATAGAATAAATTAGAAAAAATAATATTACCCTGCAGAAGAACACCAAGAAGAAAAAGCTTTAGTGCCCTCAGCGATGCTTGCTGTGTTGCCTGTAGTTTGTTTGATGTTTTCTAAAAGCACACAACAAAATTCTCCTCAGATGTTTGAATATTAAGCAACCAATAGAGGAGTAAAGCATGAAAAATAAATTATTCTTCTCGCTGTCCCAAAAGTAAACACCTAGAAACTCAAACGTCAGTAAGGGTCTGCACTACGAGAATTCTTGTTTAAAGTTTGGGATGATTATGAACAAATGAACCACCGTGTAGAAGCTTCTTACTAATCAATAGGTGCTGATCAGAAAATAAATTAAATTCAGGGAAAAAAGAAACAAGCTAATTAGTAATAATAATTCAATGGTTGTCAATGTCAAATGCTAACCATCCACACGCTGCCAGATTGATACCGGAGAAGAGAGACCAAACCACAAAAATTAACTTTTATTAATAGGAAAAGAGGGTTACAACACACATAAATTGGAACATTACCAAAACACAAACGACGCAGCGGAGACCTCAAGAGTGTATCCCAAGGGCGGTGGAGGTTGGTGGGAAGGTGGGGTAGCAACCGGGAACAGCGGGACAGTAGTTGGGACGGCTGGCTGCAAGGAAAAGTGAGGGGAAAGAGCTGGACAATAAGTTATTGCAGCATAAATGGGGTCAGCAACATAGGGGGAAGTGGTTGGGGATAGCCGGCGGCTAATAGAAGTGGAGGAGACGGAGTAAGGAAGATAAATGGGAGATAAAATCACCAACTAGGAGTAGGATACAACCGGAGCATCACCACCTCTTTGGATACAGTCCTAGAATAGAGAAAAGGATTCCACATGGGAAATCTGAAAGCAATACACAACAAGAACAAAAACCTAAATCCATAAAACACCAATTTAAAGACTCTAACTTCAGAAAATAGAAAAAGAAGTAGCACTCATAAAGAAATCACAGAAAAGGAGGGAAAAGAGATTAGCGGCAATGTCTCTTTCCCAATATGCCACTGGATCGAATGCAGAAAAGGAAGGAGAGCAACACAAGTGGCCGCTTGCCTTGCCAAAGCCCACGCTTCAGGCCAGTCGGCCTGGATTCATCCTGGACCGGTCCCCAATGGGACCGGTTGGGTCAGTCCATCGCTCCCACTCGCGCAGAAGTCTTTCCCGCCTGCTCCATGCTCTCGCAGAAGCTCTCTGAACCAGCATCACTACTCCTGCTTAATGATGGGGTTCTATTAATATGCCAGCCATTTTCATCACCTCCATTAGTTCCTTTTCATTTTTCCAACATCAACTCAGACCAACATTTTGCATTATTTGAGTGGAATTTGGCTTCATAGAAAGCATGAAAAGATTAAAAAGAGCTAGGTGACATTTGTTTTCGCGTGCTAGCAAGCATAATGGTGATTAATTTACCTATTTGTTGACGGTACCACTCAATTTAAGAGGGCAAAACAATAACTGGAACAAGGTAGAGGATGGAAGGAGACTGACATTAGGGATAACATAGACAAACCTATTTCTTGACTTTTTAATGTAGGAAAAGCAGGAGTTATCAAGGGAATCTTTTATTTATTTCATTGCTTCGCCTTTAGTTTAATTTTCATAAGCATTGTAGGATAAATATGATTATGTAATGTTAATTTGAACAACCCAATGACAAGGTAAAAGTTAGATTGAAATGATTGCAAATAGTTAGTGATGCGGCTGTTGGAGCCGTGTTCCAACAGGATTGAGGAACCATCTGCAATTGTGGGAGGAAATTCTACCAGGGATACAATCCCAAATCAATTTTAGTAGATTTTTTTCACTTTTTCTATTTTCATTCTTATTTCTTCATTTCATATATAATTAATTTCTATCAGGGAAATTTTATATGGGTGGTATGCTGGTTTTTTTAGAATTAGCATGGATTTTATGTATTGTGGAGATTGTAAATTACGGTTTATACTCTAAGGAGTTTTATATCATTTCTTTCTTACAAGTGATTGCGGGCTCTGAAAGTTTCAACACCTCAAAATTTTATATTTGTTCTTGAAAGCATTTAGAGTCAAATTTTCAGAAGACATATTGGATTGTAGATAAAACACTACCAAAAAATTTTGCATTCATTTTATGATGATATTACTGAACTTAATTTCGACTAAGACTAGTCATTAAATGTTGAATATTTAACAATATAATAGGGACAAACATCTTATTTAAGTTGTAAAATTAATCACCTAGAGCTTAAAGCGAATGGTGGGGGCGATGATGATGAACTCAATCAAGATCCCATGGTTTCCTCTTGGGTCGTCGTGGTCCCTGATCTACGTAGTTAGAGGAGGTGTAGACCTTAATTAACAGAAGATTTTTTATGTCAATTAATTGTACCATTATGGTTTACAGCTCAAAAGGTAAAAAACTATTAGGAAACAAATGGGTTCTCGTTGTGGCCATAATATAATGCTATTATTAGACGATAACTACCAAGTTAGACGGCTTTGTTCGTAACTATTACTTTTTGTGGAGCATTTGGGTTAGGCCACACGAACAAATGACTCGGAACATGTCCTTAATGGCAAGAAATTACTTTGAGTGTGAATATGTTGATACACTCAATATGACATTCGCTCTTTACGAATTGAAGTCAATTAAAAATTTGTCGCTCCTGTCAAATTGGTGCAAGGGTGTATAAAATTTGCTTAAGTTTTAAGTGATTTAATTTAAAATTAATATTTTATTATATTGCTTTGAAAATCAAATTTGAAAATCTTAATTTAAAAGGTGATTTCTTCAGTTGAGATTTTTTATCAATGCAGTCATCATCTGGGATTTATCATTTAAAATTTCTACATTTAAGATTCATTTGAAATTTATCAATTTTGATATCGTAAGCATATTAGTTTTGTCAACTCTAGACCTAATAAGGATAAGGATCGAAGTATAGGTGATTTGGACATACAAAGTTTTATGTTAGTGATTTAAACATTGTTGGAACTTACTAGACTCGTCAACTCCAGTTCTTAAGAGAATGATAAGACTAGAGAAGTGGGACTTACAACTCTATTTTATAGACAATACGACTTGATTGATTGATTTTCAAAATGAGATTGATCAGAATGAAAACTTTATTCAAACCCGAACAGCATTCTCAGAACTTTTAAATTCAAATTTTTATTTAATTTGGTGGAACAAATACGAGTTAGCAATTTCATATATTTGAATAGTTTAAAGAATTTTACCTATTTTGAAGGCTTTCGCAATCTTTAAACTATCAAGTTGATATGAAATTTATATCAAGAGGCAAATGCAAGATTTTGAAATTATCCATGGTTGACTCATTCTTATAAATATCTTAAATTACTTATGAAATGGCCTTGAAGTTTGTATCCCTTCAAATCATTTAGAACATAGAATGTTTACAAAGATATTATGATTTTGGATTACAAATTCTTTTTGTGCTTTAAAAGAGTTATCTTATGTTTGCTAGTAGCATAATATTAATTTGGTGGCGAAGTTGGAATATCAAGCCTTTATTTTGGTATTTAAACTGAAATTTGTGTAACTTAGCCCCAATTTCATATTTAATTTATTTCGCAAGTTTAAACTCTATGAGCCTAAGTTTGAAAAGCCTAACTTTAAATTGATTTTAAAACCTTTGGAGTCAATGTTTGAAAACCCAAATTTTGAATTAATTTTAACCCTAACAACCTTAAGTTTAAAAGCCCAAATTCAAATTATTTTCAAGTCCTAAAAGCCTAAACTTAAAGGCCCAAATGTAAATTACTTTCAAACCCTAAGAGCCTAAATTTTAAAAAGTTCAAATTCAAATTATTTTTAACCTCAGATGATTCACATGTTAAAATATATTATGAGTTTCAATAGTACTTTAAGTTATTTGCAGGTCCAAGTCAATCGAAAATTTGGCAGACTCTCAGTTTCAATCTTTATTATGAGGCATCGAGAAAAATGTCAACCTATCCAACTGTCTTACAAGACTCGTTGGTCAATGTCATGAGACACCACAGTCGGGAAAGAAAAATGAGTATTTCAACCCACGATCCTTAAAAACATTATAGGCCTTTAATGTATCCACAAAAAAGAATAATCACGAGAGCAAATATTCCCGAATAGGTACACTTTACTTCCTTGGACAGTACTTAATTCCCTGGACATTTGCTCATGTTTCCTAGGACAAATACTTAAAACCCCTTATTTTATAAAAATTTTCCAAACGATAACACAATTTTCTCAAATGGTATTTAATTCCCTAGGTGGGTACTCGGGGTTCATCGAATGAACATTTTAATATAAATTCACCCCCAACCCCACTTTATTATACCATTCCACGCAGGATCGGCGACGACGACAATAAACGACAATAGAACAACAAAAGACAAACACAAAATATTTCTCTAATTTTGATGTATATTTATTTAATTACTTTTATAATATAAAATATGAAACACAAATAATAAATTAAGGAAAATGCTTGGCTAAGGTTTTGGGATCCGTTCGAGTGACTGGAGATTATCGAGTTGGACTAAAGCGAAAAATGGCGGCAAGTTTTTTAGTTGTAGCTCAGGTTGGGGTTTCAAGATGGGTCTTAGCTCGAATAAAAGAGGAGAACGGCGAGACTTCAGTGTATTATAGAGCTGCATAGTATTTAAGGCGTGGGTTGGGGTTTCGGCTTCAATCTGCAACTAGATCGAGTGAGGAACAGAGAATCATAAGGGGCATCAGGCATTGGACTCGGGCAGAGAGGCAGAAGTAAAGTTGAATTTCAGAAGTCTTTGTATGTCGCGATCCGATTGTGTGCTACTAAGCAAAGGAAAAAGATGGGGCTGTGTGATCTTGTTGTTGCTTTCCTCATTAGCCTCAATAATAGTTGTCTTGCAAAACTTATGATCACAAAGGAGACAGAGTGGTAGGAGAAATAAGTGTTTTGGTGGTTTGACTTTGAATAGAGGAAAGATGGATGAGGCTTCAACAGAATAACGATGTATGTGAGTTCTAGAGTAAGAGGAAGATGTGTGGTTTTTATGCTCGAACAGGGAGTGCAAACGGCTTCAGTTCATTGTGAGGAGGCAAAAGGATTCGACTTCGGTTGGGCTAGGCTCGGACTCGTGCAACAAAGAGTTGAGCTTCGTCTATATGTCGCCTGCATAATGAAGGAGTGGAGACTAGAATGACAAAGAGGAGAAATTCTTCGGCTCTACGTTGGTTCGTTGTAATCGAAAAGATAGATGAAGAATAAACAAACAGGAATGTGGGAGTTTTGAAGGTCTTCGTCGTTGTAGGACAGTCATTGCTTTCCTCGCTAGTCTCAACCGATGCAGGTGAACAAGGAGAGGCTCATGTGAGGGGAAGAAGCGTGAGGCTGAGGGAATGGAGAATTGGAGGCGAGGGTTTCAATGTCGGAAGGCAGAAGAACGAAGGAGAGAATGAGACGGTTGAATGAGAAGGGTAAGCAGAAATGCGAAACGCAAGCAATTATGGGGGAGAGAGGGATTGCGTGACTTAATTAAGTTTAATTAAATCTAATTAATAACATTAACTATTTTTAATGAATTTTTAATATCAATAGAGGTGTGCATGTGTCTTGTTCGGGAACAAGTGATGGATTCTCCCTCGTTGTTTCACCGTCGACCACTGTTTTCAGTCCAAACAGCGGCCAAACCGCCGAATCTGTTGTCCAATGATAGATTTCACCACTTGTCCTCTTCCAAATGATGTCTACACGTTGTCTTCAGCCATGCAGCCACCTTTGTTGGCTGCTAATAAAGTTTGATTGTAGCAAACTGTTGACTGCAGTAGGAAAACTGATATTTTTGTTTTCGATTCACTGTCCAACCGTCATCCACACCAGAATTTTGTTGCTATCATTCCTCCGGCTTTCCATACCCTTCCTGCAACTTCCCTATCACTTTCTTCTATTTTATTACACCTTCTAGGAGCCCAAAAGCAGTATCATCCTACTTACACAGAATTCCGCAGAACAATCAGGATCCACGGTCCCTTCGAGTTCCCAAGCAAGAATTGACATCGGAATTTAGCAAGCATCTAGAGAAAAAAAAAATATTATTACTAAATTCAGAGTCTAAAATTACAACAAACAATAGGGAAATCAGAATTGCAACAAAACGACAACACAACACTAGAACTAAGGTTGGATGTAGGCTGTAGGTGGTGCTTGGACCTTTAGAGTGGTGGAAAAGGGAGGTTAACAAACTAGAAATAGTCGTAGAAGGGCTTGTTTTGGGTGGCGGCGGCAAGGGGGAAGCGACGAGGGTGAAGGGAATCGTGTGGGAGAGAGTAGGGAAAGGATAGATGGGGATACACACCACCTGGTAACCAAGACACGGTCTGAATACCACTTGAAACCATAGGAAATAACCCTAAAGAGAGAAAATGATACACTGACGGTTGTCCTCAAGCAAATCACAAAAAAAACTAAACCCTAAACATAACTTTAATAGACCTAATACTATTAGGAGTGGACCCCACTCCAATTAGACGGCAACCCCAAGCCTAAAGAGGGCCTATCAGCCCTGCCTTAACTAGACCCCCGTCTCTGTCTACTGGGGTTGGTAAAGCTTTGATCTCATCTATTGAAGCTTCTAAATCCTCATGATATGACTTCAGGTCGGTCACATTCAAGGTGACGAAGCTATCATAACCTCACGAAATCGGAGGGTTTTCGACTAACTCTAGAAACACCTAGATCCCACTCTATGATGAAGTATCCCACAAAATACCTAAGAAATTTTCACGAAGTGCAAGTGACCATTTCTATCCATCCAATCATCTATGAGTACATTGTTGAACTGAACTAAAACTTTATCAAGTGTATTCCACATAGTCCTCCAAATCTCAAGGTCAGCTCATTCCTCTTTGAAGTGAAGACAGTTTGAACCTCCCATCGTGGTGGCAGCCCTGGCGATAAGTTGTCAGTCAAATATCCTGAAACTCTCTTTGCAGTGGTTGCCCTGTGTCTGATATTGGCTCTTCTAACTTGCTTCACTCTAACATCGCCAATACTAATCCCACTGGCACCTCTCTAATAGCAAGAGCACTATAACGTCGAACTCCAAAAAAGGTAGAAAAAATATGCATTTTCATCTTTGATAAATGAGTAAGTGTTCTTAAACCCATCATGTTTAATCTTGTGATCAAACTACCACGGCTAACCCAACAGAATAAGACAAGTGTTCATGAGTACATCACACAACACCTAGTCATGTAATTGATCTGCAATAAAAAACTCTATGAGGCATCTTCTGTCAATGCTAATCATTTTCTCCTTCAGCCAAGTCAGAGAACAAGGTTGGAAATGTCTCTCAATAGTGAGACTCAACTTGTCCACCAGCTGTGTAGCCACCACATTCTCACAACTAATTCCATCGATAATAAAGTTGCGCACATTTCCCGTCACAGTGCACCGGGTATAAAAAAACATTGTTGTGAAACAAATGTTGCTCTCTCATAGCCTCAATTTGAAAAACCCATCAAACTAATACTCATGCACATCCTCACTATCTTCTGTCTCTAGTACCACTACTTTCACTGCTCTTTGCTTAGTGAAAGAGACAACCCTGGTAATAGGGCAATTTGAGGTGATGTCTCTGAACTCATGACATCTGAAATACTTCCTTGAGACCACATTATTGGGTGTACTGCTCCTCATGGGATTCTTCCCACTCTAATCAGCTCTATCATCTTTCTTGGCAATTTTTACACCTTATTCAAGTGAACTACTGGCTCCTCCTGCTATGGGTAATTGTTTGAATGACCACGGGGCCTAATCTGCTTTTATTGTTTCTCCGGTTTCAGGGCCAAAATTTGAACATCACTTAATAACCAATAAAGTTGTAGTTGAACGACATGGCTAATGGTTGCTAATGGATGACTTCAAACATCACAAATACTTGGCTATCTCCCTTAGCTCACATTTTAGCATGAGTTGCTCAAACTCTACTCTGAACTCCTATACTGACAATTGTCTCCGATGTAAGTGATGTGGCCTCAAAAATATGTCTTGACGGTAGTGTGAGGGTAAACTTCATCTGAATCTTCATCATCTTCTCCCAAATAGTGATCTTATTCCTACATTTTCTCTCCCACTCTCTTTAAATTCTCGCACCAAAAAGAGGTACTCTTCTTCAGTTTTATAACAACTTCACCCTCCAATCAACTGGCGCCTCCTTATACTCAAAAATCCTCTCAATAGTCTGCAACCACTCAATGAAGTTATATGGATTCATTCTCCCCTCAAAATCTGATAAGCCTACCTTTATCCCCATATCTCCATGTACTCCAAATGTCCTTCAGCTTTATGGCAGCAAGCGTCACCCTCCTATCAGTTGACACCTCTTTATACTCAAAAATTCTCCCAACAGTCTGCAACCACTCAATGAATCCATTCGGATTCATTCTCTCCTCATAATTCGGTAAGTCTACATTTACCCCAATGTCTTTATATCCTCCAAAAGTCAATCCATCCCTCGACCTCCCCTGATATTGAATGCAAAAGCATCATGGCATATCCTCCTCTTCACTAGAATCATCCAAGTGAAAAGGGTTCAGATTTTCCTCCCTCTCTCCTCTTTGAAACTCACTATCACGATCGACGGTGATCTCTCCATAGGTCCCTTCATCAATTTCAGTAAGTCTTTGATCAAGTCGGAGGATTTCCGGCTGCATCTCTTCCATAGTAAGTTCCAGACCAACTTCCAGCACTTGTCTCCTCAGTGGCATAGCTAAGGATTGGGTTTGGGAGGTGAAAGAGAGTGTATGGGGCTGATTTAGGGTTGCCGATATTAAAAATCTGCAAGGGGAAACTAGGGTTAGGTCAATAATTGGGTGTGAATTAGTGGGTTTAGGCTAATCTATGATAGAACTAGGGTTAGGCTAACTATGATACCAAAATTCAACAAACACGCAATAGAAAACAAATATTATTAATCAATCCAATGTCTGAAATTACAATAAACAACAGAGAAATCTAAAATTGCAACAAAACAACATAACACTAGAATTAGTGTTAGATCTAGGGCATAGGTGGTGTCCATTAGAGTTTGGACCTACAGAGTGGTGGCAAGGGTGGCTAGCAAGCTGAAAACAACCGTAGAATGGTTTGTTTTGGGTGGCAGCAGCAAGGAGGAAAGGCTTCAGTAAAGTGGCAGGGAATGGTGCAGGAGAGAGTGGGAGAAGCGTGGAAGGGTATACACACCACTTAGAGATAAGGTACAGCCAAAGCACCACTTGAAACCCTAGGATACAGCCTAGAAAGAGAAAAGAAAAAGCCGACAGTTGTCCCAAAGCAAATCACAAAAAAAACGAACCCCAAACATCAAAGAAATACCTAAATAGACTTATTACTATTAGGAGTGAGCCCCACTACAATTGGATGGCAACCCTAGGCATAGAGAGGGCTAACCATCCCTCCCTCAACCAAACCAAACCGATCTAGGTTCCCCCCAGCCCCCATGTCAATAACTGTAGATTTCCTCAAAATCAGGGAAGTCTTTCACACTCGGAACACTGTTCCGTTCGGCCCAATTTCTTTTATTTTTTATTTCTTTCCCATTTCTCTACTTCTAATTAGGTTAATTTCTATAAGGGAAGGGAACTATTTTAATCCTATTTTTTCATACTTGTAACTTTGGCTACGTTATTTGGAGATGTTTTCTATTGGTTTTCACTATTTGAGTGTTGTATCCTTGGATTTAATTCAAGTGATGTGTCTATAATCTGATAAAATCGAGATATTGACCTCTCTTGGAAGTCTGAAACCCTCCTTCGCCATCAAGCATGTTGATTATTGTTGTTTGGCAAAGAAAACTGCTATTTACAGTAGAAAAACCTGCTGTGTTCTGATGTCAACCTGTTGTTGTTCACGCCCAATTTCAGTTAACATCTCAACTCACTCCCATTATTTATACAACTTACCTATCTCATTCTTGTATTGTCAAACACAATCTAGGAGCCCTAGAACGGTGCCAATTAGATTTTGATTAATGCAAAAAAAAAAAATGATTCTCTGTATGGTTCCGGCTCCCTTAAAGTCGTCTATGAGCTTTCTTCTCATCCCATCTTCTTTACTTTTCTTCAACAATTCAAGACATCAACAAATCATCTGTCGCATATCTATGCATCACCCTTATTTTGTTGTATTCTTCAACCATTGAATGCTCCGGAAAATCATATGTTACATCTCTTTTTTTTTTGTTGCTTTTAAAATAATGCAACTAAAATATATAGAAAACATTGCATCTTTCATGTGATGCATATTGCTATCATCATCCAGAAGCCATATCTGTTCAGAATTATTGTGGAATAAAACATCAGCAATCACTGCTTGTGCTTGAGCCATTTTCATTGTAGATGAGCTTGAAAGCCCAGATTTTCATGGCAAGCTTGTTCACCTCCTTAAGCTCATGCAAATAACACACTTTTTCAATATGTGAAAAGACGGACAAGAGAAGAATGCAACCTTATCATAGAAACAAACACGTGAACACCATTGTTCTGGAAATTTAACAAAGTAATTTTTTTTTTTAATTATAAAAGAATTTATATGTAAAGAAAATAAAATAAAGTACTTAATTTTATAGAATTGATGGATGAGGATAGATTAGAAGTCTAAAATTTTAAAATAAATTCATACCTAACTAAACGAAAAAAAAAAAAAAAGAAAGAATCCTTTGTAGATCTACTATTTACCAAAATGTAAAGTAAGAGACAAGTATACTTATTGTAGAGATTATGTGCGAGTGTTTGGGTTTTAGGTAGAATCTTGACACATACCTTGTATACAAGTGAAAGAGATATCCCGGCAATAAACAGAAAAAATGGTGTCACAAAATCAGCTAATCGTACACCATGCCATGGAGAATGAGCAACAACAGGAAAAACAGGACCAGCGTAATCGACAAAGATCATAAGCTGAAATTGGAATATGGAACTCAAGTTAGAGAACAAAATTTTGAGCTCGCGTATATCCAAGTGGTATAAAAGATCTCAAAATCAAACAGACCTTAACAAAAACATTTATTCCAAAATAAAGCAAAATTTGATCACAGAATTGGCATTCGCAACAGCAAACTTTTACAAAATTTCTAAAAACACAATATTTAAATTAAACAGAAGAACTGCTGATGGGTGGTGAGGACCCAAAATGACCTTCGTGTAAATTTTTTTTGTAGCAGTTGTCGTTATATTTTTCCAGTCATTGAGAGGTCACTTCCACTATAATGATTGCCTATGTGAGATAGTGTATTAGGTTTTACTATGGCTATACTTGATCTTGAATGTACGCAGACTTCACCATTGTTGAAGGATTTCCTGCACTTAAAAGATGCCTCCTCTTTCAATTTACTACACAGCGTGTTTCATATGAGATTTCATGTAATCTATTGCACACAGCATTAAAAAAGAAATATGATAACATGTGGTTACAAAAATCAAAACATAAATCTGAAATCATAATTGAATGTCTAATTTGAAAAAATAAAGTGTGAAGATTCTCCCATCATTACTGAAATAATAATAAAGATTCATGCATAATACATGTGAAAACAATCATGTACCTTTAAACTATCAAAAAAGAACATGCATGAATACTTATATAAAAAATAAATAATTAGGTGGGGCATTTAGATGAATACTAGTGCAAACAAAAGCAAAAAATTGAGTGACTGCACACACAACCTAATACATTTTTAGGGCACCTAGAAGATGTGAAGGAATACAAGAAAGAGGTAGGTAGGTTGTAGGAAGAGTGACAAAAGTGAGAGGACGGATGCCGACCAAAATCGGGAGAGAACAACAGAATGATAGCAGACTGGAAGCGGAAAATTGTATTTTTTTGTAGTTAAACAGCAGTAGGCAGCAAATTGGCAACTGAAAGAAGTCTTCGAAAGTCTGGTAGAGATCATCACTTTGATCCTATCAAGCTATAGAAATATCACATAAAAAAAACAAAAGATACAACACTCTAATAGAGAAAACCAGGAGAAAAAATCTTGAAATAACCACAATGTGAAAATTCTCAAAAACCAGAAAATAACAACATATAAATAGTTCCCTAAAATTAAATAACCTACATAGAAAGAAAACAAAATAAGAAAGAAATCAAAAAGAAAAAAGTATGCTGAAATAGAAGGAAATCAGGCGGCATTGCGTCGACACCTCCTGTAGTCCTGCAGTCGCAGAATTGATCCGCGATCGGCAAGATCCGCAACTTGCAAAATCTTGCTTATAGCGTCCACGTCATTCTCCCGGGAAGGCTTTAGGAATATATAGTTTCCGCTTATAGCGTCCGCTTCAGGGGTAGGAAGTGTTTTGCCTCGTCATTGGAAGCCTCTGGAATCGATCTATCACCACCATAACAAACATTTCTGAGATACCCCAACTGCAAGATTTATGCTCACATCCATTCCCTACAACTCTAAAATATACACGTCATTCCAAAGACTGTCCTCATAAAATAGGTAGCAATGATTTTTTTGCACAATCAAAACTGAAACAGCACATAGACGTATATTTTTACAAACCAAACTCTGAGCAATTAAATATATAACATGTTTCTCCCACTCATACTCGGTTGGGTGCATCTAATAAATAAGTCTATCAGGAGGAACCGACCTTTGGATGAAATATAAAGCATGATAGATCACTCGCAATAGCAATGAGTCAGGATGTCTAGCAACTCCTTCAACAAACGTTGATCCTTTCTTAGTATCGACTCTTCAAACTCACTAATTTCTAGAATAACCAATATTAGCCTTGTTGGAAGCTCTGTCATGGGCTCAGTTGAAACCACCAGCATCTCTTCCTCATAGGATGGAAGTCGAGATCCTCTCTGACATCTTCATCCTTTCATGTGTCACTGTCAATTTCTTGAACTATTCCATATTCCGTGAAAGAGATCATTCTCTTGTTTAGGTAATCTAATGCACTGTGCCCAAAACCGTGGCATTTGAAGCACTTCCTGAATGAGACGGATATGAGAGTGATGGTTGGTTCCACTTGTTCTCCACTCTGAACTAGTTTTTGCTTGAGTGGCATTTCGTTGGGTGCACTCTTGTTGTTTGAACCTAAAATTAAACACTGGCTATAAAGTGTGGCAATCAACCAATGATTTTGTTTCTCCACCTTTGAAACTCGAATCAGAACATCAAGTAATTTCCAATGGGGTTGTAACAATAACACATTGTCAATTCTCTTAGATATGGAGCTAGGGTGTTCTCCTCAGGCTCCACTAGCCTACACTTCAACATAAACTGATCAAACTTAGTGGGGTATTCTACCAAGAGATCTTACTGTTATAAATGATAAAATCTCAAAAATATATCATGTTTGTAATGTGCTTTTTCATTGTTGAAGATTCTTACAGTTCTCTTACCATAAAGAAACATTTTTCTGTATCTTAGGGGGGCTAGCTTGACCCTTTTGTTAGGTGGAAAATCCTTATACTCAAAAACCCATTTGAATCAATGCAACCATCAAAATTCAGTAAGTCAATCTTCACTCCAACATCGTCGCTTCTCCTCTGAAATTTCATGTCAAATTATCACGGTGTCGGTTCTTCATTACTGAAAACTACCCGATGAAAGAGATACACTTCCTCCTCTTGATTTGTGAAATCATCGTTGTGGCTACGGATGACCTCATTGGATTTATCTCCTCTCAGAGGTAGCAAGCCTCTCTTATAGTTAGATAATTCTCCACTGCATATCCTCCATGAAAGTTCCTAGGCACCTAACTGAAAGTTTCTCCTCGGCTGCATTGTGTTATTTTCTCCTGATCAAGTCTTTAATGAAGGTAGGATAACAAATCAAAGTTGGTCGGAGGCTTAGGTGTTGGTAGTAGGCGTCCACGTGAATTTTTGGTGAAGGCGAGAAGTTATATTTTGAAAATTTAAACTTTTGGGGCTAGAAATTACGCTATGAATGATTTGAAAATGGTGGAAAGTTACTTTTGGAATTTTGAAATGGAATAAGAAAGGCAAAACCCTAAAAATTTTCGGGTTTATCAGAACCTGATACTAGATGATATCGTTCTAAGACTCCTAAAAGCGGTGAATGAACACAAGAAAGAGACATGTAGGTTGTAGGAAGGGTGGTGGAAGTGATAGGAGGGATGTCAGCTGAAATTGGGCGTGAACTGCAAAATGACAGCAAACCGGAAGCAGAAAATTGTTGTTTTCTACTGTCAAACAGTAGTAGACGGCAAGTTAGACAATGAAAGAGGCTTTCGAATGTCTAAGAGACATCACCACTTTGATCCTATCAGCGACAGACACACTACCTTAATAAGAAAGGCAAAAAGACACCAATTCTTGTTCTCTAAATCCTTGAGACTCTTAATTCTAAGAAATCCCAATCCCTCTCTCATGGTCTTCTCCTCTTTGTCAGTTTCTATCCAAACTTCCTCTCCATTTTTCTCCTTCCACGAGCTAAACTCATCCCTCTCTCAATTAAGGTTTAAATCCAAGGAAAATCCAACAAATCAAAGAAATTCAATCAAGGAAAAAGAGCAAGACCAAACATGTTGATAATCAGCAAAATCTCATCATCATATTTATATAA
>NEWO01000083.1:1285222-1296538 GCA_003013225.1 Phalaenopsis aphrodite
CCGTCGACCCGACCCGTCATTGTAACCTCCATGTAATCCCGATGTAAACTCCGCTGTCCACCCCATGTACCGCGCGTGTAAGCCCCGTGTAATCCCGGTGTAAACTCCGCTGTCCGCACCATGTACTGCGCATGTAAGCCCCATGTAATCCCGATGTAACCTCCGCTGTCCGCCCCATGTACCGCGCTTGTAAGCCCCATGTAATCCCGATGTAACCTCCGCTGTCGACAAAGGATGTAATCCCGGTATACATTCCGCGGATTCGCCATTGTAATCCGCGTGTACCATCGTTGTACATACGGTGTAACTTCCGAATGCGCGTGTACACCGGATGTAATCCCGGTGTACTTCCGCGGTAACGTCCATGTAACCCCGCGGTAAGACATCAGATGCACGCTTGATGTACAACACGTGTAACGCCAATGTAACCTCCGCTGATTGTAACACGCGTGTAAACCGAATATAATGTCGTTGTAACCCGAATGTACCGTCCATATACACTCGAAATGCGCTTGTAAGCCGGATATAACTGCGATGTAACAGCGAGTTACGCATACTAGAGCACGGGAATCACGGTATTTAAGCAGCTAGGGTTACTGTTCTATTGTTCTATGCCCATCAGGGAACGGCGGCTTCGACAAGCTGGACTTCGTGAACTTGAAGATGGAGTACGATTCCAAAGATTGGCAGTTCGTGTACGATGTTGAAGGAGATGCTGGGAGTTATCCTGCGAGGGAAAAAGAAGAGGAACTTAAATTGGAGGTGTGTATGGACATGTAAATTTATTATACTTTATTTTTGGACTTATGTTGGTATAATTGCATGGTATTATGCTTAACACAACAGTGAAGTCAAGTTTGGTGTAAATATTTTAAAAAAAAAAATTACATCTAGGGTTTAGGGAAAGAAAAAGGGTGGTGGTAAAGCTTTTCTTATTTTTTGACTTATGTTGGTAGAATTGCATGGCAATAGGTTTAACTCAACAGTGAAGTAAAGTTTGATGTAAATATTTCAAAAAAATTTTACATCCAGGGTTAAGGTGAAGTAAAATAGTAGGTTTTATCTTTTATTTTATTATATGCAGTTATTATAAATTCTAGGGTTATTTTTTTTTCCAGCTTGGCGAGAGCAAAAGTAGTTATTCCGCGCAAACAACGAACGTATTACTCCAAACAATGGTCCACAATGAGAAAGAAGCTTATGAAGTATATTGTGCCTACGCTCATCATATTGGATTTAGTGTTCGTAAGGAGCACGCTATCTTTTGGCCTAACTCCAGAAATATCAGAACGAAGGACTTCGTATGTGGAAAAGCAGGTTTCAAGAAAGAGCTTAAGATTACAGAAACTGTGAAGTACAAAAGAGCAGAAACAAGAACTGGTTGCCCTGCAATGATTCGATACGAAGTTGATAAGGACGGCAACTGGGGAGTTAAAAAACTAATAGAATCACACAATCACTCATTAGCAAACCCCGGTGACAAACATTTGCTGCGTTCGAGCAGAAAGATAAGCGAAGTAAATGCAGATGTTCTTAGATCTATGACTCACTCTGGGATACGGCCAAAAGACGCATTTAATTTTCTTGCCCAAGAAGTTGGTGGTGTAGAGAACCGAGAATGTACAAAGGGAAAATCCAACAAATCAAAGAAATTCAATCAAGGAAAAAGAGCAAGACCAAACATGTTGATAATCAGCAAAATCTCATCATCATATTTATACAACATAGGGAAATTCATATGTAACAAGCTAACTAAATTTTGTTACGATAAGAAAACTATTTTTATATTCAGAATATGACAAGCAGAATAATGAATGCGCTGAAAATAGGCCAGTTGCACATGCAGTAGTGGCTTTGTGCAACAGCTTGATTTTGGCAGTCTTAAAGAGATTGTTGTACTTACCCTCAAAATTAGGTCTATTATACTCCTAATTATATCACCGTAGATTTTGTGGTCTGATAAGCAGGTTTAAGATCGGGTTTGTTATAGGATCGAAGGTCAAATCAATGTAGAATTTAAGTTTGGATTTAGGTTCGAATTTAAATTGGGTTTAGGCCTATTTGATTGTTTGATTTAGTAGTTAAATTTAAGGAAGAATGCATGTAGATGTATAAAGGCTTTGAAGATTTGTTTAATGGTTGATTTATGTATGGTTTTATTTAAACTTGATTTATATTTGATTTATGTAGAATTGAAATGCCTTAGAGCCTCATTACCTCAAGTTAGCTTTAAAGAACCAATCCCAACCTTAGCTGGTGGACGGCCACCGAGCTGATCGAACAAAAATGATCAAACATAAAAAGGGGGGAAAACTTCAATTTTAATTTTCTGAATAGTGTTTCTGGATAGATTAAAAACATTAGTAATAATAAATTGATACGCAGGCATAAACATTGCCATGAGACTCGAAAGTAGGTAGTTTAGTTTAACTCCACGACAACCTTCTTAAAATACTTTGAAAACCACATGCAGCCTTTAAGCTTTCATCTTCTCCAATTAATGCATAGTTACAAGTCGGGCGTTGCTTGTGTATAAACTCGATGAAACATGATTTTGCAAGCTTTTCTTAGCCCGAAAATGCAGATCAAAGATTATCATACACTAATTTCTCCGGACCATGAGAAATTAACAGTATCCAGCGAAAGCACAGACCGAGAGCCTTAAAGAAGCGAGAAGAGAGAGAGATAGAGAGACAGTACAGCAATAGACAGGCCGCGAAAAACATCGAGTGAAGCGATACGACGTCCTTTTGCTTTGACCTCCACTGGATCCGCTTCTTCCCCTCCACCTCCTCTCAGTGCTACGTATTCCGCCATTTCCGGTGCTCGCCGCCTTCCCTGCGACAGGAAAGCACTAGTTATTTACATTCACACCAAACAAAACATTACTATTTGTATATCTAACATCCTAAGCATATTATTTATACATTTAACACCATAAATTATTAAAATAACAAAAATGACACTTCCCGTCACTCGCAGCCCCATCCAACTTCCTCTCAGCCTGGAGTATCAGTCAACTAAGCCAACTTGTACTTGACCTGGTATGAGCTTGCGAGTCAGATTTATCAAGCCAAGAGCTCGAGTTCATGCTTACTAAGACTCAGCTCGTAGCTCAAGATCAGACTCGACACATAATAAAATATTAACATATTAAATAAAAAAACTTATGCTTTCCAAAAAAAATAAAAAGAAATTGTATCAATTATTTATAAAAAACCTTATTTTTTTGGAAGGTGATAAAATTATTAAAAAAAAAGTTACTTCAATTATAAGCTTAGTAAAGTTGTATCTCTCAGTATAGATTTATTTTCACACAGCTACCAAGGTTGGCTTTTCACAAAAAAGCTGCTTGACACCTTCTTGATCTCTCTTGGTGACTCTTAAAGATTAGCATTGTTTTCTATGGTTCTCCGGCAAGCTTCAGTCATGTTTCTTCTGACCAACTTCAAAATGTTTCGTGTCAAGAGCACTCCAGCTTCATAATAAAATGAGAAGACAAGGGCTCAACACGAGCTCGAGGTTGACTTCGAGTTGTCGTTATGACAGATGGGGTGAGCTTGAGTTTACCTCTAGTTCTAGCCAAAAGCTTGTGACTCCATTTTTTGAATCCTGACTTATCTATGAATCAAATCTCAAGAAATAGAGCGTAAGAAATGAAAGAGAGACAGATAGAGGAGTGAACAACAATGGACAATAAAACATCTTATCTATCTTATAAAATGATCTCCCTAATTATAGGGAAGATGGTATAACATATTGATATTGTACTTTTTCCTCTACTTTAATAAGGTTGTACAATATATTATAGGAAATTTACATTTATGAGCATGTCTCTAGGCAACTCTCTGGCTCGGCTGGCTAGTTTATTATTGCTTTGGCTCGGTAAGGTCGGTCTGGTCTGCTAGGTTAACTCAGCATTGTCGGTCAGCTAAACTTGATTGGATTTGAATCGACAGGACAGATTCAAATGGTTAGGCTTTGTTGATCATTTAATCTAGTCTGGTTGTACACCCTCAATCCCTTGATGATGAGCACATATCGATAGAGTGAGACTAAACTATCTAGCAGATGGTGAATCACCATAATCTAATAGGTAGCCCGTTATTTAATGAGAAGAGCCTGTAGGATGAATATGAGACTTTGTTGTACTATCAATTCTTGATCCCTTATAAGGATCCTCATGGGTGTCCGTAAAATGATTGATGATATTGAGAAACTTGATCTTTCCTCGGGTCGGGTCTACAAAAAGGTAGATTGTTGCCTTCAGTCAGCTTTCTTATGGTGGTTATCTCAAATACTTATAAATATTATTTTAATCTGGTTGATTCAAATTTGTATTGATTGGTTACCCATTTGTTCTTTACCTAAATTGGTTGGCATTCAACTTTTGTTTTGTACACCCAAAAATGGTCCACATAAATTTTTAGATAGATGATAGTCCATATCACAGACAAAAAAGCAACAAGTCTTCATAGATACGACCAGCTAAAGACCAGCCAACCGAGAGCTAGCAAATCAAATGCAACTGACCAACCAATGGTCAAACGACCAAAGGGTCACCCAAGCCAATTAGAAATAAACATCTACGCTAACAACCAATCAAAGGTCTAACCCTCGAACAATCACACAAGTATCAATACGAGGCTCTCTCAAAAAATCCCCCAAAGATCTTCTAAGTTGATCGACTACCATACTCAAAACTGATTGGCTTCCCAGGGCAAAGACCGACTGATGTATAAAAAAATTATCCAACCGACTTGCCAAAGTGAAGGTCGCCCGGTGTCCATACTAAATGGTTCCAAAATCAATTATAAATGCAAAAATCAAGACCAAAAGACAATAAGAACTTGTAATGCCCTTATTTATGCAGGTTCAAGCTTGTAATTTTTCACTTTCTCCCTCTATCTTCTATAAATAGGAAAATCATAACATGTATTACGGGCTTTTGCCTCTCTTGGCTTTTGGACCTCCTTAGCCTCTTTTCTCTAGACCCACGATGTAGGGAGAACTCTCTCTACTTCTCTCTTATAATTGTCAGCTACAATTTATAAAATGGGTCACAAAGTCTGGGAATACCTAATTTAGCCCTCATAGGACAAGCCTGTGTTTGTTTTCTCCTTCTTCTCCCTCTTTGTTTCTCTCTAATTTTATCTCATGGTTATTACTGCTCTGATCCTTGAGCATGCCTCACAGTTCAAATTTGGATTTAACAACCTAAAAAATACAGTGAGTGTGGATCATGTTATTAACAAGAAGAAAAGTACCAGAAAAGAAAAAATAAATCTCAGAGACACTCATAACAGAAAGTATGCAAATGAGTTCAAGTAGCAATAGATCTGGAGCCAGAAAGCAAGTTTTAGTTATTTTTTAGAGGATTTCACTAGGAGGTGAGTACCACTACATGGATGGCCGGCTTCCGACTGTTGAAACAAGTCGATCGACCATACCTGCGCAAAGCTAGGCTGACTTTAGGTGGTTAGCAACTAACTCAACGAATGAAGATAGTATCATCTTGAAACTTATTTCTGTGTCATGATATATAAATCCTTTTAATGTTATCTATAGTTTAATTTGGGAAACTTGAATCCAAGAAGCAATGCCAACAACAACCTTAAAGAGATCTAATCAGCAAAATAACCCACAACACTCCCTTTTTGCAAGTCTTGTTCTCCAAACTTGAATTGGATAAAGCTCTATAGTTTGTTCCTTATCTAGTAGTGAAAAGCTCTGTGACTAGCAGGTGAGTACCACTAAATGGATGGTCGGTATCCAACGGTTGAAACAAGTCAATCGACCATACCTGCGCAACGCTAGGCCGATTTTAGGTGGCTAGCACCTAACTCAACGAGTGAAGGTAGTATCATCTTGAAACTTATTTCTGTACCAATGATATATAAATCCTTCTAATGTTATCTATAGTTTAATTAACACTTGGGGAACTTGAATCCAAGAAGCAACGCCGACAACAACCTTAAAGAGATCCAATCAGCAAAATAACCCACAACACTCCCTTATTGCAAGTCTTGTTCTCCAAACTTGAATTGGATAAAGCTCTATAGGTTGTTCCTTATCTAGTAGTGAAAAGATATGTGAAGGGTACATTGCAAATCACCCCAGCAACAAGACTCGATGATTTTCTGCTCATTAGTGGCAAGCTCTACAAAGAGTGTGGGTAGATCGAGGTGACAATCCAACCAAGCAAATGAGGCCTTGACAAGTTTTAAGTCCAAGTCAGGTCACAATATCAAAAAAGGTGACCCATAGTGATGCCATAGATGTCCAACTGGTAGAAAATAAAAAAAGTGACCAACAACGATGCAAAAGCTGTGATCGTCGTCCTAACACAAAATTTAAGCCTCGGTTTCAATAATAAAAAAGCCTTCTCAAAGATCAATGTGGATAAAGCTCTATGACTGGTTTCCTACCTGATATAGACAAGTCCACAAAAGGTACAATGCAAATTAGCAAGGAAAAAATTGTATCACCAACACATGTTTGATGATGTCTCAGTTGCAAAGATGAAGCTTTCCTTAAGTAAGAGAATGGCTCCTCTTCTTCTTCTCTCAAGTGTGAGAGGATGCTCTCCTTATGCATGAGATGATGATTTCTTCCATTCTCTAAAATCAAGTAGAAGCTCTCCTTTCAAAAGGATACATTTTGTTTTCCCTAACCCTTGAAGTCTTCACCAAGCTCCCTCTCACTCTCCTCCAGAGATTGGTGGTGGAAGAGGAAGAAAAAGATGAAGAAGACAGATTTTTGGTGGGAGAAAATGGAGGGAAGAAGGAAAAAAAATGTGAAAAAAAAACAGTTTTCTTCTTGATCTTTTTTTCAATACCCTTTCCTCTCTTCCAAATCTCTCTCCCAACTTCACTCTCTTTTCAAAAAATGTAATAAAGAAGGAGGAAGCACGCTCAACCCATGGAAGCAAGAAAAGCCAGGAAAACCAGGAAGAAAAAGAACAAGGAAAAAGAACAAGAAGTTTTTCTTCACCTAGGCTCTACTCCTCTAGAAATATCCCTTTTTTTTCCTCTAGAGCTCTCTCTCTCTCAGTTTTAAAAATTACGGAGAATTCCTCTCAAAATGAGCTCTTCCCCTCTTTCTTTGCTCTGTTGAAATGGAAGTTCCCTTCCCCTCGCATGCTGCTTCCCATGTTGATTTTCAGCTCGATACAACATGCAAATTTGATCTTGTTGCAAGGAAATGGCTATTCTCCTCCTAAATCCTTTTGATCATTTCTAAAAATTATTTAGAGACCATGCAGAAATTTCCATTGATGCTTCCTTCCATCTGAGCTCAATCAACGTGAGTCATCAAATTAGGCATAAGAAATTGGGTTGGGCACATATGCACCAGAGACTACAGGTGCTGGTCTCTCAGCTTGACACATTCGTTTGGGTTACCTAAGCACCAATGGGGGGAGCATAAGCGCCTCCCTCTCTGTTTGGGAGTGATCCCATGCTCATCCTGACATATTGGCGCCATTTGGGGGTGCACCCCCTTCTCTGTTTATCGCACGGTTTATACATGCTTAGGCACATATGCACACATATTTGAGTGCATATGTGCCCACATTACAATGGGACCCTACTTCTTGGGGGCATATGCGTCCATGGGTGGTGCATATGCGCTACTTCATGAGAAAAATTAACTTTTTTTTGGTATTTTCTTCCTTTCTTTGGCAGGGCTTCCGTGGTGGATTCCTATGGGTTCTCAGACCATTAAAAGACATCAAGAAATGAGATTGTGCTTCCCCACATCCAAACGGACACTAGGGGTGCATCTATGGAGAAAAAATCCCCACAAAAAATTCAATTTTTCAACTAAGTACTCGTAGCAAGATTTTAATTGACCCAAACACTACAAAAAGTCAAGCATCACTCAAATATGACTCCATAGATCAAAATGAACAATCTAAAGGTGTCTATTTGGGTATTTTATTACCGACAAGCATCATTAACCTCTACGCGAGTAAATATGTCTGAAATCTGATTTTTTTTTTCCAAAAAAATGTGTGTGGGAGACTTTGATGACTCCCTCTGGCCACTCTCAAGCTTTGAATATAAGGGATACAGCCTTTGAACACCAAGATAGACATTAAACACGTCTCATGCTGGAATTAACTTTGCCTCCTTGTGTGTTCTCCCAAGTGGGGCTAAATCGATACTGATCCTAATTCTGTGCTCGAGGCACATACCAGATGGCCCAAAACGATGTCCTAAGCTATGAGAAGCTGTAAATAGTCTTGTAACACTTGACCAAACACTGACACATATGAAATCCAAACATGATGCCAACAAAAGGACTCCCAAAAAGTATGTTACACCACTGATGCACAATGCACTTATTGGAAGCATCCTAAAATCTTTCTTAATGGTTGAGACGTCATCCTAAGGAGAAAATAAACAAATGACTCAACCAGACCAGGTTTACTGGATAGGGTATGACTGAGGTGATGGCTATCCTATGAAGGGAAATATTAGGATTCACATTCAATCCCAAGAGCCAATTAAAATATATATACCCTAATTAAATTAGGGAAAAACACACTATGACTCCTATATGAACGAAGCGGTAAACTGGGTGGCTAGGTTCGAAAGGAATACACGAGGGCTCATATCCTATATGAGGGCTGGCGAGAACAAACTGATCCAAAAAGAGGGCACTAGGAATTTCGTCTTCCTTGAGAACTCGGCCAAGCCAGATTTCTCGCATACAAACAATTTCTCTTATGCAGATAAAGAGTGGTTAAGCAAGTTGTACCAACAAAAAGGTGTTTAACTCTAAGGCTAAACTCAAACATATCCCTCAAAGGGGAATCTAACACACTCATTTATGATGAGTGAGACAAACAATATCCACCACACTCATTTATGATGGGTGCGATATGCTAGTGCAAACCCACACGAAGTGTGTAACTAAAAAGTTATGTTAAAAAAATGCAAAAGCCTCTCTTACACTGATTATTGGTGTCGGGCATAGGCCACTCTAAGGGAATTACACCTTACCTGGATAACAACCCAACAATTAGTTTTAAGAGATGCATAAGTCTTCACCTACACATAACAAGTATCAATCAGAATCGACATAAGTATATCCCTTTAAAAGAAAATCGCCACAGTCATTAAAAATGAATGGGACAAGGGTATCTACCATGCTCGTCTTATGATGAGTGGGATAGTAAAGGTTCTAACCAATATGAAATGGGTAACCGAGAGAAAAGTAAGAGAAGTGCATGACTTCTGTTAGGCTAATCATTGCTTGCACTAAGTATCAGACACCCGAGGGAATTATACCTTTCTTAGGCAACAATCAATGATTAAATAAGGAGCCAAGCGATCTGTCTTATGCGCATATATGTCAGTATGAACTATGTCACATTATTCTCTTAGCAAGCATAAATAAATAATCACAAATGGCTCAAACAGGTGCAATATCAAAAAAATGTATTTTATCGCTCAATAATTGGATTACAAAGTACATGAAGCTTTGAACCATCAATTTTTCGTATAAGATAAACATCAAATATATTAAATATAGAGGATGTCTAAGCATAATATCTTTTCAAGCATTGCCTATTGATAGTGGGAATTGAATGAGATCCATCAACATCAATAAGCATGTAGCCTTCTCCTTCATTGACTTTCTCAATCACGAATGGTCCCTCCCATATGGCTCAAATTTCCCATGTCTTCGAGGATGGGTCAGGTGGCGCAAAACCAACATTTTTTGGATTTTGAAACCTTAATATTCAGTTTTCAATTATTGGTTTTGTCTTGATTTCTTTCTAATCAAAGAAGGCAAAATTTGATTAAATTTTCTTATTATATTTTAGGGGCATTTGCATATACACCACCCATTTCCTTTGTATTTATATATATAACACCTAAATTCTATTTTTTGCATTTATAACACCCAAGTCTGTCATGCCATTAAAAATACAACCATTTTAACTTTAAAAAAAATGAAATACACCTTGTCGTACATAAGTAACGTGACATTAATGTAAAAATTGAAGTATAGGTGTTAGATATGTAAATCCGTAGGAATTAAGTGGTTTGTACGTAAATCTTCCAAAGTTTAATTTCATGAAAAAAAAATTTACATATATGTAACATTTGATTAAAATAAATGGAAAATTCATGAAGTTAAATTGATATTATATATTTAAGACAAGTAATTCATAATGTTTGTCTGTAAGCAAAATCCAACAAATAATTAAATTTTGATTTATTCATAACCAAAGAGTTTAAACCGAATTAAGTTTCAGTTAAGTAGTTTTGGTTTTATCAAAATTTTGATTGGTTTGACTTTTTCGATTTTTTGAGTCGGCTGCAATATATTTGACTAGTTTGCAAATCAATCCAACCGAACAGACTGAATGCTTACTCCTATTCGTCTTCAACTATTACTGTAACAGCTTTCAAATATGGAATATATGACCAACCTACGCTATTGTAGTCGCCAATTATGATCTCTACGGGCAACTGATGATATTGTAGCTTCCAACAACAACCAGTGTGGCCAACTACTATCTGTGTAACAACCAACCATAACCTTTATGATTAACTGTTACTGTTATAACGTCCAACAACAGCTTTTATGGTCAACTGTCACTATTGTGACCACCGACTACGACTTTCACAGTCAAATGCATTTATTGTAACACAATTACATATATTAAATCCAGATGCCTATTGCACATTTGTAATTATTAACACTATAATTTCATCTTATTTAATTCAGAAAAAGAGTGGACATATGTACTTATAATCATATAGTGGATTACTTTGACTGGACTAGACCCTCTAATTTTTCCTCTTTCGAGAGTTTTTCCACGTAAAAATCGGTCTAGTATCTCTTCTTCCTATTTTTTTTTAACCAGTGTATATAAAATTTCCATTCAATGCTAAAACACTAAATTATCACTCTACTGCCATAAATATTTTGTAACACGACAAATATATCAACTATTAAATATAATTTAATTATTTGTTTTGTAAATTAGCACGAAAATTCATAAAATTCCAACCATCAAAACAAAATTGATTACTTTCCATTCCTTAAATTTATTATTTCTTACATTCAAATAATATTATATTCTCTTATATTAATACTATCAAGTTAATATGATACAATAATAAGGGTTGAAAATCAATATGGAAAATGAAGAGTACATCAATAAACATTAAAAATAAACATTTGCCTGCCAATATTTTCTGACATAATTTTTATTCAACGAAAGTTACCTTACTCAATTATGATGAAACCACGCTGAAATGTCCCGCCTGCAGCACCATGTCGATACCTTGCCAC
>NEWO01000083.1:1297524-1319833 GCA_003013225.1 Phalaenopsis aphrodite
AAAAAAATATTTATATTTAAAATAATGAATTTTTGAACTGAAAATTGACAATAAATTATTATTTAAACTGATATGAAAATATTATGAATAAATAAAGTATTTAAAATTAAAAGCTTTTCTTGTAGAAAGCTTTTTCTCATTAAAAAAATAATTGAAATTAAAAAAAAAAATCAAATAGTAATTGAGAGATATATTAAGATAATTTTTCGTTATTTCAGATTTTCCTCTATAAAAGTGAGCGTGATAGGGACACAATCATGATATTATTGTAGCCAAAAAAATCATGCTCTTCGTAAAAATAGAAGCATAATCATGAAATCTTTTTATGAAATCATACACGTAAATAAATTATAAATTATAAATTATAATAATCATAAAATAAATTTAGTAACCACATATATTCATTCTTATTAAATTATATATTGATTAGAATATTTTTTCGAAAGTCTTTAATTATGGAAAAAATTTTCTGTCCAGACTACGGACATAGCTCTACGTGCAAACTCCCAGTAATATACCATCATGTGTGTTATATCAGGCCCACCTAAAAAAAATATTAAAGTAGAACCGCAGACTTTGTAATAATCCCAAAATAACATCAACGGTTTCACTTTAATAATTTTCCTGAAATAACACAATGGATATTATTTTGGAGTTATTTCTGGGTTATTGAAGATAAACTTATATATTCTACTTCAATAATACCGAACTAACTAAAAAATAATCCAAAAATAACCTCTGCGGTGTTATTTCGGGGTATTGAATTGGAATTGCGGATGTTATTTCAAGGTTATTTTTAGTTTATTTTTGGGTTATTAAATTGAAATATATTGATTTGTTTTCAATAACCTCGAAATAACATTCACGATTTCACTTCAATAAGTCCGCACGAGAATTCCGGACAGAAAATTTTTTCATTAATTATACAGGAAGAGTCTATATATATCATTTCACAAAACCAACATTTTACTCCAATAGACTTGGAACATGGTGGAAGATAAGAAGAGGAAGAAAATAATGGATTCAGAGGCATTGGAGGCCATCGCTTTTGCTGTCGCGGCGTCCATTTTCATCTCCGGCCTAAAAGCTTTCCTTCCTTCTGTTTTCCGGCGATGGCCGGACAACTTCCCCGCCACCGCTCCTCCGCCACTTCTCTTCCTCCTTCTCCACCTCACCGTTGCTTCCATAGTTCTGGTCTCTACTCATCAAAACTCAGTTATTTTTGCTAACCTTCGACATAGCCGCAGTAGAAGGAAGAAGAATAGATGGGACGAAGGAGAAGCAGAGGAGGAGGAAGGTGATGCAGAGGAGCTTAATGCCAAAGTGGAGGCTTTTATACAGGAGTTCAGGGAGCAGCTTAGAATCGAGTCGCTTTCTTCTTCAAATCTGTAGACATGCTCATTTCTTAAATGGCTCATTCCATGGAGTCTATGCCTTTAATTTTAGCATAATTTTATCCATTAATTACATAACATAATAGAATACTTCTTTAACTTAAATTTTGTCCGGCTAAATTGTCTTTATGAGGGTCTAATGAGCTCTCTAATATGTTTATTTTCCATATTTGTCTTTTTGAGCTCAATCTGTTTAGCTAACATTCAAGTTCTTATTTCTTACTTATCAATATTACATTAGTTATTGTATAAAAAAATTATCAATGCACAAATCTTGAGGAAATTCAACTGATCTCGCTGAGCATACACTGAAGGATTGCATCAAGAGTTAGAATATGGATACGCTAATTATAGTTCCCTTCGGTTGGAACTACTTGCTAATCTAACAAAAACTCTATTGAACGAAAGAGCGGGACACACACTCGAATGATTTCAAGATCCTTCACAAAGATGACAAATGCACTCCATTATAGCCTCGTTATATAAGAAGAGTTGTCAGTCAGATTATGGTGATACACCTTCTGCTTAATGGTCAAATGTCACCTTAACGACAAGTGAGTTTCCACCAAGGATTTTTCAGAAAGTCTATCGAAGACAGTCTAGCCAACCGAAGACAGTCTAGTCGACCGAATGATTGTTGAACGACTGAATTACCACACTAGCAGATCATTAAGTGACTTTCTATTTATCTTTTACAAATATGGAATGGTGCCAAAATCAGTTAAGGATCCCAGAGTCAGTGAAAAAAAATGAAGATGTGTATTAATTACTTGTAATATTCTTATTAAAATATGAATAAATATGTAAATTATTAGATACCTCATATAATCTATAAATAGGGGGTTCATTTCTTCAACAAGAGACAACTGAACTTATTCTTTGAGAACTTTGTTATTATAGACTATCATTCTCTTTCTTTTTCTCTCTCTCTTGATTCTTATCATTTGTCCAGCACTCTATTTCTTGGGTGTGATCCGTAGGCTAAAACTTCCTCTGCGTGACAATTAAAATAAAAGAAATGAAGGCTCCAAATAATACAAATATATTGATGATGTGATTAAAGCAGCAAAAGTAATTTTCACAACTAAAATCCTAAGACTTGTTCTCTACAAACATGTCAGCTACTATGTTGATAACAAGATTTAGATTAGTCGAAGTTCGAATGAGCCTGACCCACACCAATCTGGTCCGGTCTCATAAATATATTTCACGCTTGCAAGCTTTTGAGGTGATTAATTTATTCAACCTTTCTCCGTTTTTCCTAGCCATAAATTATGAATTTTATTTTAACACCAATCAAATCATTTATATCACATAAAAATTATCACATTTAATTTTTTTTTTAAAAATGAAATACAACTTTCATACATATATAAGATGACAAATATGCAAAAATTGAAGTTCAAGTGTTAGATATGTAATTAAACAAAATTGATGAGTAGCATGCATGTAAATATTTTTTTTTTGTGTTATTTTACTCAACTTCTTTGTATATACATATCTAGATGTTCTTAGTTTAAAATCTTAGATATTTCGTATGTATATATTCGTTATTAAATTCACTTAAACATAAAAGAAAAATTTGTATATATAAAATCAACATAAAACTCTTGTCGTGCATCATTTCCTGTTTCATGCGCTCATATTATCTATATTTTTTTAATATTTTAAATCAATAACATGATTTCGGAAAAAAAAAATGTTAAAGATTTTATTATTTATTTATTTTTTCATATAAAAAATCACTTCTCTTTTAAAACTCATGGCAGCCTGCGAGTCGACTTGACCTATTTAGTGGACGAGCCTAGCAATGAAATTATAAAAAGAATCTAGGCTTAAGCCCGACTATATCCTGCTTTGACTTGTCAAAGCCCAAATAGGCCTGCCCCATGCAAAACTCGACTTGCTCAAGTCCTTGGTCTAAGTGAGATTGATAATCTCACTGCAATACAGCTTAAAACTTCTCTACTTGATATAAAACATCAAGAAATTTCTCTGTCTTCCTCTACATCTTTCAAAAGGTTTTATATCTCATCATCGAGGATCATATGATTTTAGATATTATCTTAGTGCTAAATTATATATTTTACATAGAAAATATAATCACACTAATCTGGGGAAAATTCAACAGATGACACAAAGATGATACCAAACGATTACATCATAACAGTCAAAGTACAGATGCGTCAAACATTATCCATAAGGTCGGATCATGGGCGGGTCAACAAAAAAAAAAATCTCGACGAAAAAAATAATGTGTTCCTAATCTAAGGGACAATAGTGCGTTTTTAACCCCCTTAACCAAATTATGGAATCCCTTGTAGAGAGAACCAACGGTCGCTCCATAGAACAACTTTTCAACCCTCTACGAAAATCTTTTGTCCAAAGGAAATCTGCATGTAAAATTACGTTGACACACTTTTTGCCTGAAGGCCTCAGTTCATCCTAAGGATAAGAAGGTTTTTACGAAGGGTTCCCTTAAAAAGGCTACCCGACCTACGGACTCTCAACTGACAAAGGAATTTTAGTCAATCAATCGATTATCAGTCAACCAAATGTTAGTATCTGTAGATCATTAATACCCTGCTTCAAATAGTTATGAATGCAAAATTATGCCAATGAATATTACAACTATTAAAAGATCCTAAAGTCAATTACAAATATGTAAAGGTGTAATGACATATTAATCACTTGTAACATTCCTATTTAAATAGGGACAAATATATAACTTACTAGACACTCCCTGTAATCTATAAATAAGGGGGTCATTTCTTCAAGAGAAAACTACTAAGTTTATTTCATAAAAACTTGTGTTGTTGGGTGCTCTACTTCTTTCTCTCTTTTTCTCATACTCTTCACATCCATACAACGCTCTATTCCTTAGTCGTGACCCAAAGGACATTTTGAGATTCAACATCCTAAAAGATGCGGTGAGCATGAAGTAATGTCTTCGATAAGAAGAGCAGTTTGTTATTGAGAAGGTACCTAGTTGAAAAAAACTTCTAACATGAATTTCATTTGAGAATTTGTGCAAAAATAAATTCAGGAACACCAAGACCGAATAGAAGGATAAATGACAAAACTGACCTGCATTGTGCTTGAAAGGAGAGCACAAGCTCTTCCATAACGAAATCCTCAAGCACCTGAACTCCAAGGCCATCAGATCACCCATGAAGCTAAACGTGTTGAAGAATCCCAATACCAACAGAGTGTTGGGTCCAAGTCACGGAGCATCCTACGAGTGGGGCTTCTTATGTCTACCAAATATTGAGACACATTCTCTAAATAGATTATCGATGCAGTGTCTCCCGAGAAGTTCAAGGTTTCATCTTTAGAGCCCTACAAAAGGTTGGAGCGATCTAGTTGATCGGACTGCCTCCTTTGAGTGAGTTATATGAATTCTTAAAGTTTGTGATGCTTTTAAATGTCAATTATTCTACGCTTCACTCAGAGATTCAATCCTCAGTTGGTCTGGTGGACTCCCGATAGGAATTATCTCTTCCTTTCTTGAGTTAAAGAAGTTATTTACGATTCAGTTCACTAGTGCTCAAAAGCCCTGAAATACTCAGAGGCTTTATGACACATTAAATAAGGGCCAAATGAGAGTCGTCAGGCATACATCACTCTGTTCCAAATAGAGATACCAAAAGTGTAAAACCTAGAGTCTGTGATAGCAAAGGCCGCCCTAACGCAGGTGCTAACAAGTTTCCAATTTAAATACTTCCTAGGTTTACGTAAACCTGATACTTTGGTTGAACTTTTAGAGTTAGCCAATGACCATATTGCAGTGGAAGAATATGCCAACTCGTCTATTTCAAAGGGTGAAGAATTTGACCAGCGCTCGAAAAAAAGGGCTCAGAAGATGACGGGTGGTGCGAGAAAGATGGCCCAAGCTCGAATGGAAAATGTGATGGTCTTCAGGCTTGGTAGCTTGCATTGTTTCCTTCTGGGAGCTCAAGCTAATCACCGAGCCCAGGCAAAATGCTTTCAACAAATGTCCTCTTTTAAGATGCCACTCATGGTTCAGTTCAACCAACACCATGATCCTATCTTGATTTGTGAGAAAAATTTGATCGACCATGTCGTGGTATCCCAAAGAACTATCTTGGCATCCCAATAGTACTCCTCAACCTCTAATAGGACTTCCTGTAATGCGACCAAGTGATTATATAGATCGCCTTGCTTGATAGTATAGATCGTCTCTAGTGCAAACAAAGCTCCCCGCCAATTAATACATCAAGCCTCAGAGTACCTTCATTTGGAGTAATATTGTTTTAGGATGTGGAACAACATCTCCTTCTGAAGTTTGGTTGGCAGCTGGTGCGACCGACTTCATTTTGAGCTTAGCATTGACATCACCCAGATTTCGAGCCTTCCACATTTCTCGTCTCATGCTTTAAAAGAAAAAATAGATTGTACACAGTGAGGAAATAAACTTCAATCAAGCAAAATAATGTTGCATTACCTTCGGGGAGCGGATTGACATCATTTTTGGTCTGAAACTTTGCCTTCTTCAATATGACCACTTGAAGGAGCATTGTTAGTTAAAAGAGATTCTCTAAAGGCAGATGCCAAAGCAACCCATTGAACAACAAACAAATATGCATTTTAATCAAATATGACAATTCATACAAATTCATATTAGTTTGAAAGCACATCGGATCAAGAAACATAGTGCTCTCAGCAACGAAGCTAGCATTAGTAAAATCCATGGAATCTAGTTCCTTCTGCCCTCTAAACAAGTCAAAGGACTGACATTCTACCTGTTCATTCATATCAATGAAATTTTTTTCCTGACAGGTAAATTTCAGAAGGAGGCAACAGCGTCATGTCGTCTACGACAACCTTCTCCACTTACCCACTAGCAGATCTAACACTTCCAAGGCCTCTACAAGGAGACATGAGAAGTACCTTCCTTTGTGGCACTTCACTCCATAAAATATTTGATCTTCTTCTGTGATTCCTCCTCTATAGATCTAAGTCCTTTGAGTCTATATTGCAGAACACTGGAGTAGAAAATTTTTAAAAATCACAACATAGTTTTCCTTCTTCAAAATGGGAACTTAGGGATCCCACAAAATACCTTTTTATAAGATAGAATGGAGAATGCTCTTAAACTTTGCTAACCAACAAAATTAAGATATAATTAATGATATCTTTTAATATTAACTCTCTTTTCTTTGGACAACATAGCAACATTAGGACGGATGCTTGGAAAGCACACATCCAGAATCATGACGAATTCAACAAGATTCTTATTCTCTGACAAAATTGCTATTGATAATTGGAAAGTTTCAATCCTACTCTTGTTACTTCAATTTATTCAAACAACTAGTTCTCATTGTAGTATAGCTCAGAAAGTTAGCCTTCCTTTTAACAAAGACCGATACCCTCAGGTCTCAACTGTCAAAATAAAAAAAATAATAATGAACTACTTCTTTTAGGAGAGCCAAGGCCTCTGAGGAAAAACTGATCACACTCATCTGAAAGCTTAACAGATTACTCCCTGCAGGAGTAGCACAAATTGCTCTTAAATGAAGGTCCATCCTGACTCAGAGATGAGCATAAGACGATCTAATTCCACAAAAAAATATAACCAAAGTGCCCTTAGGTTGAGAAAAATTTCGTTATGAATCGTATTGTGTTCGTGCCACGAAAATCTTTTCAACCGCGCTGTAAATTAACAAGAAATGAACATTTTTTGTGATCATGCAAAATTGAGAATCTTGATTCTCTTGTCCGGCTTGAAGTACCTAATCGAAGATCCAAAAGAATCGGTAAACTGAATGTAAGCCCAAATATGACAATATACTTCAGCGAGACTCTTTAAAGGGCACAATATAAAGGTCAACAATTCTTACAAACTTTAGAGGCCCATACCTGAAGATCATATCATTCTTGAGCTAAGCCAACCTGCCGAAGTAGTCGAACTAAGCTCACATGCCGAAATGATCAAACGAAGGCCACGTATTGAAGTGGTCAAGCTAAGCTCACCTACCGAGATGATTGAACCAAGCCCACATGCAGAAGTAGTCAACCTAAGCTCATCTGTAGAAGTGGTCAAACTAAGTCCATCGACTTAAGGGGACGTGCTAGCTCAGAGCAAAAGAGCCGTAAGTAAAAAAAAACATCATTACCTCATAGTAAATGCATTAATCTTTATTTATAACGATGTGTGACACCCGCATCACGATCTTTTTACCGAGAAATAGCGGATAGTAATAGTACTGTACGTAATGTAATTTTATATTTATTTTCTCTCATGTATAAAAGAGGGGTCAAAGGGAGCTTTCAGGTGAGATCGAGGATCTAGAAAGAAAAAGACCTCTGAAACTCTCTCTCTCTCTAAAAACCACACACACACAATCTCTCTCTTCCGTTGTCGAGAAACAAAACCTTTTTTTTTTTTATTTTATTACCGGCCACCCAAGAATTCTAAAAAATATAGAGTGAAAGACACGCATTAGCAACACATTCAACATTTTCTCCCATACCTTCTACCTAAAAACATTATGTTAGCCAGGCTGTAAGAACTCACAAGCAATACAACTTCAAGTCCCTACATCCTCAAAGTATTCAACAACTCCAATATTTTTTTCCTCTAGCAAATAATAGAATTTTAAGCCTAATGATGTTCAACTTCAGCTCAAAAAAAAAAAAAAAACAGAGAATGAAAAACTATATACTGAATATGAACAGCTTAAGAAAAACTTATTAGCTCATGAAACAAATAAATTTCATCACACCATTGCATGCAAAAATGCAAGAGATCAATCATAGCATAAATCTCTTCAGTCATAAGGTGGGATTCATCCCAAGCAACAAACCTCTTGGCATCTTGCCCAACGTGCACCAAACTATAACCACTAACAGCTCTCACTCCCCTCTCCTTCATCAATAACCTCAATCTCGCCTTCTCCTCCCTCAATCCCGCCTTCGCAAACAGGCTCGAAGAAAGCGCATATCCAGCCGATCTCAACGGCTCCAGCTCAAGAACTCGTGCCGCCACATTTCTTCCGATATCACAATGGCCGAATCTCTCGCAAGCACTGAGCAGAGCACCCCAAGCCGCCGGACTGGCCTCCACTCCTCCTTTCGACAATCTCTCGATCACCTTAAAGCCGCCCTCCAGATCTCCAGCTCTAGCCAACATGTCCACAATGCATGAATAATGCTCCATGCCAGGCTTTAGAGAGAGATCCCTAGACATCCTTTGGAACAATAAGAGACCTTCCTGTATCAAACCTCCATGACTGCAGGCGGACAACAAAGAGAGCATTGTGACACCATTTGGTTTCACGTTCTGCGCTTCCATTTCTTCCAGAGCAGAAAGGGCCTCCCTTGCACAGCCGTTCATCCCAAGGGCGCCTATCATCGCATTCCAAGAAAGGAGGTTCTTTTCGGCCATTTCTTTGAAGATTCGTCTCGATGAATCCAGGTTCCCGCACTTCGCGTATACGTGTACGAGTGCGGTCGAAACTGATAAGTCGTTAGACGAACCGTTCTTCGCTGCCACGCCATGGACGCACTGGGAGAGCTTGAGGTCTGCAAGTGCAGAGCATGCTTCCAGGAGGCTCAAAAGAGTTACAGAATTCGGTGTTTCTTGTTCCAGCTGCATCTGGGTGAAGAAAGCGATGGCTTTGTGAGGTTTGCTGCAGTGTGCGAAACCAGATATCATTGTGCTCCATGAGATCACATCTGGAGCTGGAATTTGGCTAAAGAGTCTGAGTGCGAGCTCCATAAGACCGCATTTTGTGTAGGCATCTAGTAATGAGTTCAGCACGAAATTGTTCGAGTTAAACAGCCTTCGGATGATTACGGAATGGATGGACCTGCAGAAAGCTTCCAATCCGAGCAACTTGCAGACCTGCAGGAGGATGACGGCGGTGTATGGATCACCGACAATCCCAGCCTTATTCATTGATTCGAACAATAGCAATGCTTCCATATGTTTCTCATTCTCAATCAAGCCGGATAAGAGGCTATTCCAGGAGACCAAATTTGGCTGAGTTAATTGGAAGAAAACCAAGTAAGCAGAATTCATATCAAGACATTTTGAATACATATCAATCAGAGAGTTGCTGATGAACAAATTAGCCACAAATCCTCTTTGGATCACATGGACATGCACTGATCTTCCATAATTGGTATGCACGGCAAAACTGCAAGCTTGAAGAGCAGTAACTAAAGCAAAACCATCAATTTCAATTCCATTCTCCACAAACATTTCTCTGAACAACAGCAACGCATTAGCCGAAGCACCAGTCTGAACATACCCAGATATCAGTGAGCTCCAAGTAATGACATCTCGTTCAGGCATTTCATCAAATAGCTTCTGCGCAGATACCAAATTCTTGGACTTTCCATAGAAGCTCAGCAAGGAATTCTGAACAGAGATGTCAGCTGTAAACCCACTCTTGAGAATGAAGCCATGAAAGCACTGACCTTCTGTTACAGCTCTTGACTTCCAGTAAGCCTGGAGAACAAGTACCAACGTAGAACAATTTGCCACAAATCCACACTCCTTGGCTTCTGTAAATAAAACCAGACCAAGCTGATAATCCCCCTGGCTTAAAAAGCCATGAATCAAAGCATTCCAAGAAACTGAATCTTTCCATAGCAGTTCATCGAAGGCATTCCTTGCACAGTCTTTCATGCCGAGTTTCAGGTAGAAGCTCATCATCGAGTTGCTGGTGGAAGTGTGGGAACAGAAGCCCATTTTGATGGCATCGGCATGTGCCAAAGTTCCTTCTTTTACTAACTGAAAGTCTGCGCAGGACTTGAAGAATGGAGGAAAGATTTCAAAATGCAGGGAACAAGCTATCTTTGATTCATAGTAGTGGAGAAAAATTTGATTCTTGGATGATAGTTCTCCAAGTAGAAATGAAGCATGGATTTTTACTGGAACGCGCATTCAGAGGATAGCAGCCCACTGCAAGAAAATTTGAGGATGCCCTGCTCTTCAATTTAAATTCTAATAAATTAAGATCATTTTTTATACAATATACCCAATTCATTCTAGGCCTACCACTATCTTTCTTAACATAAGTTGAATCTAAGACATCTACTCTTCTAATTAGATCATCAAATGGTCGACGTTTAATATGACCAAACCATCTAAGAGTACTCTCTCTAATTTTGTTCGTCACTGGAGCTATACCAATCCTATCGCAAATATATTCATTTCACATTTTGTCTCTAAGTATAAAGCCACTCATCCACCTAATCATTCTCATCTCGACAACACTTAGTTTTATGCTTCGCTTTTAAAGGCCAACATTCAACACCAAAGAGCATTGCAAGTCTCACCACCATTTTATACAATTTTCCTTTCAGTCTAAGCTGTACTTTTCTATCACATAATAGGCCCAAAGCATTCCTCCACTTCAACCAACCAATTTGAATACTACGAATAACATCCCCATCAATATCACCATCACTTTGAGCATTAGACACGAGATATCTAAAGCATTCACACCTTTTAATAATTTGATCACCCATAGTTACATTTTAGTCACTAGAGCTACTATTACTAAAATTGCATTCCATGTATTCAGTTTTAGTTCTACTCAAATGAAGGCCTTTAAACTATAAGGTAGACCTCCATAATTCAAGTTTTCCTGAGCTTTTTCTCTGGTCTTATCCATGAGAAGGATATAATCAACAAAAAGCATACACCAAGGTACATCCTCATGTAAGTGTCTAGTGAGACCATCCATAACTAAAGCAAAAAGATATGGGCTTAAAGCTAATCCCTAATGTAAACCGACAAAAATAAGAAAATATTTGGTCAATCCTCCTTCTGTTCGAACACAAGTAACAGTTCTTGTATACATATCTTTAATGACTTGAATATAAGTCATATCAACACATTCCTTATCAAGAACACTCCAAAGGATATCTCTTGGAACATTATCGTAAGCTTTCTCCAAATCATAAAAAATCATATATAGATCCTCCTTATTATCTTTGAACTTCTCCATCAAACCTCTCAATAAATGCATAGCATCCATAGTAGACCTACCCAACAAAAATCCAAATTGATTATATCAATCAATCAATCAAAAAGTAAAAAAAATTTGTGGTAATCTGTGAAAATCTGAACATGTCATATTGTTTTGCTATATCTTTCTATTTTCCAAACAATTTTAAGATGTGCTTTTCATATCAAAATTTTTCACAATCTAGAAGTTCCAATTTAATGCATCAAAATGTAATAACAATTTAGAAGTGTCCAATTCAATTCGGGATAGTCCCAAACAATTAAAAGTCTAAATCAAATTTTTTGTTAGATTTAAAGCTAAATCTTGGTAAATATTGATGAAAACAACTCAACACTAAATTCCAAACAATTCAACACTAAATTCACTCTCTAAACCAAGGTAAACACTACATTGAAAATGAAATAACGTTGCATAAATAACAACAATAATGACTAATCACCATAATTTTTCTTAAATGTAGTAAAAATTCTCAATTTTTAAAATCGTCGCAAATTTATATCCATATTACACAATGCAAAACGTTATTGCCATTGAGTGCAAAATTATAAAACTCCAAAATACTAATGATACAAATTTATAAACTAAAGCGTATACAAAAGAACTCCAAAACTATTGAATACCTCTAAACTTCATCCACCCAACCTTCTTTTGCTTAGAAGTGCAAACATGTTAACAAACAAAATATCACATTAGTAGAAAAAAAAATCACAATACCTTAAAAATTTTTATTTAATCCAATAATCTTTTATTAGCCGATCCTTGTGTCAACATTTCTAATATTGTTTGTGAACCATGATACTGATCAATATCTATTAAACGAGCATACCAAAGAAAAATATTTACAAAAAAATTGGAGTATATATTTTTTACTTAATTAAATAACATATGAATTCATTATAATCATTAATGTAATCCTCTCATTTGATTCTTCAGTATACAATTGATATTGTAAGATTTTCTCACCTTAGAGTGTCTGCTCAAATGGAGCTTTCGTAATCTTTTCTTTCATCTTACCACAACTTTTCTTCTTGTGTCTACTTTTTCTGCATTTGTTATAATGTAAAGCCATGGTTGCCCTACTTAAGATCTCTTTTTATGAGTCATTTTGTTGTTCATGTAATCCTTTTCTTTAACTTTGGTGGTCGGTCTCTCTTAGCTTTATTATACTTTAATGAAAAGAGACATGCTCTATTAATTTTACAACATTCATTGGGATCATTGGCATGCATAATATTGAGCCCATAAGTTTTTTTATACATATCAACAATATAATAATTATGGACAAAATGATAATGGTGAAGCTTACTCATACTTATTGCACCATTGGCATAAAGACAAGACAAGTCAGTTAGTTCACATCTTCTAGAAATACATGACAGATCATTTAAGTTGACAACATATTATGTTCATTGCATTATTATGTTATGATAGCTCTCATCAACATCCTTCACTCCAATATTAATCTCATGTTCATATATATATTTATTGAAGGAAACTCTCTTATCATAAAGATGATAGAGTTGACGTATTCACACATACTCTTAACCAATGTATAACATTTAGAGATTCAATTAACTTGTGGTAGAGACCACTCATTTGTTTTTATCCAACCACCTATAAGCATATGATCTAATTTAACTAATTCTTTAATTATACTCTTCACTTCTGCCCACAAAAGCATTCTTCAAAGTAACTCCTTTGAATCCTGCCAACTTAAAATTATTATGCAGATGTCACACATAAAATCAGTTTGTAACATAAAGCAGAATATACTCAAAAGCAGTCATCAATCCCTTTTGTTTATTTGACATAAATATAAATTTGTATTGATTATCAAATATATATAAATCTATAGCCAACAAATCCCAAAACCACTCACAACTATTCTGGTTTCACTTTCAACAATAGCCCATACTTTTAGAAATATATTATTATTATCATCCAAACTAAGTGTAGATAATAATTGTTCATCTTGTTGTCCTTTAGACATTAACCGCAATGATTGCTTTGCAGCCTAAGCGGAAGCCTTTTTACATTCTTCAAAGCAAGCATACGTCCTGAAAAATTTTAGTCAACCATATAAATATGTGTCTAATGTTGTTTTTATAGATATAGTTGTTCATGGATTTATTTTTATAATTTCCAAACAATAATCTCATATCTTTTTAAATTGTTTATCCTCCTTTATGTGCACCAACTTACATGACTTATTGATAGCTTCTCTACCTTGCGGCTTTGAAACATGTAACTTCAATTCAACTATTATTTATCTTCTAAAAAATTTAGCCTTGCAATGTGGATTCATCCTTTATTCTTTTTTTCTTTTGTTATAATTGTGGATGTTAAAACTTTGTCATGACAACTCCATGAACCAGTATGCTCTTGAAATATTATTATTTGCCATGAATGACTTCCTTATGCTTTGAAATATACAAACGAAATGGAAAATTAGGTTTTCTACAATTTATTTTGCACCTCTTTTTATCATTTTTTTAAAAAACTTATGCTCTTCCCTCTAGCAATTGACCAATTTTGCTCAATTTTTTTAAATTCATCTTTAAAACTAAATAGCATTTCCGGTTCAAGATTATATTATTAAAAATCTATCATAAGATTGAAGATTGGTCACTTAATGAGATCAACTTCACCACCGATATGAACACTTGCTTCATCATTGGAATTCATATAGTCACTATCATAATATTTTCTTTCTAACATTTTACTTAATATTTGAATATGTTATCCAATATTCTTCTTACTTTTATTTGTTGTACATGTGAATTCAACAGAAGGATCAACATTGCTTTTAAATTACTCATCTTCATGAATGTTGTAATCACTACTGATAAACTCTTCATAATCATGTGAAATATTATTATCGAAATTCTCATGATCATCATAAAAATTATTCCTCCCATATATCTTTGCATGTTTATCCTCATCGTTGGTATTTTTTATTTTAACATCATTCATTTCACTCAAACCACAAAAGAGATACGAAAAAATTATATCATCAAGTCATTCAAATATAATTTCATATAAATGTCATTACCTGTAACAAACAATATTCCTAATTTTATTAAGAAAATGTTGAAATAGCTCATACTCATTCTCTTAATGGATGGATTATCATGCTTCACCTCATCTATCTAAATTTTGAATAGTGTGTCACTTCTCGCTTAGACAATTAAAAAAAATCAACAACATTAATGCTCCAAACTCTCACCAACTTTAGGGTCTGTTTGGAGCAGCTGCAGCTTATTCAGATAAGCAGCTTATCCTGATAAGTTGTTCATAAGCAGCTGATCAGGATAAGCTGGCTGGCTGTTTAGTTTGTGTGTTTGGAAAACAACCGATTTGTCACTGGTTCTGGATAAATGACCATTCTGCCCCTGATTTGGATAAGCTATGTAGTTGTTTGGCTTCTGCGTTTGTAAAACAGTTGATTTACAGCTGTTTTTGGATAAATAACCATTTTTAGTTTTCATGTATAGATTTAACACACCAAAATACTGTAAAAATATGAAAGTATATATATCTGAAATAAGTAAATACACAAAAACTGTGTGCCTTGTGGGGCATTTACACCACACACAATTCTTACCTATTTACGGTATTTACACACACAACACTCCAAACTTCCATATTGTTCATTCCATTTTCTTAACTCATTCAAATTGGCCGCATCATATGCAACAGAAGATTTTCTTGGATATTTCAGATTCTTATTTATTTTTATTTTTAACAACTATTTCTTTATATTTACTCGTATAATATCCACATGATCGAAACAGAAATTGAAAATGTGCATTTCAGGCAGCAAGTTCAGAAGCGATCAAATGGGGAATGTAGAATTATTTGTAATAGTTCCCTGCAAAGCAAATAAATTCTAGGAGAGCCTCGTCCAAGTTAATCACATTTGCACAAGAAATATCAATGTGTGGTGACTAGAAATACACTAATTTGAAGTTAAAATTTTCCAGACATACATTGCAAGCTAACTCAAATCGAAGCTAATAAAAGAAAACATAAAATGGCAACACTATTGTTGATGGTCTGTTAGGTGTCAATAACAGAAAGGAAACTATTTCTTCTATGCTCGAGCTAAATATGGCTTTACATGCCAGTATTCTTTATTGCTAATTTGTGCTTTCTCCAACTATATTATGTTATATTCGAAAAGAATATTATCCAGGGGCAGTTACATACCTTACAATTCTTATGTATTTACATATCTAACCCCTATTGCATTTATACTACACAAATCTTTCATATCATATAAAAAATTAAACATTACTTTTAACTTCTAAAAAGTGAAATACACCATTTTCATGTACAGGTAAGATATCAACCAATTGTCTCATAGAAATAAATACAAGTAGCTAAATTGCCAACATGTCCTATATCTCAGCCTCGTTATGCAGATGGTCTGCCAGCTTTTAGAATAGAAATAGAGTTTAAGTGCTGAAATGATTTAAAATGTATTAATTAGAATGGCTCCTATTCAAGACTTCAGACAGCAATTTGATGAAACATCTAACCCATCCATCAAGCCTATAGCTATAAGAGAGAAAGAAACATAGTACTTGCTAATTTGAAACAAAAAGGGCATCTTAACCAACAAAATTTATCTGGATTTCAGAAACACAATATCATTCATTTTGACATGCCTGCATTTCTTCCTCCAAAAACAATGAAGCTTTTAATGTCTTTGGCTACCAATGCATAAACATAATGACTAACTCCCTCTCTAAAAAGAAGAAAAGATTAAAAACATTGGTAAAGCCCGTGTTGTTCCATGTTCAACCTCTCTGTCCCTAGCAATGGGATTGGTGGAACTACAAAAAGAAAAAAATCTAAGTTTTAATATTGAATATAAGATGCTAAGGCAGTTGAAACAGCATTAGGCTTGCAAGCCGATCAATTCATACCAAATTCAGACCAACTGTGTTACAACTACCATCTGAGATTGATCAAATGTCGAAGCATAAGTTTCAAAGCATGCAATATCCATAAAAAAATATGATGTAAGAAACAATATATGACAACCAGTGGCCAAAGACATACAATTAAAGCTCTCAAGTAGCTCTTATAGGCCAATCCGACAGAATTCCAAATCAGCAACTTTCTCCCAGAAAACAAAGCTTTTGTAGAACTCAAGGTAGACTACAGAAAACTCTAACAAATCTCAATTTGAAAGAACAAAAATCACAGCAAGTGCTGAACTACTCCATTAAGTCCAATTTACTACTGCGAAAAAAGTGCAACTAAAAAATCGTATCAATAATCATACGCCAATGTAAGAAAAAGAAAATAGTGAATACCAAAGGCAGAGAGGGCGAATTCGCCAATGTAGGGCAGAGAGAGCGTGATTGCTTCTGCTATTAGGAATGCCGAAGGAAGCAGGGAGCGACTAGGGATCGCGAGTATTGCTAAGCAGAGAGGAGAATGACACCGAAGGAATAATCTTCGAATGTTAAATTCAAAATGTCGGCCGCCGGGTCGTTACAATGGCTGGTGTTTATCAAGAAATAAAATAAGCTGTTTTTAAAACGCAATCCGAGCTTGTTTATCAAACAGGACGATGGTGTTTTGAAAACGCGGCCGCACTTATAAGCTGCCCCAAATGGGCCCTTAGTTTGAACAAAACAAAAAAATGAAGTGCTTCTGTTATAATAAATTAATTTACTAAATCTAAAACACAACCAAAATACACGCCAAAATACACATATACAAACGACAATCCCTGAATTGAATTTAAATGACTATACAAATCTACATTTAAAATAAAAAAATGAAAGAATCTACAAAAAAAAAAATTGAATAGAATAGTACACTTAATTTACATAGAAAGGATTGTCCATAATAATGTACAACACAAAAATGAAAACAATTTCTCCAAAATAACTAGCCATAAATTTGTTCCACGTATAATTCTTAAAAAACACATGTACACAACACAATATGTAAGCTTAAAATGCTATATAAAAATATTTAAAAAAGGGGCATTTACATACATACCGCCAAATTTCTATGTATTTACATATCTAACAACTAAACTTTATTTTATTTTATTTTTTTAACATTTATACCTCCCAAATCTTTCGCATGACATAAAAATATCATTTTTTTAAACTTTTAAAAAGCAAAATACAGCAAGGAAAGCTGATATATATGTAAAAACTGAAATGTAGATGTTAAATATATAAATACATAGGAATCAAGTGGGCTGTATGTAAATATTCCAAATAAAAACACATAATTGTACAAAATCATATACAACCCTCCATTCAAATTTCAAGAGTCATACACAGCTAAATATAGCACCAAAATCAAAGAACATTAACAATAACAAACCACATGCACTTCTATGTACAAATCACACCTAATTTCAGTTTTGGAGGACTGACATAGAATTTAGAAGAATGCTTTAAAGAACATTTATGCCAACTATGTATGCATATTTTAATTTGAGCTTAAAATCTATACACAGTTGTGTGAAACACAAAAACTTGAAAGAAGATATGCACAACATAATTGTGATTTTAATTAGAGTTTAAAGTGATATACACAATCATGAACAACAAAGATAAAAAGATCTACCAAACCTTTCAAAAGAGTAGAAAACTTGCAACATCACAGATTTTAAAAACCTTTTTTTTCTTATAAAAGCATTGGAACTAATTTTGACAAGGCATCTGCAATAATAAAAAGAAACAAGCTCTTTCAAATGAAAGAAGAGATATCTTACAAATTTACATATTTGACCCTGAATGTTTATAGTTACTCATGACACTCAACTTTAAATCTCATTAATAACAATGCTAATACAAACTCATCTAAAGTGAAATACACATATTTCATAATATTCGATATGTAAATACATAAGGATTAATCAAAAAGAAAAGCTTCGCCAAATGGCGAAAAGAAAGAATAAAGAATCAATGGGGGATGGAGCAGAACTGTACGTATGGGTCATCAAAGTTGACAAATTTGGACCAGTATGGCTTGTATTTGACGACAGCAAGATCAAGCCATGGCTTATAGTTGCCATTATAATGAATGACTGCAGCATTCTCAATCTCTACGGAGTTGACAGCAGGATCATAGCCCAGCCCAAGAACATGCCATCTTCGATCAAGAGGATATGTAAGGTTGTAAAATGTGATCAGGCCTGGAGGCAGTGAGCCCAGCTTCCACAGTTTTCGATCCTCATTCTGCAATAAATTAAAAAAAAGAGAGAAAAAACAAACCTTCATAAGATTTACCCATACCATATAAATATTAAAATATGCTAATAGATCCAATAATGAACAGCATTTCTTTTTTACCAAGTTTTGCCAGTAGTGATATATTCCGGTAATATTGCGCCTCTTCCATTCCTTCAAGTCAAAAAGGTTCATGCCGAACGCCCAACCACAAGCCTGCGGGTCAAAGTTATTTGAAATCTTTGGGTTTGAAAAATTCAGGTAGGTATCAAACCTATGAAAACTCTCTTTGCAGGTCTCCACTGCACCATTCACCATCCCTTTCATATCAATAGACCAAATGGGCGTCAAATCCTTCTGCACAACTATGTCATCATCAAGGAACAGTATCTTATCAAGCTTTGGATAAACCTCAGGCATGTAAAACCGAAGATGGTTAAGCATGGACAAGTACTTTGGATTCCTATACTTAAGATTTTCATTCTCGGTAGAAAGTGACGAGGGATGATTGGCTTTGAAGTAATATTCTTTGATCCTCGCAGATTCAAGCTGGCGAAGAACTGCACAGTAAGATGAGTTAAGCCACTTGAATTCATCGATGTTTTGCACTTCTAATGTTGCAGGTAAATGAGGATGTTTAATGAACCACATTCTCATGGCAGCAAAATTCAGTCTATCAGTAACTATGTGAAACACGTGTTTCTGGGGTTCCTTTGCATGTACTACTGTTGAGTTCACAACCACAGAGGTTGCAAGTACATTATCTGAGAATATAGCGTAATGGAAAAGGGATGCATCAGTAAGCTTGCTATTATCTGATGAGAGTTGTTTGCTGTGGTGTCCATGCAAGTAGTAATCAGTGGTTAAGTGTAAGGGCAAGCAATGGAGTGGTCTGGGAAATGTCTTTGCAGCATGTTGTATCAAGAATGTGCTTTGTTTTTTAATCGTATTAATGTTTTTTTCCGTAGACTGAATCATGACTCGAAGCTTTCGATCCACCAAATCACACTCGTAGAGCACATCTTTAGCAATGGATAAAGCACGGCCCATTGTTTTAGCGTATTCGAGAGCATCTTGCCGCAGATCAGTATCTGTACTTGCATCTTCAATGGAGTGTTGGCTTTCTCTAATGTGTTTAAGCAAAGAATCATAAAGATCCAACTTTTTCAAGGAATGAGCTATGCTGGCATATACTTTCGCCATTATGATCTGATCTTTCATGAGCTTCAAAATGGAGTCAGAGTTTGGATTCTGATATTCTATTCTCCATATAGTGTATTTTCGTCTTGTTGGGCTGTTGAACTCTTTTGAATGCTTAATAGCTGTAGCCTGAATCTCAAGTTCAGTTTCTTCACTCATATTGATCAGCTCTGCAGCTCTCTTTTCTCTCCTTCTTTGTCTCAATTGCTGTAGGAAAGAAGCATTAGAAATAAAAACCGTAAAATAGAAAAAGGATTAACACCAAGCATTGAGCTTCACCTGTCTTTTAAGCTTTAAGGGGGTGATAGAATTGGTTTGTTGGATTTGATCAACAAATGGCCGAATATCATTTTTTGATTTGCTCATAATTTGCTGAGGTGACCAATCTCTCTAAGAATTTGAGCCAAACATTAGTATTCTCCAAAACAAACATATTAAAGTAACACCATAACAAGCTTGAAGAGATGAATTTGTAGTTTCCAACGTTATAACAAATAGAATTTACAGAATAGAGAGTTGTCATAGCTAAATTCCTAAATATTTCATCCATGCATATTTGAAAAATAAGTTTCTCCTGCTTTTGTATGCTCAAGGAACAGCTTCGTATGCATCTCTTTTTTGGCATGATTGCTCTTTCTCATATTTCTCAAAATGATTGATCCAATACAAAGAGGTCAAAAAAGTACCACTTTCGCTTTTTCTGTTGTACCAGGATTCTCCCACACCCAGGAAGAAGATAAATCTCTTGAATTGATTCTATGTGTACGGACATCACCAGAAACATCGGTATATGCCACAGTAATATCAATTCCCTGAAAAAAATGAAATTTACAAAAAAAAAAAAAGTTTAGAGCATGCATAATTCATCATAGTTCACGAGGAGAGAGAGAAATTCCATTTACTTCATCTGAATTTACATACTGAGCATCCTCAGCAAAGTTTTCCATTGAGACATCATTTTCCTGTTAATTCAACAGTAAAACATGGATGTAACTACTAACCAAAAAGAAATATGTTGACAATGACGGTAAGTAGAGCAAAATAACAGTAGCAGAATAACCAATTAAGAAAGAATGGACAGAAAATGTAGAGCATAGCTGGAAAGAGCAGGGTAGATTAGCTTATATAGAAACACTAGTAGGCCATTTATGGCGAAAAATCATTCAAACCTCATTGGTATCATGAAACAATAAAATCATATTTAAACAACATTATTGATGTGTCGTACCATTGTTACAAAGCTATCATCGATATCCAAAAAATCCTTAAACGAGCTACAAAATATCGATTGATTTATTTTATTGTGAAACAAAAGGGATGACTTTTTTTAGTAGATTATTTCATAACTGGGATTTTTTTATAAAAGGTCCAAATTTATTCTTTTTTATTGGATTTTGATTGAATTCCTTCATTTTTATTTCCATTGAATGAAAAAACATATTTAAAAATAGAGGGTGCTTGTGATAACTTCTGCAGAAGCCTCCCCAAATCTTTATCCTTCTCATTAGAGAATTTCTATAGAAGCTTCCCTGCTTTTATCCACCAACCCATTCTCATCATCTCAAAAACATTCCATTCATCATCCATATCACTTATCTACTACATATGATTGAGCTTACTAGTATACAAGCTGACAGGTGCTTGCTGAAATATGTACAAATTATGAGTATCTGTATATAATGGGTACCATTTATGCATTCTTATTGCAAGTTTTGGAGAACATGGAGGATTAAAACAATGTGTGCATGTATGTTTCTATATTCAGTGTTTACGAGTATGCATTCAAAACGCAATATATGGAAGTGGAACAAAAAAAACTCAAAAGAAACAATTTCAATGGGACCTAACTAATATGTTTAGAAAGATTAATAGGAAATACATGAAACCTTTTTCTTATCGCAGTCCTGACAGTCTTTCAGGCTATGCACATTGTCAGCTTTTTGACTGCAAACACGAACATTAAAGAAAATTAACTAAAGGACAATTCTTCAAATTAATAGGTTTATGAATAAATAATTTATGCAAATTTATTCATTATAAGAAGATTTGATTTAACACATAACAAAGGCCGGCAATTTCAATTTTGCAGCAAAGAAAAGCAATTGAAACAGCCTTCCGATTTGCTGCGCTTCCTCCGCTTGGACGCAGGATAGCACGAAATCTCAGTATTCCTACATTTCCTAAAAAATTCCAAGAATTAAAAGAGAAATAAATCGCCATCGATTGAAAAAGAAAAACCCGGAGACCACAAACAGAACATCTACTTCGTCACTAGAAAAGAATAGAAGAATCTGAATCTTGAATTAGCATATCTGAAACATCCATACATCAAAATCGAAGCACTATAAAATGAAAGCACAATGTACCTTACTCCGTCGTATTTCTGGCATCCCAACCACATCAAGCCTCCGACTAAAAGCAAAACGAGGAATCCCAACAATGCGAGCCGCTTTGACGTCGCCATGGCCGCCGGTAATTTCTCAGCTCTTTGCTCTCGGACAGC
>NEWO01000083.1:1320341-1366759 GCA_003013225.1 Phalaenopsis aphrodite
AGCTAAACATTGTGGAGGCAGAAGCAATTAGAGAAAAAGGGAAGACCATCATCAACAGAACTTATGAAAGATAAATTGAAAGTTTTGGTGGGAGGGGTTGTCAATTTTCATATGGCAAATTCTAAATGCTAAAACTAATATATCAATCAAGAGTTAGTGAAACAACCTAAGAATATGTGGCTCGGCTAAACAATGTTGAAACAATTGCGCACGATAAGTGAGTATGTATGGAGAAAGGTTGTCCATTTGGTGTGCAAATCGTCAAGCCTTCCTTAGAAGTGTAAATTAAAAGCCTAGCAGTCTAAATGAAGGGCAAACTTGAAAGGCAATAAAATTCATATCACAAATGGAGTAATGTTATTCAATGTAGTGAAGATTATCATTATAGAAAGCTACATGATGATTTATATATCAAAAAAATTTCGTGGTGTTGATATCTAAAGCTTGCAGGTAATCTTAATGATTTTACTGCAACCAAGAAAGTGAAGTTAGTCATTCTTAAAATAATATGTTGAAAGCTTTCATTAGCTAACAATAATCATTGGATGGACTATTTCTTTAGAAGGTTTGTCGAAGGAGCCTTAAAGATTTTGAAAATTTTGATGAGCCGCCCTTAGAAAGTGGTTAGGCCATGATCACTATAAATGTCAAGAAATTAAAACTGATTAGTAATAGTTTGGACGTTAACGACGTCAACAAATGCGTCTAATAACAAAGCCTAAAAGTACAATCTTATGATAAAGAAACACGTATTAAGATTGATATATAACTTAATATATAACTTACTCCTAAAAAGAGTCCATACAAATCATAGATTATGATGTTGGTCAATTTTAATAGTACTAAAAATGATGACATCATTCAAGTGGATAACTAGAAGCTTGTCATAGAAGGGCAACATCATTTGTGTCATAATGGACATGAAAGTAATGAGAATATTTAATAATCCAAAACAACATTATAGTCTATTTTAAAATATTTCAGAAATTTTGAAAGCAATTTCTTTCCTCATCTTTAGAGCAAATTTGAATTTTGCAGTAGAAACTGTGTTAGCCAATTATGAAGATAAAGAAACTAAAAACAAGTTCAAGCCTAATATCAATACACATTTTGTACACTATTATTTTCTAAAATAAAACATGTGAGAATGGAACAAGGGTTGTGACTTTTATGTATAAATCATTTTGAAAAAGCATGTCATGATGGTGAGTCAATTATGTATGAGCTATGTGTCGGGCTCGCATGTTGGATGAGCGTGGATGTGGGATTCCACATTTCCCTTCGATTGCAGGATCATATCGCAGGCAACCCATAGAGATTTCCTGCATACACGTGAACTGGGATAAGATTATGTCCTGATAAGCCGACAACTAATCTTATTGCTCGAGATTTTTGCTACTAGGCTTCTGGATCCTTTAATTTGATTTAATTTTTATTATTTGAAAGCTAATTATAATTTATTTTCGGGAGGAGACAATTTATGTGGTATTTTTTTTGTTTTGAAAACTTTGATGAATTTTATTATTTTGGGAGATGTTCTCTGTTTAATACTCTTTGAACTGTTGTATCATTTCCTTTGCCAAGTGATGTGTATGTATCTTACTTATGAATAGGTGGTTGGGGTTGTAAACGAGCCAAGCTTGAGCAATATACGGCTTGGCATGTGTTAGGCTCGCTCAAAATTGGCTCGTGTTCAAAATTACTCTTGAATATGTGCATTTAAAAGCACGATCAAGCAGTAAGCCAGAATGAACTTCTTTTAGTATATGAGCAAATTTTTTAGACACCTCGTATGTAAGAAGTGGTAGATTTCTGTAATAATTTATCATTGAGTAGTAAGCACTAAGCCACTTCATCTTGAACACTATATGATATTTTAAAGTAGGAGGCACTAATATATTCTTTAGGTATTCAATATAAGGATCCACACATGTCAGTTCATATTTTGATTTGACTTTGATCACTTTTGAATCTTCAACTATTATGTGGTGCTACCTGAAGTAGCATCGTCGGTCTTCATTTTGTTATTTGCCTGATGCCTTATTTTTATTGTGGAGTCGCCAGTTTGATTTCGATTATATCGACCTTTTCTCTGAATGCTTCTTTATTTCATAGCATGTCAATGATCACAAGAAGTGGGAACCCAGGGATGAAGGAGGGCAATAATAATACAGTCAAACAAAAAAAAGAATGTGGGGGAAAATAATTTCATGAGATGAATCTTATAGTGAGTATTTAAAAGTGTTTGACCGAAGTATAGTTGGTTTAAGACACTTTGAAGACACCTTGAAGACACCTCCATGAAGAGAACCTCTTGAAAAGCAAACCACCTCAACAAGAGGGTTTAGGTGATGTCACCTATGATAGGGTTCAACTTCTCATATAAAGATAAACTCTTATAGTTAATTACATCTTAAGTAGTCAAAGCTATTTAAGAAAACTCCCGATTGAGGTTACCATATATTCTTGAAAATTTTAAGTGTTGTTGTCAAGGAAAGAAGCTTCAACAATTCATCCTGAGGGTAGTAGAGACCTAAAGATTCCAGAATATCCTATAGGTTTATGTTTAGTTGAGGTTCGTCCGCTTTTTTGTCTACAGCAGCCCTGTAATGCAAAGTTAATAGACAATTATGTGTTGTTGGCCCATTTTGGCCAAAAATCACCATATTACCAAAATACCCCTATAACCTTAATTTTTGCCAAAAATCACAAAATTACCCAAAATACTCTAATTCGCCAAAAATCATCTCAAACCCCTCATAACTACCTAAATTGACCAAAATTCATAAAAATTACCAAATTTTCAAAATACCCACAAATTTGCCCAAAATTACCAAAATACCCCTCATGACCTAAGAATTTCAAAAATTCAAAAAATTTTCAAAAATTTCAAAATCATACCAAATATTTCCAATTTCAATTTTTGATCATCAATTTGACCAAATTTGACCAATTTTACCCATTTTGACCAAAAGCCCCAATTTGCCCTTTTAAAGCCCAAATGTCCTCAAATTAGCCCCAATCTTAGCACAATTGACCCCAAGCTTGTCCAATTTCAGTTCCAAATCAAAATTTAGCATCCCCAGTCCTATTTTTAACAAAATTCAAGCCCAATTTGATCCAATTACAAGCTCAATTTTGATCATGTGCCTAAATCCATCAAATTAGCCCATCAATTAACCTCAAAATCACTTGAAATTTTGCCAAAGCCTTCATGACATATTCCTACACCAAACTCAACATTCAATTAGCCTAAATTTTAGCTTAAGCTCAATTTCTATTTTAAAAGCCCAAGCCCACCACATATAATTTCAAAGGCCCAAGTCCAATGTCCATACGACAACTCTTTCCTTCATCATCCATTTAATCAAATATCATTTCCTAAGTTTTAATTTCATGATCAATTCATTCCAAATAAAGCCTCATGAAAAACTCCACAAAATATGACAAAAATTCAAAATCCCTTTTCATGAAAATTAGCTAAGCCAAAGGGGAGTCATGAAGCCACTCCCAAGTCATAGGCAAGCCATGAGAGCCATGCCACATCATCCAGCTATTAGTGGCAAGAGGCCAAGCCACTTTCAAGCCCCCTTAAGATTATTTTAACCCTTTTAATAACATAGTTAAACCCATGATTAACCCAAAACCTTTGGATGGAGACCTCTCCACACCATTTCGGCTGAGCCACATGATCTTGGTTGCCATGGGGAGTCACCCAAGCCATTTACATGAGGCTAAACCCAAGCTTGACCCAACCTAGCCTAAAGCCCTTTCCACTTCAATTAATCACCTATACCCATGCACAAACCCAATTGGCTTAACATTTGCCCACCACTGACCATCCTCAGTGGGATGGTGACATGAGCCTGGCCGGCCGACCACCTAGGCTGCCAGAAAAGCCACCCAAAGTGCTCCACCTAGGCCAAAAATCAAAATTAAAACCATCCAAGTTGTCTCATCCCAATTGGATTTTTGCACATTGTTGGCATCCACATAAACAACTTAGGACACCCACCAATTGCCTCTGATGGCCTCCCCTTCCCCATCTATTTAAACCCCCCTCCATGGCCAAAGGAGGAGAGCTTGAAATTCCTTGGAGTGACTTTGATAAACTGTTTATAGAGCTTCTTTGAGACCTCTTGAGCTTAACTCAACCACCTTTAGCAATTTAAAGCCACTGTTCGAGCTTAATTTTTTAGCCCAATTTCTAGGTCAAAACAAGACACCCCTCAAACCTTCATCAAATTCAAATTAATTACATGAGAGGAGGGGTGGTTGCTTCTGTTGGTTGAAGAGAGAGAGAGGGGGAAAGGGTGGGTCGCTTAAGATGTCTGGAAAGAGACAGGAACGGGGTTAGGCTGCTAGAGTATCGGTGGGAGAGAGAAGTATGTGAGGATGGAGGGGGGAGTGTGGTGATTTTTAGAGGGAAAAGTCAGTAAAATACTTGGAATAAGTGTTTATACAAAAAAAAATATGTCAGGATGAATCTCAATGCAAACAGACGGTTTAGAAGAATTGTACTAATGATCGGACGGACTGGACACTAGCGAAGAAAACATGTAGATCGATGATCAGCTTTTAGACCGATCGACAAGTACCGATGGAGTCAAAGTAAGGGAAGTGATCGACTAGTTGGGTGGTGAGAGAGAGAGGGAGAGAGAGGAGGGGTGCCTACTTCTGTTGGCTGAAGAGAGAGAGAGGGGGTGGGTGGGTCGTTTCAGATGGCCAGAGAGAGATAGAGGAGAGGGGGTTAAGCTGGCAAAGTATAAGCGGGAGAGATAAGGCTGTGACAATGGAAGGGGGAGTGTGGTGATTTTTATTAGGAAAAGTTAGTAAAATGTTGGGACAAAGCGTGTATAAAAAAATATGTCAGCACGAATCTCAAAGCAAACAGACAATTCAGAATGAAGGTTATATCAATCTGACGAATTGAACGCTAGCGAAGAAGGCATTTGGATCGAATGACTAGAAGAGCATGCCAGCAAGTTTCTCATAAGACGATGATAGGCTTTTAGGCTGACCAACAATTACCGATGGAGTCAAAGCGAGGGAAGCAATCGACAAACTTCTTACCAACCGAATCAGTTTTCTAGTCTTATTATATTCATGTATCTTTGTAATTACAAAAAAACCCCCTTTAAAGGCTAATGATGAGGGGGTGATCTATAATTTTGTAAGACTGAGGCCATTCGTATAAATATGGGGTCCATATAAAGAATAAAGGATCATGCACTCTTTATTACGCTTTGATATACCTTTCTTCACCTCTCTTTGTTAAGATGTTCTATACCTTGGGTGTATTTCCTGGACATTTTAGGATTCAACATATTTTAATGTGCGATGAGCATGGAAATATTTCGTCAACATGAAGAGGAGCTCAGTAACAACAATATGGAGAATCCAATCAAAGGAATCATGTAGGAGCAGTATGCACTAGGGAGTTCGTGGAACAATTCATCCAACAAGGTTTGCAAGACTTAAGAACCCAAATCACCAACCAGAAATCAAGACAGCTGGCAGAGGTGCTCAGACCGATCGTTACCCTAGCAACAACTCTAATCCCAGGTGAAGAACCTGCCAGAGAAGAAGCACTTAACCCCCCTCAAATGGAACCAACAACAAACAACCGGGGATGAAAAATACACATATAGGAGAAAAACTAATGATAGGTTATATCAAGATAGCAACGAATCAGCTCTGAAGAAGAGGAGTCGACCGGTGTGAATCAAGGTGCAGCCGTAGTTGGATAATGCTTTCGCACTACATGTATCAGAAGCTGAAGCCCGAAGAAGTTTAAGATGCCCGCCTTAGAGTTCAACAGACTAATGTTGGCATAATGGGCTTTCGGACTCCAATGACCACCTTGCGTAGTTTGAATTTTCCATATGTCTGCTAAAAATCTTTGACGCTCTCAAATGTAAGTTGTACTTCACCACATTGAAATTGTCTATATTAAGATGGTTAGACACCTATTTTGCGGAATTCAAGTGGATTTTTTTATCTTAATTTGTCAGCGCGCTAAGACCTAAAAAGAGCGCTCAGTCTCTATTGCAACTGAAACGAGGAGCTGATGAGAGCTTGCAATCATCTATTGCATAGTTTTAGAGAGAAATGTTTGATGTGAAAGACATGAAGTCTGACACAGGATGTGCAAGACTTGAAGTCAGACCCCTAGGCGCCTATGCGCCAATCTCAGTCTGACAACCCGAGAGGTTGGAGCCTAGGGCGTCAGTAACTGCTTAAGGCTATTTTGAGCAGTTCTTCTGCATGTCGTGGGGAGTGAACAACCAACCAAGGGAGATTAAGGGAAGATTTTTGAAGGGTATATAAAGAAATGGGATGGCAGGACTATAGCTTTTGTTGAAGGATTGAGTAAGATAGGTTTTAATTAGTCATTTGATGAGGAATTAAGTTGAAAGGGAGGAGAGGCATCAAAATAGCAATTGAGATCATGATTCCTTTGGGTGGAGTATCTTCAAAGCTTTGTAAAGGAGAAGAAGCTAAATATTTGAGTGTTTGTACTGTTGTATTTCTATAAACATATCAAATAGTAGATTGTCATTTTTTTCAATGAAGCTTTATGGTTTGTTTTTCATGATTTAGGAGTAGTGCTCTTTACCTTACTATGTGATGTTTGAGTATGATGTATATGAGTGAAAAATGTTTTCAAAATTGTGTTTAAGTATTTAATATGACGATTAACCTTTAGAACTTCATTTACTTTTCATTCGGGCCTAGTGAATCGTTAAAATGTGTTGTGATGCCTAATGACTCAGGAGAGCTATGGTAGAATCAATTAGGTTAATCACATCAAACTATATAGTATGGCACAAGGAATTTGTAGGGAGATGTTAATGTTAGGGAAATAGTCTTTAATGGGTTTAAAATGGAATATAAAGAATTAAAATCATTTCAATCAATCTTTTTTATGCACTCGGGAGATGGTAAAGAAGAGAGTTGATCCTATTTGTCATTAGCCACATTTACAATTAGCAATTTACATTTATTATGCTTCACTCAAATCATTGCAAGGGAGGGCAACTTTATAACTTGATATTCACCAACCCAAATAGGTTAAGTAGGACTTCTGCAGGGCTTAACATTTAAAATAGTTTGCAATTCAGTATGAGTAGTTTGTAGAACTTTAACGTAATCTCAATTCCAGACTAAGAGTGAAAACTAGAATGCTAGAACTTTTCCCTAAGTTTAATTCCCTCGTTCAATGTGGGATCAACATTTCAGACTAAAAAAATCGGATATTACTGATACGACACGTACACTTGTGTGAGCCCCCCGAGTGCGAGTGCACCTGGAAGTGGTATCAGTATCACACAACACTCGAGGAAATGCAATCATGAGTAAAAATAGAAAATTGCATTAGATTTTTCTATTTATTTACAAAAAATGGGAGACACACCTGCCAAACCATCAGAAACTAACCTAAGAAAGGAAAAACCTAAGTAAAATAATGTTTGCAGATTCATCTAAGACAAACCCTCGGTGACGCAACCGTTCATTCATGAATTTGCCACCCAACTTGAAGTGGTCATTCTTCACATCCCTTGGTTGGGTTGCGATAGCTTAAAATAGAGACGCACCATCTCCCCACGAGCAACAAGCATCTCCCCGAGACCTATTCCTACCAACCGCATCAGTTCATCATTTTTATTATATTCAAGTATCTTTGTAATTACTAAAAAGCCTCATTTAAAGGCAAATGATAAGTGGACTAATATGTAATCTTATAGGATTGAAACCTGTCATATAAATAAGGGATTCGCAGCATGAAGAAAGAATAATTCCCTCTTTATTGCGCTATGATATACTTTTTCTCACCTCCTATTAAAATTTTCTATATCTTGGGTGTGTTTTTTCGACACTTTAGGATTCAACAAAGTGCATTTGATGTTAAATGCATAACACACGAATAATATACTTAAAACGTCCCATTGCATTCTATATTCGTCTAATTAGGCTTAGTTAACCAAATTTATAAGAAAATTTGTAGGACTCCAATCTGTTCAAACTTGGCGACTTGCACTTAAACATGATTGTATCCGACAATACATTTACAACCTTGATATTGACCTTACTTCAGTCTTTCATTCTGTTATTTCACGCTTCATTGTCGGTGGCATAGAAAAGCTCAACAGACGGCCAATTTTATTGGGTCCTACACCGCCCATATCTGTTCTAAGCCACACAGCAGATCATTCAAACCAAAAGCGAGTCCAGGAAACCTCAAGTGAAAGGTCTGCTCCATAGACTTCCTGGTGCAGCGACCGTTGACCGGAGCAAACCGGACCAAAAAAGCCTTTTTAAGAAACGGTCAGCTCCTTCTCCCAACCCCCCTCCCCTTCCCCTGCCGTGATTGCTTCTGTAAGTTCGGAGCGGGAGAGGTAGAACCTGTTTGTTCATGGGAAATTTCTGTAGTTTCTCTGTTAAAAATAGAAGCTTGAGCCCACAGAACACCGGCTCAGGTATGTTACTCAGCGCAAGCTTCGAGTCCATCTTGTTCTTGCTGTTTAGATTCCTTTTTTCCCCTAAGTTTTCAGAATAATCTTTATTTTAATCAGTTTCAGATATATTATCTGAAAGTTGTGATCTCTTATGCTTCTTATGTCATGGTAATTCTGAATACTTCCTTCTGCTTCATCATATCAGTCAACAAAAAGCTTTTGAATGCTATTAAGTCTTGAGTTGGTATAGGGAATCTATTGGGGCTCCAAAAGTTGGACTTTGATCAGATATATTTATGATTCAAAATCCTAACTTTGATCAATTTGTGTTAAAGCTTTAATTTTTAATTTAAACATTTTTTTTTCTGTAAGTCCGCTCACATTTTATCACAACTTTGGTTCTTATTCTCTCCTGTAAGTTGGACTTTGATCAGATATATTTATGGTTCAAAATCCTAACTTTGACTCAATTTGTATTAGTGCTTTCGTCCAGAGGAATTAGCAGCACAACCACCACTGGGAAGTTTTCAACGTCCACCATCAGTGCATTTGGGCAATCCACAAGTAGCGGAGCGAGCGTTGATGAGCCATTTCCTGATGGGAAGATTTTGGAGTCTCCGAATCTTCATATTTTTACATTTGCAGAGCTAAGGAGTGCGACAAAAAATTTTAGGCCTGAGACTCTTCTTGGCGAAGGAGGATTTGGAAAGGTTTTCAAGGGCTGGGTTGATGAGAAGACTTTGAGTCCCGCAAAAAGTGGGCTTGGAATGGTGATTGCGGTGAAGAAACTCAACTCTGAGAGCATGCAAGGTTTTGAAGAATGGCAGGTGATTGTTTTTATGTGATTTACATATTGTGAATTATACTAGGAAATAATTTATTCTTGTGAGAAATTATGAAGGATAAATTATTTCTTTGTATTAATGAATTATTTTATTTCCTATTTTATATTTATTTCCTTAGAGTAGGAGCTAATTCATTTTCTATTTTAGGTTTTCCTATTTTATGTTATTTCATTTATTTCTAAATAATTAATATGATTTGATTATTGAAAACATTTGGTAATATATCTTTCCTTTTAGTGTTATTATTTTTCCTATTATAGGATTCTTGGAAGGATTATTTGTACTCCCGTTCATATCAATGAGAATTATGTATTTCACATTATTCCGAATTTCAACATGGTATAAAAACTTAATTTTGTATTCTAGTCACCGATTTTCCTTTGAGAATTGTTGAACTTTCTTCCTGTCATCATCTATGCGGGAAGGGAAGGGCATTTATCTTGGTCTTTGAAATAATGATTTTTTCTTCTTCTCTCGTTGCAAGCTTTGTCTACTAGTCGGCCCTTCCTGAACTGGAAACTTTGACTCTGTCGGACTCATCTTGGTCTTTTTCTACTGTTCTTGTTAGTTGCAGGAAACAACACTGTTTTTCTCCCTTGAAATCCGACGCTGCTTCATGTCATTTTTTGTTATTCTTTCACAAAAATTCAGCGTTGGGTCTTGCAGCCGGATCCATTGTCTACCCTTTCTCCGACATTATTTTTTCTTCCATGTGCAAGCGTCAGGGGGAGCTGCGTTTCCAACCGCCCTTTCTCTTGCCGCTTTCTCTGTTAGCAGAATTTGCTAGGTGTGATTTGCTCTTTCTCTCTCTTGTGAAGAGCTGCTACCAATGTTCGGAGAGCAGGAATTTTTCTCTCCAATGACACTCCCAACTGAAGAGGAGAAGTTCATCATTGGTTTGCTTGCAAACCGATTCGAAAAAGACTATTGTAGAGGCGAGATTGGATGTATCCTTGAATGGAATCTCGACAGTTAACCTATATTCCCTTTTTCGTCGGTTTCATCCTCGTTGCCGAAATCTCTATCTTCTCATTAGACTGAAACACATGATAGACAAAACTCAAAATTCAGTCATAGGCACTGCAGAAACTGCAGTTAAAGGACAATCACAGTTGTCTATTTCGTGCGAACTCCTCTGTAAATTTACATGTAGGAGCTTTCAGTCTCCCTACAGACACTGCATAAACTGCAATCAAAGACAATCAAATTTGTCTACTTCCCCGCAAATTCTCTTCACCAGTACTAGTAGGAGTTTTCCGTCTATCTACAGACATTGCAGGAACTGCAACCACTACTGTCGACTTACTTGTAAACTTCTTTACAACATTATATGTAGGAACTTTCCGCCTACCTACAGACACTGCAGTAATTGTAGTCAAAGACAACCACAGTACAAGATGAAGACTTCAAGTTCTACTTTAAAGGAGCTTCCTCGCCCATCATTTGATATTTTCATATTCAAGTTAAACATGGTTTTCAACCATGTTTCAACTTGAGGGGGAGTGTTAGGAATTATACTAGGAAATAATTTATTCTTGTGAGAAATTATGAAGAATAAATTATTTCCTTGTATTAATGAGTTATTTAATTTCCTATTTTATATTTATTTTCTTATATTATGAGCTAATTCATTTTCTATTTTATGTTTTACCATTTTATGTTGTTTATTTTATCTCCAAATAATTAATATGGTTTGATTATTGGAAATATTTCGTGATCTTATTTTTTTTATTATTTTTCCTATCATAAGATTATTGTAAGGGTTGTTTATACTCTCATTCATATCAATGAAAATTATTTATTCCACATTATTTTGAATTTCAACACATTCTGTTTTTGTAAATCAGACAGCTTTTAGGATTACTGAGGTTTTCTTTTTGTGAGTTATTTGAAATTGAGTGTTCTCTTTAACTACATAAGGGTCAAGTTTTAAATGGTTTATAGCTCCGATGGGTTTTCCAAGAATCAAAACTCCTTAGGGGCTGTGTGGGATATCATTTGTTTTTCTTGTCAATTTTTATTTTGTTTTTTTTTGTTTATATTTTAATTTGAAAGATAATATGTTTGCCTATTTGATTAAAACATGATTGTTTTTAAAAATATTGAAAATATTTATGAATTATTTTGAGTGTTTTCAAAAATATTTTAATTTATTTTTATACACAAAAAAAGAAGCTTGTAGAAAACACATCAAAACAAACATATTTGTATGAAATTTTTTTTAAAAAAAAATTGATCTCAAATAAGCCGTTAAATTAAGCATATTTCTTCAACATTTATGTGCCATTAGTATACTTTGTGTGCATTTATATCATAATTGTTCTTCTGTTATTATGTTTCTAGTTGTATGACAAGATCTCGATAGCACGAATTTCGAGAAAAATGTTGATACATGACAGATAAAGTGGGTCCCACGGTCGAATCACACAAGAGATCAACCAAACATTGATTAATTTTATTGAATGTCACATATTGATGTTGAGCCAAGGAACAATGCACCTTAAAGGTTTTAACAAGTTCTCATCAGTTGATAGGCCGACCGACGCACGTAGACTAATGAAGAATCAATTCACATCAGACCAAATAAAAAACTGTTCTATGATCGGTCGAACAAAGAATGACTCTACAGCCGGACGAACGAATGACAACTCACCACCATAAAAACTAAAGAGATGGATCGTATGGAGAAGCGATGAGCATGAGTTTAGTTTGGAGGCCTCTATGTCATCCTCACGCAACTCAACTAGCTTTCATCAAGCGAATGTCCATGAACCAACGATAGGAAATTATCACGATAGGCCAACAAATTCTTTATTAATATATTTTCTATTATTCATGTATTGTAGAATGACTTTAATACCCCTAATCCTATTTCCGTAGGAAGGGGGCTTAGATGTAGTTAGGTACTTTAGGTATACCTATGAATAGGAGGCCACTTCATGAGAAAATGGTTTAGATGCTCTATTTTTTACTGTTCAATTTCTCTTTGCCTCTTATTCTCTATCTACCTCACGCTCTATTCTTTGGGCTTGATTCCGCAGGCACTTTTTGGTTCAACATCTTAAAAGATGCGATGAACATGAATTAATGTCACTAACAAGAAGAGGAGTACAACACCACGACAAAACAACCGTTCAAGAAACTCTGAGCCATGCGGTGGATGTAGATAGCATAATAGAGATTGTGCGGCAACAAGTAATGGAGATGAAAGAACAATTGATACTAGAGATGAGAGAACAAATGGTAGACACTTTTCAAGAAGCTCTAGCTAGAGGAAGCCAAAACCCACAGAGCTAGAATCCACAAGAATATAGCTGCCAAGAAATCGATTGTCAGGATGGACCGACGACTAATGACAGGCGAGATGGACCCGCCCAACTATCGAAGATCCCAACCAGTAGAAGAAAGGGGTGAAGATTTTCATTACCAGGTTAGCGTCGGATCAACCCTATTGGAAAGACATCGCACTATACAAACCATATTCCTTTGCCATGCCAAAGATGGCTCCTCTCGGCAAATTTTTAAGTTCGAACTCCCAAAGAAGTTCAAAACCCCTAACCTTGATTCGTATAAGGGTCTCACTAACTCAACCAATCATGTAGCCGCTTTTGAGTCGGCAGTCGGAATATTGAAAATCACCAGCATATTCAAGTGCCGCTTGTTCCTTACCACGTTAAGAGAGTCGACCCTCCGGTGGTTCAATGACCTCCTGACAGGAGTCATCATCTCTTTCTTTGAGTTCAAAAAGTTATTCGTGGCCCACTTCCTGAGCGCGCAGAACTACAAAAGAAGTCAAGCTCTCTTATAGGTCAAACAAAAAGAGGGAGAGACCCTTCGCTCTACATTCAAGATTCCAGCGGGAAATGCTGAAGATTTAGAACCTATAGCCCCTGATCGCGCAAACCACCCCGACGCAACAAACATTATAAGTATGCTATAGACCCATGCGAGCCAAAATTAATGGCCGAACTACTAGAAATGGCCAACCACCATATCGCCGCGGAGGAGTATGTCCTCAATGATTGAGAAGAAGCCCGAAAAGCAGTCGCCAATGCTTAGTCACAGAAGTGAGCATCAACAAACGACAGTTGGAGAGAGAAAGGCGGTCCTCCTCTCCCTCTTACTTGTCCTCGGTATGAAAACCACTAGCCACACCACGAAAATAAGTGGAATGCTAAGAGCAACATTTGAGATATACAATGTTGATACCCTGATCAACGATCGACCTACCACAACGAACGGTCTTCAACACAGCAAGAACCACTCAAAATGACCCCTTGAGAATTTTGATGGTCGAGCTCGTAGAGGTGGCCATCTGAGATAAAGAATACTTCAAGAAACCTCAGTCATTGAGGGCCAGAAGTTCGACTCGAAATTTGAAGAAGCTACCACAGAGATCATGTTCACAACACAGAAGATTGCAGACACCTTAGGAGCCTTGTCGATGACTTCATCAAGTTTTGCAAGCGAAAAGAGTTTGTGGCTGCCGGAACAACCAGTCGCAGACAAGGAAAAGCCCAACTGACGATGTGTCCGATGAACCTGTTCAAGCAAGCACCATCCGAATCCCAGGATTAATACCAGCTATACTTAGAGGAGGCAGAGAATCGTTCCATCGATTATGAGAGTCAATTCGAGTCAGCAAGTCGAGTTCGGGTCATACCCGAGAATGACCTGACCCGAATAGGGTTAACTCAAACCCAACCCATAATAAATGAATAAAAAACTAAGACCCGAATCCCGACCTAAATAATAAATTGGCTGAATTCTTTAACCCAACACAGACTCACAAAATATTCAAGTCAACCCTAACCCGAAATTTTTTTAGTCGAGTTTGAGTCGTGTTGGTGTGTTAGGTCAATTTTTAACACCACTACCATCAATCAAACCTCAAGAGAGAGTCCCATTGGGAGAATTGTGCATAAACTCTCTCGTGCCACGGAGAGCGACTCATCCCCCCACCATGTTCACCGATGAAGACCTGCTGGCAAAAGTTAACCCTTATAACGACGCACTTGTCATCACGACTTTGATTAACAATTTCTAGGTAGGAAGCATCCTCATCCACACCACGAACTCAGTGAATATCCTGTTCAAAGCGGTGTTCGACAAGCTTAATTGGAAAACAAAACAGATGACGACACCTTCCAGACCACTCTACGGATTCTCAAGAGAAAGAAAAGAGCTCATCGGTGTGATCTCTTTGACAATCACTAGGGAAGACAAAGACAAGCAATTCGTTAGGACAAAAAACTTTCTAGTAGTTGACTCCCTGCCTACATATAATGTCATCTTTGACAGTCCACTGCTAAAAAACTTTCTTGTGATAACTTTCGCCTACCACGTAGCCTTATGGTCTGTTTGGGGCAACTGCAGCTTCTCCGCTTTTTAGCTACAACTTAACTATCTCAGGAAGACGCTGCGGGAAGCTAGCTAGTTGTTTGTTTTAGCTGTGTGACGGTTATTTCTTGACAAATAAAAGTTCTGTCCCTGTTTAGTAATGTTGTTTGTAAGAGAACTATTCGAACCATATATTAGATACTTTATAAACAATAATTTACTTTAGAATGATACAAAAATCTAGATAAACACTTCAGGTAACAATGAGTATCAAGTATGCCAAAAAAAAAAAACTATCAAAATTTCATTAATAATATGACAATGTTGATTTTATAATGCAGGCGACATACGTCACGAGCTACGCTGTCCTCCATAGATGCTATCCAATCCCGATCACTGTCGGCGGTGGAATCTACTGGACTGTCTGCTCACCGGAAGAACTCACACTTCTCCAAAATGTCTGCACAGCACGGACACCTATAGAACTTTCTCCTGTAGCTATACGTCTGACGTGACTTTAACAGGAAAGTCTGAAGTCCGTAATGGCAGGGCAATCGTTGGGAGGTCCCGGAAGTTCGTGAGTTCATCCTTCATGAATGCTACAAAAGAATATGTATTTAAATTTCTAGAAGTAATAAATTATAGTTTTAAGCAGGTGAGAAGTCTCAGAGAACTCAATATACTAATCAACGAATCTGTCACTACAAGAGAGTTATGCGGTCATAAAAATGTCATAGGTACATAACTCGTTTGTTTTCGGGAATATTGACGAAAAAATCTTTGCGGATCGAATCTTTAAACAACTCTACTGCAAAAATGTATAGTGGCAAATCATCAAAAATTTTCGGAATTGCATTCAAAATTTGCACAACCTGCTCGATAAAATTTATTTGAGATGTCCACGGATCAACGCTGGAAGAAGCCACCAGTTGTGATATTTGGCTTCTAAGGTAAGCAACTACAACTTTCTTTTTACTTCTTCCAGCGTTGTTTAAAAACGGCATGTAGATTTGACTTCGAGGTTTCGGGCAGGGGACTTTGGATGAATCGTCTGATAGGTTGCTCCCCAAGTCTGGGGGGTGCCACTAAACCCTGTCTCACTGGGCGCACATGCATAGTTGCTCGTAGCAACGATACCCCAAGCATCTGATCCAACTTCTCCTCCAACTCAGGCTCTACTCCACAAATTTTGAATTTCTTTGCAATGGGAACAACCTACAAATACATAACAAACACTTCAATAAAAAACAAAAAAAATTGACCAAATTTAGAGGACATGTAAAAAATGTTTACCACAAGTCTTTATGCCCACCACTCATCGGGAGCATCAACGTTTCGCTTCACCGGATCTCAACCCAAACCCTTTGGTCCTCGTTTCAGTTTCTTTCAAATTTCTTAATCATTCTTCAATTTATCTCACTTATTTTTCAATTGCATCATGTCATACTCTCTGCTTGTTCTCTTTTTGATTTTTTTAATAATATTTTGTCACTCTTCTTATTGAAATAGGTAGTGGGTCTATTTCCCAAATCGATCTTCTTAAGACAGATGTCACAAAATATTATTTTCGTTTCTTTTTTCCCACAAAGCAGGCGCACTAGTTTTTTTTGGTTTTATTAGCTATTGTAAAACTATGTTAACAAAAAAAAACTCACATAAATAAAAATCAATATTGTAAAAGAAAACTGTCATAGTGCCTTACCCAACATCGAGCCACAACAACACCTAAATTGTAAAAGCACAATTAAGCATTGACATACATTCCACATTAAAAACTGCGTCAAACACCACACCACTGAAGAATGGAGTGGTATGTATGTATTCACTTCTACCAAATGTTTGGAAAGAAGAGAAAAGATTAGGAAAAAGGCTAAGGTTAGAGAGAGGAAATTTAGGGGAGCAATCCAACATAAAAAGATACTTTTATGCATGTAATCTTCCATAAAATAGACAGCAATGAAACAACTAGAAAATGGAGTGTTATGCATGCTATCTAACATAAAAAAGGGTTGCAATGTAACCGCTCACCAAAATCCCTTAGCCGAAATCCAACCAAGTAAATACTCCCCATGATGCCTCATCTTCTGCTCAAATTCACAGTATTCAGAACTCCCTAAACCAAAAGCACCATTGCTATCTACTGCACAACAAACAAACACCAACAACCTTAACACAAAAAAACCGCACCTCAACACCAACAATACCTCATGTTTTGCTCAACAAACCAACACCAACAGCTTCTACTACACAACAACCCAACATAAACAGCTAACTTGCCATAAGAAATTCCACCAATAGTTGTTTATACTTTTAACAGCAAATAGTGTAGCAACCAAAGCACATGCCATAAAACATTCCATCATGCAAAATATTCTGCTCAAATTTAGAGCAAAGAAAAGCAACCAAAGTCTAAGAGCAAACAAAAGCATCAACACAAGATTTATCCACCAATAGAGAATTTTATACGCAAGATAGGGGATAGGGGATAGGGGTAGAGGATACCATAGACAACAAAAAGAAAAAACCAACATATAATTAAGTCCACGCGACGGGGGATAGGGGGAAATGACATCGCATTTTGGGACGGCGTCGAACAGAGGAGCGACGAGGGAAAACGTCGACAGAGGAGGGACGAGGGAAAACGTCGACAGAGGAGGGACGAGGGAAGGAGTTGAACAGAGGAGCGATGAGGGAATAAGTGCAGCAAGGGGTATCACGTAAAAACACAAGCCTCCAACGTTGGCCATGGGGCCTTGGCCCGCGTTTAATAAAAAACGTCCCCCGCGGCGGCCCGAACGCCGTCCCAAACTGGCGAAAGTCATTGCCTGAAGCCGCACAGCGGAACGGAAGCATCCCCAAACAGACCCTTAAAATTCTCGGGCGATGAGCAAATCAGTACTGTTTGAGGAGACCTTGAGCAATCGAGAACTTGCTACTTCCGGGAGGTAACTAGGATTGGCCAAGAACCGCTTGACCTATAGAACTAGAGGGATGGCGGCCTCGAGACCAATGAGGTTGACGGCAGTGAAACTGATAAATTCTTTCTAATAAGCGAAGCTTTTGATTCCAAGTCAAGAAATCTTCTCGTACAGACCCTCAAGAAGAATCCAGATTTTTTCGCCTGGTCTGCTGCAGAGATGTCAGGAGTGCCGGTTGATGTATTGTGCCATAGACTAAATGTAAAACCAATCGCCCGAACAACGATGTTGATATTGAGATCATTGACAACTATCTTGGTTGAACCAATTGGAGAAGAGGTGAAGAAGCTAATCGAAGTCCGGCGGTTGGTGAAGTCCAGTACCCAACTTGGGTGTTTAATGTGGTTATGGTGCAAAGGCCCAACGGGAAATGACGAATGTGCGTCGATTTTACCAATTTGAACAATGTCTGTCTGAAGGATAGTTATCCACTGCCAAGGATCGACGTGGTTATGGTGCAAACGCCCAAAGGGAAATGATGAATGTGCGTCGATTTCACCAACTTGAAGAATGTATGTCTAAAGGATAGTTATCCACCGCCAAGGATCGACGCGTTGTTAGATTCAACAGTCAAGTATTCTATAATGAGCTTCCTAGATGCCTTCTCCATGGATCACTAAATCACAAGGCACCCCGCTGACGTAAAAAAAATACAGTTTTTATCACTTGTGAGGGAGTGTTTTTCTATAATGTAATGTTTTTCGGGCTAAAAAACAGTGGGGCTACTTACCAGCGACTCATTGATGTACTTTTTTTTAAAAAAAGGCAGAAATGTTGATCTGTATGTGGATGATGTGCTTGTAAAAAGTAAAACGATCGAACAACACATAAATGATCTACTAGAAATATTCAAAACCCTTCAAAAATTTAATATGAAGCTGAATCCCCTAAAATGCATCATCGAGGCTTCGACTAGAAAATTCCTAGGCTATCTTCTAATGCTTGAAGGAATCTAGGCCAACCCAGAAAAGGTGCAAGCATTACTGGACATGCCCTCACCCTGGAACCCAAAGGAGCTGCAAGGACTCATTGGTCAAATAGTGGGGCTTAGCTGATTTATCTCCAAATCAGGCAACAATTGCATCGCATTTTTCAAAACTCGGAGAAAAACCAAACACTTCAAATAGACTACCGAATGCGGGGAAGCATTCAAAAGGCTCAAAGATCGCCACTCCTTCAGAGTTTGAGGTTGGTCGAAGAACTCTTTTTGTACCTCAGAGTTGGACTCGAGGCTGTCAATACAGTGTTCGTCCGGGAGGAATGGAGAAAGTTATTTTTCCTTTTATTACACCCGTCGAGTCTTGACAAACATCGAAACTAGATACCCTATTATGGAGAAACTAATTTTTGCTCTTGCCATCTCTGCCCACAAAATCTCCAAACCGAAACATCTAAAAAAGTTACCGCTAGACAAGGAACTGACATCCGAATAAAATTGCACAATTGCAAGAAAAAAGAAAATGTGGAAAGCAACCGAACCAAAAACTTATGTTTTCTTCAAATTTATGTCGTTACAAAAAATTGTCCCTCTTTACCAAGAGAAAAGAAAAAAAGAAAGAGGTGAAAACCCTTCGCTACAAAGAAAAAATTTAGGGACGAGAGGTGGAGGATCCACCTTCTTCCGTCGATGCCCTTTGCTTCCTGGCATGCCCCTTGACCGAAGGAGATGGGATTGATAGAAGCTTGACAAACTCACCTAAGTTCGTATACTTCACATCGACCATCTCTAATCTCACAAATTAGTTGATGACGAACTCGGTCCCAAGTCAAAACTGGTTCACCCGCTTTTCTGAAAGTGTTTTGTCTGAAGTTGACGAAGCGACCTTCGCAAACTGCTAGTCATTATCCTCAAGCATGATCGAGAGCCATTCCAAAGCCCCCACCAAACTATCTTCCACTTCAGCAAGGCGAGCTTTGATCCTCAATAACTACTTAAATGGAACAGCATAACAATGTCTATGATAATATTTTCACTTATATTTCCTTACTTTCCAACAGAGTTAAAACCTGATCCTGAAGAAAATAAGAATTTAACTATTTAATTTATATATTGGGATACTACGTAAGTATATGTATCATTGTCAAGTAATATAAGACTTTTTGATTAAGACCTGAATATCAAACCCCCGGGAAAATTATGCAATATCCTCTATTAAACAGAAAGCTTTCTATTTTAAAAGTACAGCTACTTAAACTAGAGATGTATTCGCAGTAATTAAAATTTAAATATTTTTGGTATTTTTGATATTTTGATAAGATAGTAACAATTTAAAAAGATAACTTGAGTTTATGTAAAAGAAAAACACTAAACTTGAAAATATCTATCTCCTTATCATGAATCAGTAATAAGCATAGGAATTCTGCTGTGGTACTATGCAAATTGTGTTTTGCCAAGTAAGAGTAATTATATTCTTTACCCTTATTAGAGATGTTATAAAAAACATTGGCTAATGTAAAGTTTGAATAGTTCTGAAAACCGACTAGGTACGGAAGATACCAACTCTCACTCTAGAGTTCCCTCGATTCCCTCCACCTTGGGGCTAACATCTTGTATCAGAACCTAAAACAGTAAACCAAGTTGGGGGCTTTAACCTGTCACTTTAAATCTTTTTACTCTGCACCCTTCAAAGATTATTTCTCTATTTATTTGCACTAAATCATATGAATTACATTCTCATTCATACAACCTAATGTCATTCTTTCTAATTGTTAACTGAGACAATACCAGCCCGGTTCTTACATGTTCTCACAACAAATTTTAACATATGGATAGGCCAAATCAAGAAGTAACTGAAGTTCATTGATTTAAATCATCACAACTTCTTCCAACATTAAAGATCAATACTCTTCACAACTTTCATTCAACACTTTAATTATTTATCATTTTAAAGAGAAAGATAAATAAAACTATTCAGAATTCATGGAGAAAACAAAACCACACTTTAATTTAAAAGTAGAAATCATTGTTAAACCAACAAGAAATCTCAATTAAAACCAGAAGTAGTTCAAAACAGAAGATACAAACTCTCCACCAAACTCTTGAAGTTCTTTTGATCTCTTTTCTTTTACAACACTCTTGACTCTCACAATAAATCTAAAAACAAAAAGAATAGTAAATTTGTGGTGACTGAAAATCTCTCTAAAACTCTCTCCTTTCCAACACTTCTCAGAACTTTCAAGCACACTTTAAAAAGTCTCAGCTTCATTCTTTTATAAATCTCCAAGAGGTGTCTTGATAACTCTTCAAAATGTGTCTCAATTCGATGTATTCTCCCAAGGATGCCTCCTTTCATAAGTATTTTAATATATTTTTGTTTCTAATGGTCATAACCATCATCTTTAGCCAATATGTGCCTCAAATACCTTTTCAAAATTTGGCCAAATGAATAAAACTGTCAAATAACTGTCTCTGGCGCTTAGGTGTGACCTTTTCTGTTTCACCGACGCTTAGGCGTCAAAACACTTTAGCACAATTTTCACCTCTTTGCTCCAAATTTGATACTTTTTCACTTCTTTTAGCATTTTTCACCTTTTTACTTGTACCTGAAAGAAAAATACACAAATATCTTCCATTAAAGCGCAATATCTCAAAAATATGTATAAAAATGCGTCTAAAAACACTATATATTTTAGGTGTATTAAGTCTCTGCCTCGTCTGCTCGCCATAAATTTTTCCTTTGATGAGCCTTTGCAACTTTCATTTTTTTCTTTACCCGAGCGGCTTCGACTGCAGTGTCAAGGTATAAGTTGGACACGTAGTGAGAAGATGCAGTCCCCAACAATCAATATCTATCGACTAGGCAGCATAGTTCTAAAGGGTTGAGGCTGCCTAACTTGTCTTTGAAACTCACTGACCATAATGTGTCTTCAAGCTCTGTCGCATGAGACTCCACCACTTGACCGCAACCAAACTAGTCTCGCTGCAGGTCAATGGGGGTGAAACGAGAGTCCCTCGAGACAAAGGCCTTGAGCCCTTCATCCTGCAATGGAGTTCATTCAGTATTACCTACGAGGAGCTAGCCACTCACCAGCTCCTTCCCTTCCTTCGACGAGGCTCCGTGGGGACTGGGAAACTGCACTCAGGCTAGACTCTAAGGCCCGCATCACCACGAGCAGACACGTGGCTCGTGGTCGCAGTCTCTATATTCAGTTGAGCCCCAGAACTTTCCTTCTCCATATCCATATCCTCGTTCAGACTCTTTTCTTCGTCGGCATCGGGATATGGAGACAGTTGGCAAGCTTTTCTCTTCTCTGCAAGATCAATGAAGCCATATGCGTCGGAATGAGGACCTTCCTGAGCCCCAATCAACTCTTTATGCGCAGAAGAATCGACATCGATCTTAGGATTGAATGAGCTTGTGCGTCACCACCACCTACGTCACATCTTAAAAAATAAGTTTTTCGTTCAATTAAAGTTAACTCGCCAGTTGAGATCCATTGAATAATGACAGTTGTTTCAGAAGTAGAAATAGAAGGTTTGAACCTGGGGTCTTTTCAAAGATTCATTTTCCCCTTCTTTCATTGGTTTCTTCCCCCTCGACTCCTTCATAGAAGCTTCAGCCGCTTTATTGATCCGCCGCTTTGACTCTTCAACATCATATGTAGCCCATAACTCCTGGGCCATTTGACCGTACTTGCTCAAATTCAAATCCTTGTTAATTATGTCTTCACGGGTATGCTGAACTACAAAAAGACTCTTTCCCTCAAGGGACGACGCACCAAGCCTCGCATATAGGGAGAAATCTTCTGTCGCTTGTACGGCTCGCCAGATGGACGAGTGAGAATTCCCTAGTCCGTTGTTGAAGCCAAGAGGAAATTGCTCTTTCAGTTCTTGACTTTGTTATCAAGATCGATCAAGCAAATTTTCCTGTTTGAAGTGAAGTTCAGGTAACCGTCTGGGTCAACCTGAAGGAAAACACATGAGAAATTAGCTCATGTGACCAAAGGATCTCCATCCTGCAGTAGTAAACGATGAAAGTCATGACTATCGTTATGTAGTTTGCCTTGAGCTGGGTCAGGATAATGCCGTAGTGATTCAGACTAGCATGAAGCTCACGATAGAGAGGAAGGCAAAGACCCTGAAAAATTGGTCATGGTATAAAACAAGTCATCCTCCATAATCATCAGTGGCCATATCATTCAGACCTGATGCCTCCAGCACAATGTCAACCTTGTAAACATATCTCCTTTGTAGCCTTGAAACTCCGTCAGAGGACAATATCGAGCTCACCGATGCCTGCACTATCCCAAACACCCGTGGCAAGTATTTGGAAGTCATGCGAACGCTAAGCAGAAGGACGAAAAGGAAGGTGACGACCAAAGAATAAAGAAGGAAAAAGTCACGTTATGAAGGAACTCCAACCCTATTTATAGGACTCGAAGGGAATTTAAAGCGCTGCCACCCTCACATCGGGAACACAAATTCCGCATCACATCACAAGGAAAAGTTAAAATATTTACATAAATAAGAAAATGGAAATATAGGAAATGTAAATATATATATTCATTCAGGTAAGACAAATTTTACAACCGGCTCACCGACCACCTATGACAAAACCGACCCTCGCCTCAACAGTTCCTTATATAAGACTCGACCATCTAATCTTAAATCTATCAACACCATTGGCTTCTGCTTGGAATCGACAAACTGTGCAAGCCTCCCTCAAATCAGCCAGGTCCATTCGCAGATTCACAGCCTCCATTCGGTTAGTATCATTTTCGGTCCGACAGTCCACCACCTCAATTTAGCAGTTGAGAAGCTTGGTCGACAGCTTCTCTGAAAGATCGTTGAGCTGCTCCTTCATCTCTTGTATGATGGCTTCCCACTGGTTCTCAGCTTCCTTCAGAGCTTCAGATTTGCAAGCAAACAAATCCATTGTCTCATCCATGCGGCGAACCACGGAGTCGGTCGACTCTCTCTCACCAATTGTCGACTGACTTTCCACTGTCTTCCGGGGAGTTGGGGCTCGACCTTTAAGAGCCTCTAGTGAATTGGAGACACGAATCGAGTCAGCTACATAGTAAGAAAGAATCGGGTTAAGCAAAGTGCAGCCACTCCAATCCAATAAATCAAGTAATCGAGCTTCTCGTACCATGGAGTCAATCCAGCTCAGATCGGTGTGAAGACGAGAAACTCTCACCAGACATAGGTGGAGCGTCCACAACCCTCATCCCTTCAATCTGAGAAGGACTGGCTACGCCCTTATCCCCTGATGGTACACCTTCAAAGGTTCGTCAAGCTTCTTTGCCCTCTTGACCAACAAACTTAGACAATGCTCTAACTGGGGAAGTGCTTGGACCTTTGTCCAACTTCCGCCGAACCAAGGGAACATCGTCAGATGACTCATTCCCATCATCATCATCGCGTGCACCCAAAGGTCCCTTCTTGAAGGCCTATTGCTTCACTCACTTCTTCACGACAGGCTTGCTACCCTCAGAATGTTTTCCTTGGTCACCAACCTCTTCACCCTCGATATGATGATTCATAGGAATGCTTGAAGGACGGATCTTATCAGCCGAAAGTTCAAACGCCTTCATTAGGATGTCATCAGCTGGATCGCTAGATTGAACCTTTTGACACACACCATCAGAGCGCTCTCCACCAAGAATGACCAAAGACCTAGATAGAAAAAAAGTGCGGGAGCAAGGGTCATCAGTAACAACCTGTTTATAGGATGACAGTACCATGGAGTTTGATTATTAAATATTGTTTATAATGTCAATAATTTTAATGTGGAATTTAGTGTTGCATATATTTTTCTTATTTTTATTGCACCTATCAATTTTAAAATATAAGAAAATTGAGGAACTAAATATGTATGACACGATCTCGACAGCACGAATCTCGGGTAATAAATGTAGATAACAAATAAAGTGGGACCCATGATCAAGTCACACAAGAGGTCAATCAAACGTTGATTAGTTTTATCGAATGTCACATATTGATGTTGAACCAAGGAACAAGGCACCTCAAAGGTACTAACAAGTTCTTCCCATCAGTTAACAGGTCGACTGACACACGTGAACGAACGAAGAATCAGTTCACATCCGCCCAAATGAAAGATAGTTCTATGAGGGGCCGAACGAAGAACGACTATATAGGCGGACGAACAAAGAATCAATTCACATCCGCCCAAATGAAAGATAGTTCTATGAGGGGCCGAACAAAGAACGACTCTACAGTCGGACGAACGGAGGCTGACTCACCACCATACAAACTAAAGAAATAGATCATATGGCGAAGCGACTCCACAAGTGAATTTAGTTTGGAGGCCTCTATGCCATTCTCACATGACTTGGCTCACTATCATCAAGTGAATGACTAAGAACCGACGATTGGAATTCATCATGATGGGTCAGAAGATCCTTTATTAATATATTTTCAATTATTTGTATATTGTACAAATTACCTTGATACCCCTAAGTCTCTTTGCGTGGGAGGGGAACTTAGATGTAATGATGTACTCCAAGTATCTTATATACTTGTAAATAGGAGGCCACTTCATGAGAAAAGAAGCTAGATGCTCTATTTTTTACTGTTCACTTCCCCTTTGCCTCCTATCCTCTTCCCAACTTACGCTCTATTCCTTGGGCTTGATTCTGCTGACACTTTTTGGTTGAACACTAGTTAATGTGGGGATTAATTGTGCTTTATAGTTGGTACTTGAGCAATTCTCGCTAGGATTCATATAAGCTCCATAGGTGCAAATTTGTTGAAACTAATCTGCTTATTTTACTTGTCCCGTTTCTTGAAGAAATCCAGCTAATTAAAGATTTTATTTTTGATTCAACAACTATGGCGCATCTACTGTTTGGATCCTTACATGCAAATCTTCTTATGCTTAATATTTCCTTAGCTTCACTTTTGATAGAAATTGATTATGTTCTTAAATGCTGTTATGAATGTTCTTATGCTTCTCTTACTATTTGAGAGTAATTCCTTTTATCATTCCTTCTCTTTTCAAGTCCGAGGTTAATTTTCTGGGAAGGCTTTTTCATCCTAATCTTGTCAGACTGTTGGGGTACTGCTGGGAGGACAGGGAGCTTCTTCTTGTCTATGAGTTCATGCCAAAAGGAAGCTTGGAAAATCATCTTTTCAGAAGTATGTATTTTTATCTGATGCTATTTTGAGCATTATGAATAATAGATTGATTTTAATGATAATGATTAGTTTTTTCAATTATTTATTAATCAAATTCCATTAATTAGGTTGCGTTTGAGATAGTCGCAGCTGACAGTATAGAAGCTCTAGAATTTTATTATAGAAAAGCTAGATGCTTTCTTAAAGGGCCGTTCGGGATCCCTTTTGATTTTTCTGTCTTTTGTTTTATTTATTTTTTTGTTTGTTTATGTTTTGGCTTGAAGCAAAACATATTTGGTGTGGTATAGCATGTTTAGTTGTTTTGAAATGCACTCAAATTATTTTTTAGTTGTTTTGAGTAGTTTTAGAAAACAAGCTAATTTGTTAAAAAAACATAAAAAAACATGCAAAAAAATGCACTAAACAAACATGCTTTTAAAAAACAAGAAATAAAACACAAAAGTGATCCCGAGCTGCCTAGTTTTTGCGAATTTCATAAGATGTAGAATTTTATTGTATGCATTTTTGCTTTTAAAGAATTCCGACAACTCATATATGCTTTGCTAGGAGGGGTGGCTTTCGATCCTCTTTCGTGGAACCTCAGGTTAAAGATAGTGATTGGCGCTGCTCGAGGCCTCGCTTTTCTACATTCCTCAGAGAAACAAATTATCTATCGTGATTTCAAGGCCTCCAATATCCTTCTTGACTCGGTAGTGATCTTAACATAAGATGCTTTTCACCTCTTCGCATTTAAAGGTATATTTATAAATAATATTATTCATCTTGTTTGTTTGTAGAATTACAATGCAAAACTTTCAGACTTTGGTCTTGCTAAGAATGGGCCAATAGGTAGTGAGTCTCATGTCACTACCAGGGTCATAGGCACATATGGCTATGTAGCTCCTGAGTATGCTGCAACAGGTGTGTTGTTGCATCTTCAAATTGCATAATTTGTAATATATCTCCATTTCTTGAGAAAGTGCATATTTGTAATATATATCTCTATCTAAGTATTGTCTTGTGAAGAAACACATTGCATTATGTGCTATGCATTAGAGTTTCATGGTGTAGTTTGCAAAATTTCATTCCATAATCATAATGAAATCCGGATTTACTAAATTCGATTTCATGTGGATTTAACGGATTTAGCTTGGGAAGACAAAACGTCGAACAAATTTATACCAAATACATCAAATAGATTTAACTGGAATTAATCTTATCTGAACCAAAAAAAACATTTGGATTTGATAAATTCCGATTTATAGGATTTACTAACTTGGCATGCATTGGATGATTATTTAATCCTCACAGGTCATTTGTATGTAAAGAGCGATGTGTACGGATTTGGAGTCGTCTTGTTGGAGATGCTCTCTGGTCAGCGAGCACTCGACCCTAACCGTCCAAACGGGCAGCACAATCTGGTAGATTGGGCAAAGCCATACTTGGCTGACAGAAGGAAGCTATCAAGAATCATGGACCCCAGGCTCGACGGGAAGTACTCATCAAAAGGAGCTCTTCAAGCAGCCCAGCTAACTTACAAATGCCTTGAAGCTGACCCGAAAAACCGGCCTTCGATGAAGGAAGTCGTGGAGGCTCTCGAGGAGATTGAAGCCCTTAAATGCCGTTCGAGAGAGTCAAAGGAAGCCTCTCCTCAGCATAGGCCTCGCCGCCATGGCCAGGCTTCGAGTAACACTCGCTCACCGCTCGGACCAATGAAGGATTGAATTTGTGCTGTTATCCTTCTGCAGAGTGCAAGATGATGGCTTAGTGTAGTTGTAGCATAGCTGAATTTGTCTTTCAGAGTTATAAAGTGAAGCTTTGCTTGGTTGTATTTATATTGAAGATGTATGAAGCATTGGATTCAAATTTGTACATGGAGGCATATAACATGGAATTAAATGTAGTAAAGATGATAGTTGTTATGTCCATATCTCTGTAAAATAGGGATGTAGCCTCTTTCTTCTTCTGAAACTGTCTCATCATCCTTTCAGCATGATTGGGAAGATTGTAATCCTATTTTTGATATTTTTCTCCTGAATTAGCGTTATGATATTATATTAATGAAGTTTTAACATGGTATTAAACTTAATGGTTATGCTGTTAATTGTGAGGTTTAATAAATCAATGTAAATTTATTTATAAATATCAGGGGTATTTACATAAGATGTCTATCAACTAAAATTTGATATTTATTATAAAACTTTAGTGTATAAATCTGTGCATAAAAAATGTATATTTCACTTTTAAAATGTTTGTAAAAAGATATTTTTGTGTGATGCTAATGATTTAAGTGTTATACTTGTAAAAATGAAATTTTAGGTGGTACATGTGTAGATAATAAATATATAAGAATAGTGTAATGTATGCAAATTTCCCTAAATATAAAAGTGTTATGATAATGACTATCAAGTCATTTTTGAATGTATAAATATAATATGTATGTGAACATTTATTTTATTATTTCACTGATGTTATTGTGTTGTTTCATATTAATTAGTGTTTATTAATTATAGTTTAGCAAGTGTATGACAAAAAGCTCCTACTCAATCAATAGAAATGGAGTTGCTCTCGGCTTGTTCATTAGTAGAAACTAGTTGATCAGGTGAATCCAGAAATAGATTGCAATATGACAGAAGACATATAAAATACTCACTTGTGGAGCACGACCAACCAAGTATGAGAGGTTGTGTATGATAGCCCAAGTATGAAAGGTAGAGCACAAAAACAACCAAGGGGAAGGATCTCCCGGTTCACTAAAAGAGTCAAATAGTAGAGATCTCGCACATACCCTAACCTTAGTGAGGATTGATAATTAAAGAGTTGTGTGGCTAGAGGTCTAGGAGCAATATAGACCTAAGCATATCATTTATGGAAATCAAATTTATAGGGGATATTAAATTTTAACCAAATTCCAATTTTTTTTGCTCCATAGAGCTACGAAAAAACCGCTCTAATCTTCCACATATTGCTTAAAAACCGCTCTAATCTTCCACATATTGCTCAAGTTCTTTCCCTCATGTTCTCTCTCCGTCCTAACATTTATTCCTTGGGTGTGATTCAATAATACCCTAATAATATGCAATGAGTGTGAATTGTGCTCAAATAAGAAGAGTAATTGCTAGTATCATTTTTGTTCTCTGGTCCCACCATTATTGACAGAATGCCCTGAATGTGGTTTTTCTCATTTTAGAGTGTTAAAATGAAGTTGAGCCTCACGCATGGGAGCACTAGACCTAGCACTACGGAGCCACCTAGTGTTGTGATGCACATCATGTCTCTCACATACGCTGGTTATTGATAGGACAACCTCTAGTCTTTCGAGTGATGTGGCATATGCCACATCAACAATGCATAGGCGCTTGCCAAAAAAAGATTATTTATTATCACGAGATTACGACAAGGTACTTCATTATTGGCCGATGTAGCACTGCCAAGTTATTGGCGCCTAGGAGCCCTGAACCTTGCGTCATGACACCCATCATATTTCCTATCATACGATGGTTTTTGATAGGACAACCTCTCACCTATCAGGTGACTTGACATATGTAAGTCAACAACGCATAGACACCCATCAACAACATCTAAATACTTGTAAGAAAAAATATTTATTCTACTGAAAATTATGGTGGTGTGCTTGATTATTTGGTTGATGTCACATTTGTTACTCCAGCAATGCCTAAGCGCCCCTGATATGAGTGTTGTTGCCTTGTAAAAAGGAAAAATTTTCTCTACGGACTCTGGACGTAGCTCTGCATGTAGACTCCAATAATATGTCGCCATGTGTGTTGTATCGTTGAGGTTATTTATGAGTTATTGAAGTAGAACCGCAGATGTTAGTTCGAGGTTATTGAAGAGAAACTCATATATTCCATTTCAATAACCCCGAAATAACTCAGAAATAACCCCAAAATAACATCCACAGTTCCACTTCAATAACCCTAAAATAACACCACATATGTTATTTAGGGGGTATTTCTGGGTTATTAAAGATAAACTCATATATTCTATTTCAATAACCCTGAAATAACCCAAAAATATCTCTAAAATAACCTGCACGGTGTTATCATTTCGGGTTTAACACCACGGAGGTTATTTCAGGGTTATTACAAGATCCGTAGTTTTACTTTAATTTTTTTTAGTTGGGCCCAATATAACACACATGACAGTATATTACTGGGAGTCTACATGTAGAGCTACGTCCAAAGTCCAAACAGAAAATTTTTCCTTATAAAAGGAGCAACTCCCCCAAGTAATGAAGATTGGCCATTTAGTGCTTTCTTTCAATCGTAAGTCCTTACTCCCCTTCTTCCCCCCTCTTCATTGAGTGTTTATGGTGTGTGTGAGCTTCCCTATGCACTTTTCCTTTGTTTCAGAAGTCCTTCATAGGCGGGACAAAGGACCTTTGGCAGGAGAAGTTAGCTGAGCGATCTTAGGAGAAGTTGGCGCCATAAGAACTACATAAACCTTTGCATAAGTGAGATTACTTTGAACAATTTTTCCTTTCCATTCTCTTAGAATCCCTTGGGATTTTTTGTTAGAGGATTAGGGTTAAGCTATTGTTAGAGAAAATACCTAGGTTAAGAATCCCACCCTTATTTTTTTCATTTTTTTGAGCCAACCCAGTGTGAACCCATTTGATTTAGCCTTGGCGCATCGACACTACCTTTTGGCACCGTGGCACCATTCATGTTTGCTTTTCTTGGCACTGAGGCACTGCTTTCCAACTTCTAAGCTTCGTGCCATTTTTAGGATATCTCCACATCATCTTCTCCATTTTGTCATGATACCATCTTGCTTTGGGTTTGTGCAAAGCCACAATATTGTTTTCAACACCATTACCTTACCATACCTCGTGTATGTTCGACCTACAACTGGGACACCAACTCGATGTTGATGCACTGGAGTTTGAGATTTATTAGACTAAGATTCCGCATGTTATTCTTAGCTCATGGGCTTCTTTTACTTGGCTTCTCTGGCTTGGTGTCCTAGCATTTCTTCCCAACTTCGTGGCCCCATACTTGTTGTCTCAGGGTTACAGTGTCACTCAGTGACGTTTTCTTTCTCATAGATACACATTCAGTGCACCGTATTTATTGTAGTGCAATGACTGTGGGTCATCCTGTTGATTAGTCATGTTTGACTCAATCAAACATTTGTTGGCTTATTGATCTTTATAGGTCCAGCTGAGCCTCGAGTTTTTACCTATGGGTTGTTGATACACCCTTCTATAAGGGTGACACATTCTGGCTTTACTCTGCTTGCTGAGTTTAGGTGTTCCAAACAAACAAGTTTATAACCTTTATAAGTTGAACACTTGAGAATTTGTATCCTGAACTGATAGTACACCCTTCATTGCTGGTACAATGGTTTTATGATCAAACTAATCAATCGAACTTATAAAATCTCATCATCACTGACTTGATAGTTATAAATCCATTTTGCATCTTACATATTCACATTTACTCTTTTAGATCATTCAGTGAGGCGTGTAGGAAAATGCTGAAGTCCTACCATTACTTAGGAGTAGGTGTCCACATTTAGGTTTTTAGAGCATTGACAAGGTCCTTGCACGGTCAGGGGATAAAAGGGATTGGCGTTGATACTAGAGTTAACCTAACCTATAATAAAAAAAGTAAATATTATTACTGAAAGCTAATAGATGAATATAATCAAACACACTTAAATAGAAAATTACATCAAAAATGACATAAAAACTCACACTAGAACTTGATCCATATGTGGATGAAATTGGTTGTGGGTAGTTGGGACAACAAAATGAGGGGCTGAAATTTCATTAGTAGTAAAGCAAAAGGCAAGGACAGCGAGGATCAATGAAGGTGAAGGGCTGTGGACAATCAGTTGACAAGAGAAGTGATGACTGGGATGGGGGAAGGGGGCAACAAATGAGGACTGCAAGGATATTAGGTTGGGCTGCAATTCAGACAATATCAAGATACAATGGTGGTTGGATAGTAAAAAAAATAGCATATTTGTTATTTTTTTTGGATTTGAGGCAGTGAAAATCATAATCTAGGAGTGATGGGGGAAGTTTAGGGAATACTAGAGGCGGCTGTTTGGGATATTAGCGTGGCAGAGGGAGCAGGCAACTGGAAATAGGAAAGGTATTTGAAAAAATAACAACAGTTGCTATACTGGGTGGTTGTAGCAAGGATGGAGTGGTCAAGAGAGACGTGGAAGAGATGTAGAAAGGGATGAGAAAGATAATCATCACCTCAGGCAAGAGATGCAACTGGAGCATCACTTAAACACTCTGATACAACCCTCAAAGGGGAAAATAAACACCGAAAATTACCGTGAACAAAAATAATACAAAGATTCCCTTTCAAACCCCAATACGACACATATATAGAAAATAACTAAGAAGAAATGAATCATAATAAGAAAGAAAACATACTAAATGAAATATGAATGTTTCGGCCCATCTCCCCTAATAGTGAGTCCCCGATATTATAGCAGCCACAGTATAACAAAAATGCCTGTGAGGGAAACTCCCACGTCAATCTTTTATTGTTGGGGGGAGCCTCGCCTTATCTGTCAAAGCTTCTATCTCCTCATGATATGATGTCAGGTTATCCATATTGAAGATGATGGAAATATTTTAATCTTCTAATACATTAATCATGTTGGTGTTGACATTCTAAAGCATAATTTAATATAGTAGGAATCCATAATATTTTGGCACAATCATAACTAGAATCGTTTGTGGATGGGTATCCTCATGAACTAAGCCTCGTGCCATTAAATCTGTAATTAGCATGTTCCACTCGTCAACTCATTCTAGGGCATCTGATAAACAAGTATGTAAGAAGAAATCAACTTTAGGATTAAATCTATCAGAGGCTGGACCACATTAAAGCATAGGTACTTGGGATATGTATCTTCTTCTTCTTATTTAAAAGGATCTACATCGAATTGCAGGATGTTTTTTTTTCCAAAAATCTTAAAGGTGATTTCTCATGTAGTAGTTCGTCCATCCTGCTTGATCATCTATCGATGAGTATATCGTTAAATGATCATATAACCCAAAGGATTCCATTTGGTCTTCAAGAAGTAGCTCAAAAGATTCTTCCCTATGATATGTTGGACCAAAATCTTAAAGATGATTTCCCATGTAGTAGTTCTTACCGATACATCCCATTTGTGTGTGTCATATTGCATGTAACATCTTTGCAGTCATTTGCATGATGTGTGTTCGCCCTTTTAGGTGCCTATTGTGGTTGTTTCCTACTTTGGTTGAACAATCACAATGTGGGCTTCTTGCATGACTGTATGTTTGCCTATATGCCTCGACGGGTTGTCCTATTCGTTATGAGAGTGACCCATTTGTTGGTCTTGATACTCAAACGAGTGTTGCCCGTGAGGACACCTCCAAAAGCAGTGTGAGTTTTTATATCACAAGCAACCAACATGTATGACTGTGCTAAGGATACAAGAGTTCTAACGCGTGTCATATGCGTCACGAACTCGCAATGTAGGTCCATTATTTTAAAAGTATAAAAAATGGATATTTTTTACTATTTACTATTATCCGCCTACTTTTAAAATTATATATGCTAGGTCATATGTGATGCAACCTTTTTAAAATGTTATCCCTTTTGTGAAGTACTTTAGATCCCTTAGATATTTAGGATGAGGCTGGTGTGGCAACCTTATCAAATTCATATGGTAGCCATAGACTTTTCCCTGTACACTTAAGTACTAGGTTAGGAAACTTTTCATTAGATGTTGAGCGATGCTAAGATCTAGGGTGGTAGTTAGTTTTTTTATGTTTAACTATTGTTCTTTGCTATAGTGGTTGCTCTAGCCAGAAATCTTTCCTTTTGTGCTTTTGGTGTGCCTGCATGTTTGATATGTATGATACTGTGTTAGGATGTTTTTATGCAGGGAGCTGTGCCTCGATATGCACACACAAAGGTACCACTATGGGGAAACATGTGATGATTTCTAACCCTTTTGCTTGCAGGTGCTATTTAGCTCCCCTTGTAAGACACGACTCATTATACGTTGCATGACCTTCTTACTGACATTTGTTTTCATGTAGGATTAATCCTACTTTTAGGGTCTAGGAGAGCCTTGTAGCAGAAATAAGATAGGAGGCATGGGTTCCGAGGCATTTGGTTTGGGAATCATGTGGAGGGGACCAGAAACAATTGCTTGTGCCCCGTATCTTGATTGTGCATTTGATATTTATATATAGAATTAAGACCGGACACTTATATGTGTAGTCCATTCGCTTTTTTTCTTTTCTAGGATATGTTACCAACCTAGTGGAACTAGCATTTCTTATTTAATTGATTTGGCTTGTTTTCTACCTTATTGCATGCCTGCATGTATGGATTGTTTTCCTTGTTTATTTATGTGGTTTGTTTAGGAATCACAATACAATAAAAGCTCTTTAAGACTTAAATTCCTAATTTTTATATAAAATCTTAATAAAATATTCAAGATAAATAAATTTTTAGGATTAAAATTTTCAAGACGTTAAATTTTATACTTTTATTTTCATGCATGGCCTTCAGACTGTTTTTTAAATGGGCTGCATGCATGAACATATAACCAATTATATTAATAGAGTCTCCAAAATATTTAAGAACAGCTCTATAAAACTGCATTCATATTTGCATGTACCGATGATTAGCTCATGTGCTTCTCCAACCTAAGTGGCCTAGCATACCTTTTATATAGAGGTGGTTGTCTCGTGCTCTTAGGGTGTTGGATGGCCCTCCGACTCAGATGGGGTGTAAGTCTTTTTGTTCAGAGTTGTTTCCAGCTTTATAGCTAAACCTCCATTTTTCTCTTCTTTCCAGAGGCATTCTTGCCACTTCAACAGGTATAAGTCCCAACTTTTGGAGTTCCAACTTATAGTCATAAGATAAAATTTTCTTTCGTTTGGCCTTATGCTACCAAGATTCCAGTGGATGACACAATTCACATATAGCTGGCTAAAAATCTTAATATGTTGTGGGTCTACTATCTTTACAACCAGGTAGACTTAGAGTCCTAGTAGCTGTGTATGATGGGTTCGTGGGACCCTATCCTAGTTACCTCTATTTTTAGGGTCATTCTATCGTCATGTTGTTGAGCCCCTTTGAGCCCTGTCGCTCCTTTGACTTCGCCGATATCATCTTGATGGTCCTCTGCTCTTTATGGCCCGAACGTGCTTTAATGTGTTGAGATATCTCAGTCAAGATGATTTTTTTTATTTTGTGCGCTTCGTATGTCGATGAGCTGCTCTTTGGGATGTGAGAGACTCATTATCTTCCTGATGACTTAGCGTGAGCTTTGAAGCATCATAACTTTCCTATAAGAAATAACCTTCCTTTGATGACCAATTGCCTATGTCCATGTTAATATAAGCAAAATCTCTTTTATCGAGAGTATTCTTGGGTATCCTTTAAGATTTAATTAACCAATAGAAATAAGTTCCTCTGAAAGTGCTCTTGACCCCAAAACATGTGCATAAACTTGACTCTTTGGTTATGGGTAGTATTCATAGATACTTCTTTAGCGGATATTGATCCAAGGTGCTTTTGCCCGATATTATTTGTGTGAACATTCTTGACATATCCTTGCAAGGTTTATCAAACTTAAGCTCTCCAAATTTTGTTTTTTTCTTGTTTATCATCATTGTCGTATGTCCCTTCTTATTTGATTCCTCTCCTCTTCGAATCAATGATCTAATTTGGGAGGGGGACTTATTCGAATAAGAGAAGTATACGACGATCGACAAGCTGACTACTCCTTTTAAAATATAAAAAAAATGAACAGAAACATTAATATTATTTAATATTTAAAACCCTTGATTCACATATTTTTCGCGTGTGCACGAAATTGAGTGTCATTCTAGGCTAAAATCAACATTTCAGACGTCCTTGCCCGGTTCGTTTCATCATCCAAGGTCGTCTAGACAAGTTCATCAATGATCATGCTAATTTAAGTATGATTTGACCTGCTTGAAGTCATTTAATGAGCAAAATTCGATCAGCCCTCGCCTAAGCAAAAGCCAGTCTAGCAGAATTACCCTGACTGCCTGCCCCTCTAACATGCATTGACATGTCTTAAGTGGATGTCAAAAAGAGCATCAAATTTTCTTCATATTTCAGTTTTTTTATTGATCCTTTGAAAATTATTCTCTTCATATGAATGTGTGTGTGGTGTGCATTATAGTGTATATGTGGGTCCCAATATCATTCCTCTAGGAGAGTTAATATAGAAGTCCTAAGACTAGCTCCTTCTCTTAGAGAAGAAGACTAACCTCACAAAAAATGAGGTCAACAATTTCATTAAAGAATCATGAAAAACTTTATCACTTAAGTTTCACTAAACACCATTCTAGTTCCTTTTTTCTTTAATTTTGTTATGCCAACCTCAATCTTCTTCTCAGAGCTTTTTTACTTTTTGATTTTATTTTCTTATATTTTCTTTTTTATTTTCATTTTCTTTATCTTTTTCTCTTTTTCTTGATAAATACTATATTTGGTTGGCAATTGTTTTATTTTCAAATTTTAATTATGATGAAGGATAGTATTCCTTAAGCAATAAATCTCAACAATGATATTTTAATGTCACACCTTTAAGTTATCTTTTCAGTTAAAAATTAATATTACATTAAATTGATTAAATTGAACTAAGAAAGACTCAAAACATCTTTGGTTTGTCATTTAATATTTAAACAACACCTTTTTAATAATTTATAGATTTCTTTAAGTAAATTTTGAAGTTTGTTAAGTTCTAAAATCATATTATTAAATAATTAAGGTTAATCTTTCCTAGATAACATTTATCCTCATTTAAAAGACTATGATAAGTGGTTTGAATAAATGAGTCTCCTAGTAGAAGCTACCTTGTGAATATTAAATCAATTGGTAAGTTATGTGAACTAATTTCAGGTTTGTAAATATATATATCTTTCTCCCCCAATATTGTTTTTTTTTCCGACACATGAATATCATGAAGAAGCAGTAAATTAAAAAATAGTTAAATGTAAGAAAAGGTAAATATTGAGGTAGTCACATGAATCTCAAAATACCTAAACTATGTAAAATGTGCAATAGTGATAAGTCAGAAGAGGTACAAAAAATATATGGTGAAAGAAAAAGTTGGGGTTCTCGCATCTCACTCCACTCTTAGAAACAAGATGCAAAACTATGCTGAATGAAAACTTAAAGCAAATTTCAAAGTATATTTTAAATCAAATTTTGAAATAGTAGTAGAAAGAAAAACCATCCTCAACATAACATATAACACTTAGGTTGCCTCTCAAGATAACACTTGGTTTAACATCTTCAGACAAATGAAGTCTCCAAAATCTATCCTAAATCAGGTCTCCAGGATCAAATTGTCAATTCAGTAATCCTCGATCACTCGTATCAAATTAAGGTTGTCCTGTATCCTCTCCTGCTTCCTTGGATAATTTTATACTTTCAGACTCTTCCCATACATACCAATCCCGTCTTATTCCCAAATTGAGGTTTTGCATTAACCTCTCATTTTTAATCAAATAATCATCAATGCTCACCATGGACAGGTGGCAGTGTTTTCCTAATAGGTCTTAGTCTAGTGGTTGGACTTCTCTTACAAAATGAGCAACATCATCATTAATCAGATTATCCAAAAATTCATCTATTATCGTTTGCTCTTTAAGGGTCACTTCATCTGATCCAACAGATTGGCTTTGTACTACTCGTGCCACCACTTCTACTTTCTAGTTTTGATGATTCTTAGATGCTTGAGGAAGGTTCAGTGATTTTAACTTATCAAATGTAACTTCTTGATCATTTTCTCTCAAAATTACTTTCTCCTCTTGGACATCAATAATATCCCTACCAGTGGCTAAGAAATGTTTCCCAAAAATTACATGCATTTCGTTTTTCTCTTTCAAATCCAATATATAAAATCAACATAAAAGATGAACATGGCCACAGTAACAAACAACTTTTCAACAATTCCTAGAGGATGAGTCGTGGATTGATCTGCTAATTGAAGTGTCAAATCGACAGTTTTTATTTCTCCTCTTCCAAGTTGCTTAAAACTATATAAAGGCATGATGTTAACACCGACTCCTAAGTCACAAAGTGCTTGCCCATGAAACTCAGTTTCTATGACATAGGGAATAGTAAAACTACTAAGATTTTTTTTAGGCTTCTGCAGCCTCTGAGGGAATGAAGGTGGATGTCTCTCAGCTTTGTCAATTTGCTTGATAGAGGCAACTTTTCCTAAGTTAGACTTCACAGGGGTACTCTTGTTCTTATGAATTACTCCCCTTTATTCTCCATTACTCACTCCCACTATCTTGCATTGCTCTAAATTTTGATCTTTGGGATTCACCTCAGTATTGCTAGGCAATGTCTTGGGGGGTCTATTGTTCATTGCGTTTGTCACCTGTAGTCATTGAGTTTTAATATTTTTGATGGCTACAACTTGGATTTGTAATGTGTTTCCCACTTTAATCACTAATTCTTTGATGGATGATTTCTTTTGGGTAGGTTGAGAATTGACTTGGAATTCTGGTGGTTGCTTCTGCCTTTGGGGGCGATTTCCTTTGTTGGACCAGTTTCCTACATGGTTGTTTTGAGGGTTTCCCCATTGCTGGTGATTGTTGCTCCATTATAAGTTGGGGTGGCTCCTCCAACTTGGGTTGTAGGTGTTTAAATATGGATTATAACCATTATTTCCTATAACATTAACTGACTCTAAGGTTGACATACTCGGATCTGTGACCGCGACTTTATATATGCTTAAAAATATAAGTATTTAATAATGTTGCTAAAAGATATACTTCCTCAAAAACTGTATCAAATCCTTAATAAAAGTTATAAATTCGATAAATATGGATGAAATAAATATTCAATAATTATAAACTCACACTTATCAACGCAAGTATACGTATCGCTCAAGTAATATAGGGCTCTAATGGAGTCCTAGATATCGATCCCACAGGGAGTAAGTTTAGAACTACGAACTAAGATTTTAGAAAAGCAATACTTTAATCACAACAACGAAGTTTAATTGCTTATCTGTCACTAATAGACAATTGAAATAATTACGTAATTTTAATAACTATTCAATAACTAATAATACTAATGAAGGTTTAAATGTGATATTCAATATATAAGAAAACATCCTTCTCCTTGTCAAGAAATTATAGTGAATGGATAAAGTGAGTCAGTTCAAATTATATTATGTCAAATAGGAGCATACTTATTCTTTACCCTTTAGTCCATGCATAAAGAACATTGACTAATCCTACGCTTGTTTACTGAATCTGCGGCTAGGCTGGGAGGATACCGGCTCTCACTTCGGAGCTCCCACGTTCCCCTCACCTAAGGCCGAATATCTACACTTCAACACCCAAACGATAGGACTGAATTGGACATTTTAGTCTCTCACTCTAAAATCTCTAATTCTACGCCTGATATTATTATTTCTTTATTTATTTGCACCCAACTTCGAAAGGCTTTGACCTCCATGAATCTTGGATGTAATCTTCACTTTTAGCTGTAAAATTCAATATATTTTAACAAATCAATTGACCAGATTGAAAGTAAATTAAGATTGAAGTGAAAAGATCATCATAATTTCTTAAACATTTTCATGGCTTCACCAATTCAAATCACCATTTCAAAAATCTTGAGACAAGGAGAAAGACAGAGAAAATTACTTAGATCTCATGAGGGAAGAAATCTCTCAGTTTCCTCTGAATCTCTCATACAAACTACAATAAGTAAATAAGTAAATCTCTCATACAAACTACAATAAGTAAATAACTTATCTCTAATTTCTCCCCAAGAAAGCTACTCGAAGTTCCTCTGAATCTCTTCCTTTCCTTACAACACACAGAATTCCTCTTCGAAGCAGCAAGGAGGAAGAAATCTCTCAGTTTCCCTCCACTCATACAATCTCTCGAAGAACTCACAATTTAAACTCTCTACACTTGTTTCACACTTCAATTTTTGAGTCTCCCCCATCTCTATTTTCGGCCAAAATAGTCTTTTAAAGTTGTGGTTGAACTTTCCCAAGAGTTGCATAAGCATCCCTTCAAAATTTGGCCTTATCCAAAGCCTGATTGGGCATAACCGCTAGGGGTGTAAACAAACCGAACACGAACGAACAGAGCTTGTGTTTGTGTTCGGTTCGTTTGAAATTTAGTTTGTTTGAAATAAGCTCGTGTTTGAATTGTTCGTGAAGTCACTGTTCGTGTTCGTTTCTTAACGAACGAGCCGAACACGAGTCGAACACGAGCTGCTCACGAACAACAAGCCAGTTTGACATCCCTAATATTAATATAAATAAATTAATTATTCAACTTATATTATATAAATATATAATATATATATCAGCATATTACTAATATAGTATATTAATATATTATTATTATTATTTTACTATATATTATAATTTATAAAATTTAATTTTTTGAATATCATAAATTTTTTATATATAATTATTTTAAATTATTTTATATTTCGAACAATAACGATTCGAACACGAACGAACGCATCACTGTTTGTCTTTGGTTCATTTAACTAACCGAACGAAAAAAATTTGTCCATGTTCGTCTCGTCTACTTATCGAACAAATCGAACACAAACTCATTGATTTACTGAACACGAACTGTTCGCGAACAACGAGCTTTTCTTACAGCCCTAATAACCGCCTAGCTCGCCGTTGGCGGCCTAGAGGGCACCGTCGGCAGACCTTCTTAATGAATTAATTCTGGATTCTCGAGGAAAATCTCGTCGTCGGCGGCGCCATTGGCACCCTAGTTCAATTCTTCACATTTTCGTCCTTTTCACTCCAAATTCGCTTCTTTTTGCATCTTTTTGCTTTAATGACCCTAATTCATCATTCCTGCAACAAAACATAAAAAATATCTTTCTTTAAAGTGCAATAGCATAAAAAATGATATAAAATATGTATGAAAATCTCAACATATTTTCCTCCGGTCAATCTGCCACCACTCCATGCATCATTCCATCATTAGGTGGAAGTCCTTACATAGTATTCATCTCCTGATTATCTAACTTCCTATAAATAACAACAACTTAAGTCCCAAAGATAGATAATACATCAAATTCATGTATGCTGTCAACTTTTTAGTGTATAAATCTCTTAGTAGGTCATTGGCAATTGTCTGTTGCCATTTCTTCTATCAATTGGTAAGCTTTTTGAAAAAGTTTAGACATCAATGAACCTTTTGTAATAGTATATATTATGGACCTCAGGGTACCTACTGATATATTATAAAAGGTTTAAATGATTAGCTAATCAGGTAAAGCATGACTATTCATTGAATCTCTCTCAGGCCTTGTAAATGGATTGTCCATCGATTTGGGTAAATGATGTAATATCATTCCTAAGTTTGACAGTTTTTTTATGAAAGAAAGTATTTGGCTAGAAACAATTTAGCTAGATCATTCTGGGTTATGATTTATCCTGAGGCAAATGAGTTAAGCCACACCTTTGCTTTGTCCCTCAGGGAAAAAGTGGAAGGCCTCAGTCTAACGACAACACTTGGGACACCATAGTACTTGAAAGTGGCACAAAGTTCAAGGAAATTGGCTATGTGAAGTTTTGGGTCCTCAGAAGATGGTCACCCAAACTATTATTCTATACCATTTGGATTATGATATATCTCAACTCAAAAGTGTTGGCATCAATAATGGGTAATTGTCACTCATATGAATTTCTTTAACATAAGGGTTGGAATAGTCCATTAGTGGTTTCATGATGGGAGTGTTGGGATCAACCATCTCAATAAGTGCTTTAGTGAGTGAAAGTGCTCTCCCAAAACATCTGGAAGTGCAATTGATCTCAGGGTTAAAAGGGGCGATGTCTGTCTCAGCTTCCCCCATGTATAAAATATAAACTAAGTAAAATTATGCAGCAGTTAGTCACAACGACCCACTCGAGTCAGCCAACAAATACACATGCAATGCACATACAATATGGAAAAAATAAAATGAAACAAATTTAACAACAAACCTTTTTTCTCTTTCTTTTGGCTTTGTATATATATGTGCTTTTTAACTTTTTAATTTTTGTAGCACCTGTAAGAAAATAAAACAATAATACATATGCAACATAAATAACAAACCTAAATAGTAACAGGAAAACAAGTGTCAAATTTAGATCCTAAGATTATCAGCTAAATATTAATTACCAAAAACTTAATGTACCAAAACTTTCAGTGAAGTAAGTAGGCTGTACAATGCAAATATACATGTCAAGCAATAAACAGTTTAATAGCCCACATATTGATCCCAAGAGGAACAATTATTCCTGCAGAAAAATCTTTAGTTTACTAATCTTTTGGACCTAGCTGAACGTGATTGCAAAAGGGATTTAAGGCCTAAAATTCTAACAAAAGTAGGTCAGATCGCAAATAGTAGAAAACAAATAAGCGGAGAAAATCTCAAAAGTTCTTCAATGGTGCTGATGCTCGTGCGCTTGTGATTTGGGGACATGGCGGCTTGCGGTGTTTCCTAAATGTTTTCCTATGCAATAGTTGTTAACTAAGGATAACAAGCTCTTCTTATGTCTAGGTCAAAAGGAGGCTAGAATCCATGAAGTCGAGGCTATCTCAATTCTCATGGCATTCCACAGGAATGTTACAATCGCTAAAAAAGGCTGCAAAATTTTATTGTAATATCTCTATCCTCTCAGATTCTATGGTTAACTATTTCGTTTCCACTATGCAACAGTAAGAGGTAATAGCTTCGTAGAAGATTTTAACATCTTAGCTGGCCGAACAAAGAGTAAATGAAATTTGGTGGTTAACTAACAACATAAGGAAAGCATGGAAAATGCTACAAGAAAATTATCTAAAAAAATCACAATAAAAACCACTACCCTTACATCACAGAGGCAGGAAAAAGAGTTTAGCCACACATTGTTGAGAAAACTATGAACAAGAAATCCATGCAGATCTTCATTGCAAGAAATAAAAGAAAGTTAAACATACAAAAACGTCTTGTTCACTCTACAAGAGCAACATCTCTCCATCTCATACAAAAAATCTCTCAAAACTCACAATAACTCAAAGTGGAACACTCAACCCTTAAACAGTTTAAGCCCAAGGAGAGGAAGAAAACCTAAGGGAAGCACTTAAAATCTCTCCTATTCTCCACCTCTAGCTATCCTAGATCTCTCTTCTTTTTTCTGGAAGACCTCAAAATATTTCTTATATATGAATTCCCAAATTTGACAAGAAGATTTCTTTCTAAAATTATTTACCGCTTCGTCTCATGCCCAATTTTGGCATGGTCACACCGCCTCACTATGAATCTGACATGATCATGTCGTATCCTAGTGTGGTCACACCACTAATCTCGATCACATAGCGTGGTCACACCACTTTCAAGTGTGGTCATGCTGCTTTAGGCCGTTTTTACGTTTATTTTTCTCATTTTAAATTGCGTGTATTCAACACTTATAATCTACACAACATGAACAAAATGTTTCTCAAGTGTACATGTGTGATAAAACAATACAAATAATAAATAAAATACAATATAATATGTAGGTGAAATCAAGTAATATTGGTGCATGTCAATTAACTAACACTTTATCAATATCCAATAAACTTTGTCACTTTAACACCAACATCTAAACATTTTTAAAAATGTTTAAAATAAAGTGCTTGAATTATGATTCATGTGGTCTCATCATTTGAGCTTGCTTCATAAAAGAATGAGCAGACGTAGTAGCCTTCAGATCAATCTAAATGAAGTAGCCAATCTAAATCCTAAGAAGCTCTTATTCTTTATGAAAAAACTCTAAATAATATTTGAGCTTACTTGATGGATTGCTTGTATATGATGCATTCTATAATAATTCATTAATGCATTTTGCTAAACAAAAGGATGATAAAGAGTACAAAGAGAAATAGCCACTAATGTTCCACATTTTTTTGCATGTAAGTGAAAATTGGCTAGCACAAAATTTGTGTCTTGCACTCGAGATATTACATCCTTCAAGCAATCTTAATGCTCAATCATGATTTTTAAACTCCTGTATAGTGAAGTGATGGTGACTTAAAGATTGCTAGCATATAGTTTTTGTAAGTGCCACATTATGAATGATAATGCCCTAATCTCATTGTTGGCTAGAGAGTAGCAATAAAATGGCTTCTTAATTGAGACACTTACCTTGATAGTTGGCCCTAAGAAAATGAAAGGATGGTAGTGGTTCACAAAATTTGTTTGGTTGTTGAGATCACTATCAATGTTATGAATGTTGTACTTAGGATGATATTTTGAGAAGCGATAAGAGGCTTTATATAACCAATATCCACAATTAAATATAATATATATTGATGGCAAGACAACTAAAATAACTTGTCAAATTTGCTTGAATGCTCCAAACTACAACATGGTTATGAATGCTTAACTTTTTTGAAGAAAAAACTTTGCCACAATTTCAAACTACACATTCAAAAAATGACAACAATAGTGGTAGGTCCATGTTTAGAGCAAAAAAACCATCCATCAAACATTTTTTAGTTGATTTAAAGAGGCCACAATAGGAGCATCAAATAAGCTAAAGAATGAAAGTGACTTATTTGATAAAATGCAAGTGATGAGGCTAATGTTCTTCTTGAAGGTTCACGCACATAGAGGGAGAGAGAGAGAGAGAGAGAGATAAATAGAAGAATAGAGAAAGATGGAGAATTCGACATTGAAGTTAGTTTTTTATATTCATTGAAGAGTTGAATCGCACAAAAACACATTAAAATATATGGAAGAGCAGTAAGGAAAAAATTAAAGAAAGAAGCAATGCACAAATCAATTTTAAGTAGTAAGGCATTGTTGGCCCAAGGCCACTTAATGAGGTTATAAAAAGCTAAGAATGGTGAGCGAGTGTAGGTGAAATGAGTATAACTCCTCACTCTCATCTCTCTTTTATTTGATAAGTTTTATTTCTTAATTATCAAAGCTTCAAATCTTACATTATAAAATAAATGAGAAGGGTATTAATGTGGAAGTATTGATGTGCTAGTGACCTAGACCATTGGTTGGTATGATGTGAGGGTAAACTGGCTATTTGTCAACCTAAGGTCAAAGTATGGTGTAGTAGAGATGTCAAAAATGACTTGATACAATAGTCCAAACTAAAATTGACTAAAAAAATCTATAACTGGGTTCACTCACTTACTATTAAGATTGGGTTTGAATTAGGTTTGGGTTGAATAAAATATCCTATTATTAATTCAATTTGACACAATTATATGTATATTTGGGTTAAACATACTTAGGTTTGGTTAATTAGATTAAAAATCTTCTTTTTTTTCGTTACTTAGGTCATTTTGATAACAAAAAATGATCTACAAGATAAATTGGCTATACAAGTCAATCTCAAGTTAAATGAGTTTGGGTCGAGTCAGAGTTATGTCAAAAATTTTGACTCGCTTAGTAAACATACATGTTCATATCATATATATTTGAATCGAATTAACTTTAGGTTGATTCAAATTTGACCCATCAATTCGAATTGACACCCTTATGATTGAGGTTATGAGCTACATGTTGAATATGGAGAAACCTATGTGTTAATTAGCAATTAATGGATTGGAGGATAGCCTAAAGCCTAATAACCACAAAGTAACAAGAACAAACATGGATAGAGGATCATCTGTCCCAACGACATAGACAATATGCTAGATAGCTATTGTGATATGAGAAAACTTATATAATGTGTTGGTTATCTCATTTGACTAGTCATATGTTATGGGGCCACATACCACTATTGGTTGCTTGAGTGTGGCCATGATGATTATTAGAGCATCATATGAGTAGGACAAGCTTTCGCGGGCCAAAGGAGATTTTGATTAGAAGACACCTTAACTTGATCCATCCAATCGTTATGAGAGAAGTTGATTATATAAAGATGCTAAAACATGACATGAATATGAAATTGTGATGATGATTGCTTGTGAGGAAGACATGAACAACATACTAGAGAGTATTGTAGCATGGCATAATATCTTTGACGTTATGGTTGCATCATATGAGAAGTGACGACATAACATTATTGGATTACTTAGATATGGTATTTATGGTTATTAGAGGCTCATCACTTGAGACTAAAGATTTCAAAGCCTTGAAATTTTTCTATTTGGAAGGAACTTTGAGATAATCTAGTCTGCAGTTATGAGAGAAGTCAATTGTCTAATGATTTTAGTGGTTGATATGAATTTACACGAGCAGCTGAGATTGCTTATTCTCAAACATGTATAGAATGCTAGGGAGCTATAATAGTATGTTAGAACATCACTGACATGGTGGTTGCGTCCTATGAGTGGTGGCCACATAACACTACTCGATTATCTAAATATGACAACGATGGTTGCTAGAGCGTCATAACTTGAGGACAAAGATTTTGAACGCCTAAGGAGATTCTGACTAGAAGAAACATTGAGTTAGTCTAACCAATAAATATGACAAAAGTTGGTTTTATAAAGATGGGTAAATATTAACTGTTAGCAACATTACTACTATAGTCGTGCGGTCACCTTTAGATCCTATCGAAAGAGGGCAAGTAGTCACCTGTAAATTTATATGATGCCTAATCTCGAAGTAGCTCAACCTACTCAAGGCATTCAAACCCAACAAGTTTGATGCGGGAAATCCAAAAAGATTGAGTTTCATTAAGTCACATGGATAATCTAGATGAAGCTCTAGAAATGAGAGAGTAT
>NEWO01000083.1:1366847-1411546 GCA_003013225.1 Phalaenopsis aphrodite
TAATATTTATTTTAATTTACAAAAATTTTATCCAATTTACACAAAACTTTAATATGTTTTTTAGGTTTACTCACATATATGCTTCACAAATTTTATGTATTTATGTATACAATATGTATGATACTATCTTTAATATCAAATTAAAAATATTACTATTATTTATTTTAAGAAAGTAAATATTTTCATGCATAAGAAACCCATATACTTTAAAAAATTGTTCATTTGTAGCTACATGTCCTCTTCCCAACAAATATAAACCCCTTTACTTGATGAGCTGTCACCGCTCGCCCCATTTCTTCCTCGCTTGCCCGTTCCATTCTCATTCGTATTCATCAATAACGTCCCCGATTCCATAGTGGTTCGCGCAATTTCTTCGCCCGCCATGGCGAACACCTCAAGTCCTCTCCCTGCTCCAGGTATTTATTCATTCCCTTCCCTGACTGCGTCGCGCTGCTCATCTTGAATCGTTTTCATTACTCGCATTTATTATCTTTCGTCACGCTTGTGTTCAGAGGCCGTGCTGGTGCTGGTCTCATCCCTCGCGGACGAATCTTCGCTTGTTCGCGATGCCTCCGTCTCCGCACTCAAGGAAATCGCACCACTGTAATAGCCCCGCACTATTCAATCATCCTTTTTTTCCCGAAATTCCTAAATCACTTGGTTTTTCAATGCTCTTTGGCTTATTTTTTGAAATGGACTGATAGGCATCCTCTTATCGTACTTGACTGCTGCTGCGCTGTCTCGAGAGGTGCACGCCGGGTAATTATAGTTTTTAATGTTGTAACGTCCTGCGTTACTGGATTTGTATCTTAATATTGCCGGGCATGCTGGTGCAGCGGTTTGCAAACATGGCCGGTTTGTTTTCAGTGATGGCTTGTGCTGTGCGTGGCATGGATAAGAGAGACGTGGACCCTGCTCTAATGACTAAGCTCGCAAAGATTGCAACGGCTGAGATAATTACTTCAAAGGTTTTGTTTATGTTTCTTTCCCATATTGCTGAATCTTTAGTTTGATTTCTGCTACTTTGGCGTAAAAGAAATCGCATTATTATGGCTTTCTGAAGCTATCATGCAAACTACGGCTCATTGCTCTGTAAGAGCGTAGCTTCAATTCCATTTCCTACATTGTTGAAGTTATTTGTCTTCTTTAAAAATTGTCCTTTCGTCATAGTCACTGTAGATAACTAATCATTCAACCTTATCATTTGGTTTAGTCAATATACTATTAAAGTTTGCATATTTATGAGAGTTATTTGAGTAATATCGTTATAAATATTTTTTGTGAAATCTGAAGACTAAGATGTTTAATGATTGTAAAACATATATTTTTTTATTAATAATTAAAAATCAAGGAGTTGTTTGTTTTGGTAATAATGAGATGAATCTTATGAGTCATATATTGAGGTTACTAGAGAGGGTGAAATGAAGTTTGTAAAAAATATGATTAATTTTGATGAATCAATTAGTAGCATATAATGAGGATCACTTACGGAAGATAATATTGCTCTTAGGTCACTAATTACTTGTATAGGGCAAGGGAAGGACATTCTTATTATTTTTATTGATTTTGAAATATGATTAAGCGCTAGAAAAATAGTTTTATTGGGCATAAAATAGAAAAAAATTCTGCATCAATGTTATAATGAAGTTGTTAATAATGTGCGTGATAGATGGGTATGATATAATGGTTGTGGAGTGTTTAAAATATTTTTTTTTGCAGTAGCAGACTAGGAGTGCATTGCCATCATTTTTTTCTTATGAATGCTCTTACTAAATTTTTTTTACTTTTTATGGATAATATAGTTCAGATTGGTGGATTATTTCTAAAGCAAATGAACGGTTAGAATTATGGAGAAAGTTTAATATCTTAAGGAGCTTAAAATAAACATAATAAGTTAAGTACTTGATATGCAATTATAGTGGATCTGAAGTTGCACATTATGAGAGTAATGTTGAGGTTAAAATATTCATATCTATTAGGTTTACAGATCCTAGACCTATAATATTATGAATGAAGCTATATAAAGTAAATTATAGAGTCAATTAAAATGAAGAAGTGATTTACTAAATGATAAGAGAATAACAAGGAGACTTAAAGTCTAATATTTCAAAATCATGATATGATTGACTATGTTGTATGCACCTGGTTTTAAGCAATAAAGAGGCCACTGCTAACTGAGTTTAATGTGATAGAATGAGAAGATTAAAATGAATGTATGGTAAAATTGAGATAGATAATAAATCTTAGGAAAATTATTTAAACTTTGCATAAATCCAAATTACCTGGTTCCATTAAGATCATTGAATCTCATTTGCAAACCTAATTTTTCAAGCATAGTTATTCAAAATTCTCATTGGTGGTAGATGCCCACTAGAGTTACCCACACAACTTCATCCTGTACACCCTGAGACTTCTTGAACGGTAGTATTATGGAGGTGAATCAAATATTTTAATAATTTATATTTTCATTTATGATAGGAACTTCTATTTATATAGATGAAGGGTTTGGATGATAAATTCACATATGAGTTGTGGAATTAAGTGATTAATGCTCACCCATGTGGAACAAAATTTAAATTTATGTTCATCCAACATTCCATCTCAAACATATTGGTTGTCAAATTCATTTTTCACTTGTCATTACCGGGAGTAGAACATGTGGCCAATGAGGACAGAAAAATGACTCGGAATATGACTATTTAAACAATTATGATACCATAAAATCTAAAGGGTAAAGTTCAAATGTCCTGCAAAATTCTTCTGCTTGACGAGAGGCAATTTTATATTACTTCTTAAAGCATTTTAGCCTAGCTAATCTCATAAACCTATTGGAACCTTTTTTTATAATAAACTAGAACTGTTCATGATGGCAACAATCGCTTTTAAATCACAAATCTAAGGGTCTTATTTCATTGGTTCAATATGCTCCAGTGTCATAATCAACAAATAAAACTTAATCATAACCATTCTAAAGTACTGAACTCAACATGAAGTTACAGTTCAACGAACTCAAGGGTTGGATCGACAAAGCCTCTTAGCTTAAAAATTTAAACTCTAATATCTCTTGCTAATTTAACATGTTCCACCAGCCAAACTGACATGAATATTTGAGGGTTTAGTAAATATCATGATCAAACTTTATCTTTGCGGGCTTAATAAGCTTAAAGATCAAACTGGCACCCTCTCCCACAAGCTTAATGTTCAAACGGTATCATCAATTCCATCTACAATTGATATATTGGTGTTAGTGATATCAGAGCTAACCCAAACCACAATAGGGAAAAGAAAATATTATTATTCAAAAAGAACATAGGGTTACAAGCAGAGACACTTGAAACTAGGAAATAACTAGGTCACAACACGATTCAACTAGGGTTTAGGTCGATGGAGGTGGTGCTGCGGTTTACAGAGGAAAAACTTGCATTGAAGTGGGGGAATGGCCAGAAGGCAACAAAAATGGCAAGGGACAGCTGCAGTTGGCTGTTGGATGGCAGGAAGGTTGGTGGCTGCAGGGTATGGTGAGATGGCTACAACAGAGAATTGGTAGCAGGGCGTTGGAAGGGGGGTAGGCTCACAGGATGCAAAAGTGTCGTCAGATGGCTGGACAATGATATGACATTAAGGGAAGGGCTTGCGGGGTTATGACAGTGATGCTGAAAGGTAGGACGGGGGTAGAATAGCAAAAGAAAGGAGTAGCATGACAGTTAAGGTGGAGGTCTGAGACTACGAAACAGCTAAACAGGTGGCCGAGATAGTGAGGGGCAGTGAAGGGGAACGATGGTAGACTGTGGGACAACAAAGGGGAGGGTTGTTTGGGGACTGCGATGGTAAGGGGGATGGTTGGAAAGGTCGTGGAGGAATTTGTTAAGGATAAATATTCTTGCGGGATCGAGCTACAGCCGGAGCACCACTCGAACCCTTGGAGTTGGTTTCCACCTTAGATAATTTACAGCTGAAGCACTTTCTTGCCTTCTGATATAGCCCCAAAAGGGGAACGCCAATAGCTGACAACCATCCTGAACAGAAACATTGGCAAAAAACTGAAAATGTAAAACAAAGGAACCACATAAATAAAACCTAGATAGTTAGGATTGGACTCGCCTATGGAAAGGATGCTCCAAAACAACATGGACCAGTTCAATCTAGATGATAGAATCGTGGGACATGGCTCTCGCAACTCTTTACGCCTGCACACTGTAGTATAAGTTTGCTGGGGGGGGGGGGGTTCTGCTAGCCCCCGCGACAGTCTCCTGGGGTTCGGAGAGCTTCGTACTTATTTCTTGAAGCTTCTGTCTCCTCATATAGTCAGGTCGATCATGTTCAAGGTGGTGAAACTACTGTAACTTCTTGGTAAGTCACTCCTGTCGACATTGTCATTCCAAAGCACTTATTGATAGAATAAATAGCCATTTGTTTTTTACACAATTATGGGTAGCTGCATATAATCGTAGATTCTCCCAAAGTAACTCTTGAGCCACTAGTTCTGTAATTGACCTATTCCACTTATTGTTACTCGACTGAATGTATCTGATAAATAAGTATGTAAGGATGATTCAATTTTGGGATGATCTCTATGACAAACTGAGCAACTCTCACTAGTAACCATTCAAAAAAGACCTATTCTCCTATGGTAGGACCTGGATTCCATTGAAGAATTTTCTTCGTCATCAAGCTCCAACAACTTCCAAGACTGTGGTTTATCCATCCCGCCTAATCATCTGCAGGAGTTATACTGTTGAATATATTTTAACACCCAATTAACTCCATATAGTCTTCTAGAAGCAACATAAAAGAACCTCATCTCTAACATATTGGACCTCCCTCAGTAGGGACAACTCAGAAAGGAGTCTATCTATCTGAAAAGTATGAATTTCTCTTATATGGGGTTGCTAGGTGTCCAGTGTCGGTTCCTCAGACTTATATGACCGTCTGGGATCACCAATGTGAATTCTATTGGAGTTTCTCTTATGACCTCAACTTGAAGCATTCATCCCTCATCGACTGAGATTTGGCCTTTCTCCTTTATATTATCATCTTCTTTAGTGTCTATTGTATTATTGCTCCTTTCTTCAATAGTTTCCCGCTCAATGAAAGATATCATTTCCCTAGTTGTGAAATCTGCTTTAATATGCCTAAATTTGTGGCACTTGAAACACTTTTTAGCTAGGATAAATTTAGGAATACTGGGTTGTTCCACCTGTTCTCTACTCCGAATTAGTTTCTCCTCAAATGGGCCAACTTAAATTTTTTCCCTGAGTATACTCTGGCTATAAGATTTCGGAGTTGAACCTTGCTTGTAAGATGTGGTAGTCGTCCGACAATGTGGTCTCTCTACTTTTGAAACTAGGGTTTGAACATCTAGTCTGTAGTGGGCTGGTAGGAATTGATGCTGCATCTTCCGTTTCATCTAGGAATAGAGTTTGCCCTCCACTGAGATGCACTCTTCCTTAACTTACTGGTGGCTAGTTTCACTATTCTGGAAACTATTCTGTTAGGTGAGACGACCTGACACTCAAAAACACATTCCAAGGTCCTGAGCCACTCGATGACCTCATTCTGATCCATGTGGTCATCAAAATATGACAAATTCATTTTTATTTTAAATTTTAACTTCTCAGATATTTCATGTCAAGTTTTTGGGGTAAAGATTACACATTCTTGACGCCCGTATGGTGGACGAGATTCACTCTATTTCTTCTATTTATCAACTCACCGTTGTGGCTTAGGGTGACCTGTCTGGATGGTCTTCTTTCCTCAATTTTATTTGGCCGTTATAACACTCGACAGAGTTGTCATTGTATCTCTTCTATGGTAAATTTCTGATTAGCATTTGAGTAGTACCTTCTCGGTGACATGTTTATGATTTGAGATTGGATATGTGGAAGTGGGTATATAGAGACGATGTAGGGCGAGAAGAAAAAAATTATAGCTGGGGAGGTGCGAGGTATCCTAGAAACCATAGTACTCGTGTTAAGCTAGCTTTGATACCAAATTATACTGGAGTTAATCCAAACCATAATTGGTAAAACAAATATTATTACTCAAAAAGCAAATAGGATTACAAACAAAGACACTTGGAAATAGGAAATAAGAAAGACAACACGACTCAAGTAGGGCTTAGATTGAGAGAGGTGGTGCTTTGATATGCCAAGGAAAAGCTCACATGGAGGTGGGGGAATGGTCGGACGCCATAATGGGATGACTGCGATTGGTTGTCGGATGGCAAGAAGGTGGGCAACCGCAGGGATGGTGAGGTGGCTGCAACAGTGCGGTGGGCTATCAGATGACAGGAAGGTGTGCGGGCCACAAGGGGATGGTGAATTTCTCTCTTATGACCTCAGCTTTAAGCTTTCCTCCCTCATTGGTTGGGATCTGTTCTTTCTTTTTTGTGCCATCACCTTCTACAGTGTCTACTTATTATTGCTCATTTCTTTAAGAGTTCCCTGCTAAGTGAAATATATGATCCGCTTGTGAAATCTGCTTCAAAATATCCAAATCCGTGGCTGTTGAAATACTTTTTACCTGAGATAAATTTAGGAATATTGGGTTACTCTACCTGTACTCTACTCCGAATTAGTTTCTCCTCAGACAGGGCCAGCTTAGATGTTCCCCTTGGTATAATTTGGCTATAAGATTCTATGATTGAAGCCTGCTTGTAAGATGTGGTAGTCGTTTGATGATATGGTCCATCCACTTTTGAAAGTAGAGTTTGAACATCCGGTCTGTAATGAACTGAAAAGAATTGACACTGTATCTTCTGTTTCACCTTGGACCAGATAGTAATATTACTATTCTCTTCTTGTTGTCGAAGAACCTTCAAGTTGGCCCACCAATGAGATGCCTGGCGGCTAGTTTCAACATTCCGTCAGGTGGGATGTCTTGACACTGAAAAACACATTCCAAGGTCTTAAGCCACTCGATCACATCATTTTGATCCATGTGGTCATCAAAATATGAAAAATCCACTTTTACTTCAAAATTCTGACTTCTCAAATATTTCCTGTCAAGTCTTCGGAGTAGTTCTTCATTCTTTACATCCATATGGCGAAAAAAATTCACCCAATTCCTTTGATTTATCAAGTTACCGTTGTGGCTTTGGGTAACCCATCTGGATGATCTCCATTCCTCAATTTCATCTAGCCATTGTAGCCCTCGGCGGAGTTGTCACTGTATCTCTTCCATAATAAACTTGTGATCTTCGTTTGACTATTATCTCATCGGTGACGTGATTAGGATTTGAGTTTTGGTGGGTGAAAGTGGGTATATAGGGATGATGTTGAGTAGGAAAGAAAAAAATTGTGGGTGGAGATATGGGGGATGCTAGAAACCGTAGGATTGGTGTTAGGCTAGCTTTGATACTAATTGATACCATAATTAACCCAAACTACAATAAGGAAAACAAATATTATTACTAAAAAAACAGATAGGGTTACAAGCAAAGATACTTGGAATCAGGAAATAACAAAGACAAAACACGACTCAACTAGGGTTTAGGTTGAGGGAGGCGGGTGCTGTTGTTTATCGAGGAAAAACTCACATAGAAGCGGGGGAATGGTCGGACAACAACTTGGGATGACTGCGGTTGGCTGTTGGATGGCAGTAAGGTGGGCAGCCGCAGGGGATGGTGAGGTGGCTGCAACAAAGAAGTGGTGGTTGGTCATTGGAAGGGTCGGGTAGGCTCCCAATAGCAAGAAGAGGAGTTACAGGGCGTTGGATGGCTGGACGACGATGTGACAGTAAGGGAAGGGCTTGAGAGGCTGCGACGATGATGCTAGATGGTGGGACAGTGTTTGAATAACAACAGAAAGGAGTGGGGGGGCTGCGATAGCGAAGGTGGAGGTTTGGGACATCGAAAGAAGCGAAGCTGGTGGCTGCGATAGTGAGTTGTAGTGACGGGGAAGGGCGATGGACTGCGGGATCAATTTATACTGGGAGCACTGCTCAAATCATTGGAGACGACCATCACCTCGGACGAGTTACAGCCGCAACACCATATCGCCTTCGAATACAACCGTACAAGGGGAATAGCGACAACAAATAGCTGTCTTGAACAGAAACATATGCCAAAAACTGAAAATCTAAAACAAGGGAACCACATAAATAAGCTTTAGATACTCAGGATTGTATCCCCCTATGAAAAGGAGGCACCAAACCAATGTCGGAGAGCTGGTCGGCCCTCCCAGGTCTGGGCCCTGACGGTAGAATTGCGGTACAGGGCTCTCACAGCTCTTTACGCCCGTGCATTGTTGCATAAGTTGCGGAAAGAAAAGGGGATTGGGGGTAAGCTTCCACATCAGTCAGTTATGTAGATGCATCCTTTTTGTGATTTTGAAACATCAAGGCACATTACTTGGCAGAAAATGCCCTACTAATGAAACCATAAATACCACTTGTATGAATTATATTAAAATCTTACATAGCAAGAAAGTTGACTATTGAGCGAGTTACTATTGCTTCCGTTTTTTTGCTTCTTGAAAAGCAGCTTTTATTGGGTTGAATTGTTCACCTCCACTCTCTTATGGTTTGTATTCTCTATTTTGAAACCTTTGTTGTTGATTGCTGCGAGTTAAGAAATTACTCTCCACTTATCCTGATTTAGTTGCTGTTCATTTATTAGTTTCTAACAAATCACACCAAATGTAAGGTAAGGCTGATTCTTCGCTCATTTTTTCTTCCATGTTAAATCTTTGAGTGCTTAACTGCATTTATCATTGGTTAGGATTGAGAAACTTTTGTATTTTTTTGATAATATTTATGCTTTTGATATCAGGCTTTTAACTGAATTATCTTTTATCATGTCCAGGATCTGGATGCTGAGTGGCAAAGAGCTGCAGCTAGTTTACTTGTTTCGATAGGATCCCATGTGCCTGATTTGGTAACTACACCAAAAGTTTAGTCTTTGATGGATGAAGTGGAGCTTGATTTTTTTTTTTACTATGACATATTGTTTGGTCCGCCCTTAATCTTTAAAGATTTATAAGAATTAACGTAGAGTATTGTTTTTGAGTTAGTCTATCACACCGCCTTGACTCTGTATTTTTGGATTCTTACCATCTTGAAGTAGAAACTTTGATTTAGGCTCTATTTGGTAACATTTTCTGTTCCTTGATGACTTGTTCAAAACAACTGTGTCAGTTTTTGGTGTGTTTGGCTAGGGGATTATTTGTTTCTGTGAGTAAAATTCTGAGCTTTTGGAAATGAACTTTCTAGAACGCTGGATTGAGCTTACATTCAACTCTAGTGTTTTTTTTTTTTTCATTTTCATGATGAAAATGCCCTGATCGACTCCCTAATAATGGTTTAACTGAAGAGTAGTTAGTAAATGGGTCTAACTAAATGGTTAATTTGAAGACTGATGTGGCTGATTAATCTTGTATTAAATAGTACTTCAAAATGCATAATTAGACTGATTGGGAATGGGTTACTGTATTCATTATTAAGACTAATTACATAATTACTGATTTATGATATCGTATTTAGGTATTTTAATTGATCATATATTAATTAATTATTAAATTAAATTAAATATTTCATTACATACTTACTGATTTATAATATCGTATTTAGGCATTTTAATTGATCATATATTAATTAATTATTAAATTAAATTAAATATTTCATTTTGCATTAGTTAATAATTTGGACCTTAAACTAGCATAATTGATAAGGTTAATTAATTATTGATTTGCTATTAGTATAATCAAGTAATCATCACCTATTAATTCATTAAAAATTTAGGAGTGTGAAGTTCATTTAATAATGTACTTAAGCTTCTGCGTTGCACAACAAAAATAAATTTTTTGGCGTTGTCGGCCGTTATTTTAAACTTTATGGTTTTTTTGAAAAAAAAGAGATAATTTTTATAAGATATGAAAATAGTTTTGATGTAAATATGATCTTTGAAAGTAACATTTGAAAGTAACATTTAATTTTAAAATAGATGAGACCAAACGAGTCTCACATTTTGGATAGTTTGGATGACTGAGCACGATATCACAAGTAATAAACTTATCCCAAAGAATAAACAAATCACTTGTAGACTCAATCACCTAAATTAAAGAATTTGTGACATCGGTTTGGCCTGCGAAATATTTTTATATGAGACCAACAAGTTCCCTACCTAATATAAGAATTAGATAGGGTTTACTTTACCCGGATTCCAAGTTTTCTATAGAGGCAAACCCCTATAGTTTATTACATCTTAAATGACCGGGGTCACTTAAGAAAAATCTCGATTAAGATTAGTGTTTTAACCTTCCAGATTTCAAAATTTAGGTTTCCAAAGTTGAACATAAGAAAATCAAATGAGAGTGGATAGGAGCAATTATTTGAAGGAATCCAAAGCAATGAAGAGTAGGGGATATCACAGAATCAGAGGAAACTCCAATGACTTCCCAACTATCATATTGTTTGACTTTATATTTTTGAAATGATGTTGATTAATGTTTAATCCTGTAATTTATTTAGTATTTAGGACTTATATTCGCACGATATCTGATCGTGCAAGTAGCCTAAAAAAATAGGAGGATTTACACTGTACTGTACAGTAAACTCGGTATCCTAAAATGTTAGGACTTATAATTGCACAATAAGATTGTGCAAAGACCTAAAAGTGATATGTGAGGGTTTATGCCGCGCTAGACAAATTACATCGAAATCTTATGGGCTCGAAATCCTATGAGCTGTTATTTAAACTAAGGAAAGTGATTAGTGATATGAACTTGTTTTGATGTTGCAAATTCATCTTAAAGTGGTTCCTTCGTATGTTCTCGTCATGCTGTCCGTGATGTTCGATCCAAGTTCTTTGTCGTAGCAACTTCAGGTTTGATGTCAATCTTATAGGTTTATGTAATCACTAGGATTTCCTACACTAAGATATGATGTGTAACAAAACAATTAAGCATGCAATATAAAAAAAAAAGACAGTATAATATACAGTAAAGAAAGAGAACAGTATAGCGTGCTGAGAAAACAATATAGCATGCTAGGAGAACAGTATAACATGGTGTAATGTAAATCAAACTTGTATATTTGAGAGACCTGCTGCTCCTTTAAGCGAATTAGTATTCACTGTATAAATAAATGAAAGACATTGCTTGAAAAACTCTAGAAAATCGACAAATAACCCACAACAGAAGACCCGGGAAAATCGACGTATAGCAATTCAAATAAACTATCAAAGTTATGACAAAATCCCAAGAGAAAAGAGATCACGAGTGCTTTGTCCAAAATCCAATAAAACTTACGAAAAATTTGAAAAGAGGGGACCGCAACCACTCGTGTCGGGGCTAGGATCAAATAATATATTTGTACTCGAGGGACGTCGAATGTTACTATCGGTCACCCAGATGTATAAAGTCCGCCACTCAGCTAGAAGGGTGTCCTGTTGAACATAACTTAGGAGGGTACTCCTTAGCCCAGTATCGGTAATCAGTAAATGAACAATCAAGTTGTAAAACATTTAAAATTTTAAATTTTAGCATGCACATATTTCAAGCATACAAAAGAAAAATTGTATCAATTTTGTAGTAAAAATATTGTATCTGTTCTTATCAACTTGTTTTATCAATTTTGAAAAAGGAATAATTGTCCACGAGTCGATCACGTCTTCGGACTTAGGACCGCCAACAATCTAAGAAGATACGAGTCCCTCGCTAGTCTTGTGTCGGTGAATGATACTTTCATCCTACAGTTAATCAGACCCCATGATTGAGTCCTGATGTTGTAGGATGAAATATCTTTCTGCTCTACCACCGGTGTGCCTTTGTCATCATTACCCTAAGCCCAAAACATAACCGACATACTTGCGATTTTGCTTGATAGTTTCATATACAACAAAAAGGCTATATATGAGTGTTTATGTGTCAGACATAAACACTGAAAACCGATCCAAGAAGCAGAGAAAAAAAAGAATAAAAATGGTGATGAGAGAGGAGGAATTGATCTACCCAAAAGGTCGAAAGGATAAAGGGTGAAGCAACCCTCAAAACTTTGATAAAAAAATCTGAAAAAGAGAGCCCAAGATCCTTGAATCAATCCAGAGGATATCATCTTCTCAAATTTTATATAATTCGATCAACCCAAGAAATGTATCCTCTCCAAATTTTTGTTTCAAATAGATTGAAATGGGCCCATAACACTGTACCCATGACTCCACCACCTTTATGTACTCACACACCCAAGCCTAAACCAAAATTTGCTACCTATGTTCTCCAATCTTTAAGGTTGAATCTCCAAACACTTTTCCAAATGACAATTTTATAAGCTTTCAAGTCTTTTCATGAATCTAATTCATACCAACTTTATGATTTCCCAAAATGAAGTTTCAAGAGCCTTTTATATGTCACAAAGTAAAGCAGAATAATTCATAGAGGGCAACTTTCTAAATTTCCAAAAACCATGCCAATATCAAATCCATTCAATTCCATTCTTAATCAAAAGATTCTCATGTCAAATAAGCCATGAAATCATCCATATAAATGTTTACAGCCAGGGACAACAGAGAACAACCGATCAAGACAAAGAAAATCAATTGGGATGTTCACGGGTAAGTGTAGCAGACCAAAGCCACCAAACCATTCTCACAGCAAAGGAGAAAGCAGGAAACAACCAAACAAGCAAAAGAAAACCCACCTGAGATGCTTACGGGTAAGGGCAACAACCCACACGACCACTAAACCAACTTCACAACAAAGGGGAAAGCTAGGGTCAGCCAAACAAAATGAAAAATTCCCACGTGAATGCTCTCAGGTAAGGGCAACAGCTTAGACAACCACTAAACCAGCCTCACGGCAAAGTGGCAAGCTAGGACGTTAAGACTCACGACCAGGGACATTGAAGAAAAAAAAAACAAGCCCAAACCAACCATTTTTTTTATAATCATAAAAGAGCTAAAGAAGAAGGCTTACGGCCAGGGGCAACAGAAAACTGCCAAACAAGACAAAGGAAAACCAACTAAAATGCTCACAAGCAAGGACCACAAAGGGAGCAGCCCAACCCCAAGACAAGCTCACGGACTGGGGCAATAAAAGAAAGCCACCATAGGTATTACCATTGCATTTCCTTTGATATACATAAGAGAGTGAATGGACAAGTTCTTATAAATCATTAGGAATGAAACCATTTTCATCACATAAGACATGATAGTCAGTTAGTCTGCTCGTATCAAACATTCCCACATAGAAGTAGATGCTGAAATCATGAATTTTGGGATGAAAAACTTGATTACCAATAAAATCTTGGGAGGGACGCTAAAAAAGAGCCTCCAACCAAACCGTGCCCAGCAAATGGGTAAAACCGAGCCCACCAAAGGGCTAAAACAGTAAGAGATTTCAACCAAAGCATAATACCAAAAGGAGCCAAACCAAGCCCACCAAGGAGGCAAGCCGGAGCCCAGCACAAGGGACAAACCAAGTCCAGCACAGGGGTAAAACTGAGCCCAACACAATGGGGCAAACCAAGCCCAGCATAAAAGACAACAAAAAGAAAATTATAACAGATAAATAGAGCTCAACCAAAGGAGCATATTAAGCCAATCTTATGCAAAATCGGGCCCAATTCTCAAACCAAATCAAGCCTACCAAATGTGTCAAAAATAATATAAAACTTTCAGTTGAATCCAACCCAAAAGAAGTCAAAACCGAGCCCACCAAATTGGCCAGAAACAGAGAACATTTTCATCTATAATTCCCACCTAACAGAGCCAAAACCGAGCTCTTCACATGGGCAAATCAGGCCTAACATAGGGGCACACCAAACTCAATCCTCAGGCCAAACCGAGCCCACAAGAAAGGAAAAAAAAAAAAGGTAGAAATTCCCAGCTAGAATTAGATATAAAATGAAGCCAAAAACCAAACTCATCCATATGGGGAAAACAGAGAAACATTTCCAGCATATACTCAATCCCAAAAGAGCCAAACCGAACACATCAATATGGGCCAAAACAAATAAAAATATTTCTCTTTGGAGCCTTATATTTCAAAGTGTTGTGTTAGCATATGTTTCAAATAGAAGCAAATAACAGGAAGTATATAAGTATGCATGAGTCCCTAAAGCCAACATATTATCCAGCTTTGAAACTAATTCCAACATCCACTTGGATAAATAAATAAATAAATAAATATATATATATATATATATATATATATATAAAATTCAATCTTGCATTTTTCTTCCTCACATGCATTCCATAGAATAACAACTAAAACTTCCCAACAAAAGAAGTCTTATTCATCCTGTATCTTAAGCAGAAAAAGAAAAGAAGGCAACCATATCATGCTCCATTTTAATGTTTCTAGGAAGTATTCATGCTTAGATCTCAAAACAAGCCCAAAACTTGCTTCCACATGCTTTAGAAGAAAAAAGAAATACTTTTAGATGCCATCCGAAATGGTGCAGAATAGGGGAAAGAAAAGGAATACCTCTTAATGCAGACTCAAATCAAAATTGCAAGACATTTGGGAAAAAACACTTCTTACAGAACTCCCCTCCTAAAGCTTCGAAAAACAACAACCAATGAATATTTCACTCCCAGCGCACCAGAACCTAGCCTACAAAAGGATTTTGGCAGAGCTTTCTTCCTAAAAGCTTCGAACAATAGAAATTCAGCCTCCCTTTCTCTAAAAAAAATTTCAACAACCCAAAACAACACACTAAGAAGCTTTTTTATAGTCAGAAAAGAGAGGGGGAACCGCCACTTACCGCCGCAAGGTGGTCGAATCAATTAACAGGAGTGAATCGTCAACATAAAGGAGGAGAAAGTAAAGCCTCGAGAAGAAGAGGGGTCGACCAGCTGAGCTCCCACGATTGGAGAGTCGAGAGGTCGAGCGACCACACGAGGAAGGAGAAGAGTCGAGAGAAGGAGATCGCCGCGTGGATCGTCCACGGGTGCTAGGACACACGAGGGAGACGAGCCAAGCGTCCGACTAAGCGGCGGGGTCGAACGAAGGATTAAGTGTGCGAGAATAGAAAAAAATAGGGTTTAGGATTATAATTAAGATTATAAATAATGATATAAATATATAAAAATATTTAATATTTCAAAAATAAAATTTGATTTATGCGTTTGCGTTTGTGCGTCAGATTGCAGAAAATTGAATGTCATTTTTAGGTAATTTTGACTTTCCGGACGCGCTGGCGCTATCCGTTTCACCGGCAGACGTCATTTTGACAAATTCATCGATTTTCGTGCAGTTTGCTTGTGTGAGGAATTATGACAATATGAGTGTCTTTTCTTGCTAAAATTGGTGTCCCAGACGCGTCGACACAATCCATTTTATTGTCGGAGGTCGTTCGAAGAAGTTCGTATTTTCACCCATCCTTTAAGTTCAATTTTAGTCCAATTTTGTGTAACTTAGTGAATTTTGTGTATTTCGTGTGTGTGTGTGATGATAAAATTCTGAAGAAGTTTTCCTAGAGCTTAAGATTCCAGTGGGAACTTGTCTTTGAGTATTCTAGTGATAGTCCTTTACCACTCGACCACAAGACGATGATTTTGAGATCATCGATGCGAGACATCACAAGAGAAATAGGAAGTGACTTGAATTTCTAAAGGGAATGGATTCCAATACTACTTTTCTAAGATAGTTAATAAGAACCCCTAGAGCTAGATCCTAGGATTCTAAGGAAAAAAGTAATGACCTCAAAATGAGGTCAACAGGCGTTTAACTTCGATGAGAAAAGTTGTCATGTGAAAGCTGAAAATCAACTTTTTAGATTGTTTTCTAGAGGTGCGCTTGCACTATTTTAATAAATAATGTAATTCATCATTTTGGTTAATGGTAAATGTTTATGATTGATTTTTCATATAATAATAATAAATAATGTATTGAATATTTATTTTACTTATTTAGTCACACATATTGCAGCTTCAATATATATTTTTTTTTACAAAAACAGCTAATACTTTAGATATTAGTTTTACCCAGTAGGCATCCACATCAGTTCGCAAGGCTGCTTTACTACACGATGTACACGGACACATCAAATGACAATGTAGTGCTAGTGCATATGAGCATATCGCAACACAATTACATTCACATGATAATTACGCTAATTAGAGATTAATTATTCTAATGGTGGCTATCTAATTTTTTATTTTATTAAAAATTAATAGCATATTTATCAAGTTGTTGATTATAATAATCATTAAACTTTTTAATTGAATTATTTCTATCAAGCTCTTCATTAGACTAATAAATCGGCTAGCTTGTTGACGTAGCTAATAAGTCAATAACTTATGTGTGAGGTGAACTTGCGCAAACCAGTAGAACTTGCGCAAACCAGTAATGCAATTAAACAACAATGTTTAACCGGTTTATACAAACAGTAGTTAGGATGTTAAAATAGTTTTATACGAATCTCATTCTCCTGATCATTCACTGAAGTTACATCCATATCGTAGTAGATTTTACCAAACAATTTCTGCTGTCACATCACTTTAGATAGCCAGACGGCAGACTGAATTTTGATTGGTAGATTTATGTAGAGCTTGTTTGGTATAACATTTGATATTTATTTATTTTTATTGTTTTTGCTTTTATTTTAACTATGGGTTTGTTTAGTTCATTTTTTGCATGATATTATATTTTGTTTTTAAAATAAATTAGCTTGTTTTTAAAAACTTTCAAAACATCTAAAAATTGATTTGAGTGTTTTTAAAAACAAACATACCAAACATAATTCATTTTAATTCAAAACATAAACAAGAACAAGAATAAAAAAGAAAAAGATCTTAATTTAGTAGGATTAAATGAAAATATGACACTAATAGGACGCAATGGAGAGAAAAGATTAATGTAGCCAACCTCATTTGGTGGGATAAAGGTTTTGTTGTTGTTGTTGTTTATGGCATTGTGTACCTTCTGCATATTGGCTAGAAAAGTTGTAGTATCTTCTACCTTTTTTTATAGCAGTAATCCATGTTGACTGCCCAATTGTTCTTTCATTGGAATGACAGATGATGGAGGAAATATTTTTTCATCTCTCTGGACCTAATTCAGCTCTGCCAGCCATGGTTCAAATTCTTGCAGATTTTGCTTCTGCTGAAGGTTTTGTTTTCTATTTCTCTTTTCTTGCTTTTTATTCTTTTCCATCAGTTGCAGCTATTGTTTTCAGAACAACTGATATTCTTATTTGTTCATCTGAAGCTTTGAAGTTCACTCCTCGCCTGAAAGATGTTCTTTTACGGGTGTTGCCCATAATTGGAAGTGTAAAGGATAGTCAAAAACCAATTTTTGCAAATGGTATCATTTATTTTGCGGCTATTTTTTAATGCAAATAATAACCCTTTCTTTTGTGGGTTTAAAAATCCAAGAAAATTAATGCAATTTTTAGAAATATGCATCATTGTACGCTATCATCATAATCTTATCATCCTACATCAATATAAGAGTTGTGACCTGGAAACTAATTCATGCTATTATGCCATAATTACACTCCTATTTGATGATATTATGGGAACAACCTTGGAAGATGCAGGGTGTGGATGCTTGCATCAACCACACTAAGTGGGAAGCCTTTTTGCAGTGAATGTGCAATTTACTAGTCATAATTCCTGCCTGAGCTTATTTTGTGGTTGATAAATTCTATGGATATTTCTTTTCAGCATTTAAGTGCTGGTGTGAGGCTACTTGGCAGTATATTGGTGACTTTCCTTCACATCCTGTGCTTGATAGCGATGTAATGTAAGCTTTCATATTTTTTTTATTGCAACCAAATTTCATCATATCAGATTATACCTTTAGATTGATATTTGGATTTTGCTGCAGATCATTTCTGAATTCTGTTTTTGAATTATTGCTAAGGGTTTGGGCAAGCTCTCGGGACCTGAAGGTATAACATATCATCTCGGTGTTTGCCATCCTTGTTATTTTCTCATTCTTTCGATATTTCTCCTTGATTCATTTTACATACTCAAATGAAGGTATGAAATATTCCATCATGGCCCGCTAACTGACCATGTAGTTATCAAACTAGGAGCATGGGTGTGTTGGGAGTAAACTAAAATTTACCACGTTCTGTCCTCAGTTATTCATAGATGGTTCAAAATCAGGCCATCTAAGTATTTTAATCTCACACAATAACAATCAACAACATAATCCTAATTTATGGCAGGAATTCAATTCTCAAAATTTTTTTTTTTCCATATCCTCTTAAAACGGCATGTGAATTTAGAAAATGCATATGTTCACGTAGACCTCATCACGCCTGACATTTTTTCAACAGTAGTGGCTCCAAAATATATGTGATGTGCCTTGGATCATAAGAAGCACCTCACCTACTGTGATCAAGTTGCAGAACAAACTCCAAGCCTGCATCCTCCATTCTGAAATCAAGCAAGTAAAGATGAATTTTCTTTTTTGGTCTGAGGATTCTAAATACTTCCAAATGCAAATGAAAAATAAAGCACTTAATATGCATGCCAATTTGCTATCCAAAAAATTTTACTGGCAGAAGTTGAAAAGATGATCCAATAGTTCCAGAGGATATGAAATACTATTCAGAACCACATATTCAAATTTAGTCTTATGTTGATTTCAAGAGGCATTACATGTAATAGCTCGTTCACAATTAATTTAATAACCAAATTAAATGCCAAAAGTTCATTCATTTTTTACAGTTAACTAATCCTAAACAGATCATATTGGTAGACAAGCTCAGTAACGCCCAGCACGGTGTAAGGCTGGTTCCACACAGCTTGACCTGCTGATCCATCTCATCAGAGAATATCATCTTTGATATAGTTTAAACATCCAACCTTTCACTGCTAATAGTTATGTGTGAACAAAAATTTTTAATTGAACTGAACGAGAAATGTGAATTCTTGCATTATGGTGAAGGCATGCAATGGTAAGTTGAAGTTTGGAAGTCGAGTGACACGGGGCCCACTCCTAACTATCTTTAGACTATATATTTGCTTTTGTGGTGTTTAAGGTTTAGTTTTTGCTGTGTTTTGTTTCGGGGCAGCGTTCAACGTCTCTTTTCCTTCTACGGGCTATATTTTAGGGTTTCAAGTGGGTCTCTGACTGTATCTTGATCTCTAGGTGGTGTTTATCCTTCCTATATCTGATACCCGAGTTAGCCCAAATGACAATGAAAATGAGAATTTTATTGCTGAAATTCAAAAAAAGATTATAAACACAGACTCTAAATAATAACAATACAAATACGAAAGATACCCTTGAGTGGCAGTGAGGATGGTGGACAGGGGTTGGGCAGTGGATTGAGGGATTGGTTGGAGGCAACGAGACAGGGACTTAGGGGCGGCGACAGGGAAAGCAGCGAGTGGACAACCAGTTTTGGGGAATAAGGAGGTGTGCGACAACAAGGGTAAGTGGTGGATGGGGCTGGCGGCCGAAAGGGAGAGGTTTTGGGGGATGGCGGCTGGAAACAGGAGGGGGTGCCATGGGGTAGAGGAGCAACGAATAGGCGAGGTGTGAAGGGAAATATAACTATTCTTGCGGAATCAAGTTACAGCCGGAGCACCCCTCGAAATCTTGGAAAAGATCGTTGCCTTAGACGGGTTAAACTCGGAGCACCTCATCGCCTTCGAATACAGCCCTAGAAGGGAAAATAGCCGCCGATGGGTAGCGCGGTAGAAAATATGAAATCAGCAAGACAAAAAATTGATCCCTAAAACAACAAACAACATATTTATAATATGTACTAGTAGTTAGAATTGGAAGAAAATAGAGTTAGGAAGAGAATAGAAAAATGCAAGAAATAGAAGAGGAAGGAATAGAAACAGGAAAGGAAGGGAAATAGATAAGGAATAGAAATAGGAAAGGAAGAGGAATATGCAAGGATTGGAATGAGAAAGGAATAGAAATATTAAAGGAATATAAGAGGAAGAAGTTTCTTCTATGTAAGGGAGTAAAATAGGAAATTGGGATAGGGAAGGAGCGGTAATTCCAACCCCGATGAAAGGCGACAGGTTCAGCCGGGCATCCAGCAAGCCCCGCGCCAGTTTCCCGGGGTTGGGAGAGCTTTGACTTCATTCATCGAATCTTTTGACTACTCGTAGCATGTTGTATGTAGCATAGATAATGGTCCCCTGGTAGGTTGGTCATGTCGTCGTTGTTATTCCACAACACTTTTTGATAGAACTAATAATCTCTTGACACGTTCTAAGTTGGGGCTGCATGTAGATGTAGGTTCCCACAATACAACTCTTGAGCAGTTATGCTTGTAACATTCTTCTTTTACTTCTCATGCTCAATAGACTGTAACATTCTTCGTTTACTTCTCATACTCAGTAGAATGTAGCTGACAAACTAATAGGTGAGGAGACAAACTCTGGGGTGGACTCTTTGTCAAGTTGCACCATTTTTACTAGCAACCACTCAGCAGAGACTTCTTTTTTACTGATAGGATCTGGATCTCACTGAAGAATTGCCTTCTCTATCAAGCTCCTTAGACAAATTTCAAGGCTGGGGTTCATCCCTTCTGCTTGGACATCAGATGGTGTGTAGAGTATTGAACTCAATGTAATTTTCTCGATATGACACAAAAAGGGCTCATTTCTGACGTGCTCGACCTCTATAGTAGGGGAAACTCAGGAATGTGTCTGTAGATCTGAATGGTCTGAATTTTTTTTATATGGTGTTATAATGCCTTTGGTGCTAGTTTCTCTCGAACACAAGACTGTCTTGGACACTCATAGTGAAGTCAGTTGGAGTTTCTCCCACGGGTTTAGCTGGAACTATGTGCATCTTTACCTCCTCAATTGATAGCTAACCCAACTTTGTGTTCTTACTGTCTTCAGCGTCTACTGTGTTATTATCCTATTTTTCAAGAACGCCCTGCGTAGTGAAACAGATCACCTCCCTGGTTCTGAAGTTTGATTCAACATGCCCAAATCCACGACACTTACAACACTTTCTAATTGGGACATATTTAGGGATGCAGATTTGTTCCACCTGTTTTTCACTCTTACTCTGCTTTCCCGCTGATAGGGTTCAGCTTAGATGTTCTTCTAGGTGCAAGACATGGTGGTCGCCCGATGATGTGATTTCTTCATTTTTGAAGCTACAGTCCGAACCTTCTGTCTATAATAAGCTGGTGGATCTCCTGCTTCATCTTTAGATTATTCTGTTTTCTATATGGTGGTACTTCTCTCAGCCTTCTTTGATTCTGGATTCCAAAGCGTCATGGTCGGTTTTCTGCATCGTTGAAGTATTCCCTATGGAAGGAATTCATATCCTCGTCTCTTGCTCCCGTTTATTTTTCAAATTCCGGCAGTGGGTAATCTCACCCTTGGGTTTCATCCTCGATATCCGCACCTCTGCTGAAATTGATGGATCATCCGCTGTATTTCTTACTATGTAGGCTCGGACATGTATCTCCTTAGTGACATGGCTAGGTTTGGAGTGGGAGATGAAAGAGCGCAAAAATAATGATTTAATGCTTTTGATTTTGAAAATTAGCAAGGAAAAATTATGGTTAGGTCTCAGTTTGTGTTATGGACGAGTTACAACCTTGAACGGGTTACGACCGAAACACCACCTCGCCTGCAAAATACAACCGTAGAAGGGAAAACAACCATCGATGGCCGCTGAGATAGAAATTCTGAAATCAGGAAGATAAAAAAACTGAACCCTAATACAACAAACAATATATTTATAATAGGTACTTGTAGTTAGAATAGGAAGGAAATAGAGTTGGGAACGAAATAGAAAAAAAGGCGAGGAATAGAAGAAGAATTGATAGAAATAGAAGAGGAAGAGAAATAAGCAAGGACTAGACATAGGAAAGGACTAGCAATAGGAAAAGGAATAGAAGAGGAAGAAATTTCCTCTATGGAAGGAAGTAAAATAGGAAATTGGGAGAGGGAAAGGGCGGCAATTCTAGGCCCCATGAAGGCTGGTGGGTTCAACCGGCTACACAACAATCCCCGTGTCAATATCCTTTCCTATCCTTTCTAGCATCGCCCCCTTCACCCTCACCACTCCCCCATTGTCGTTACCGACCAAAAACAACAACATTATTATTTTTCCCATCCAACCTTGCTGCCTCGACCCAAGGCAACAGCCTCATCGATCCCCCCCTCCAGCCACCACCTTTTTTCTTTGCTGCTGCCACTCTCCAGTGTGCTATCTGGCCCTCTTGCCACCTCCCTGATGGTTCAAATTCCTAGCTGACAACATCTCCCCACTAGATCCAACCCAAGTTCTAATATTGTGTGCTATTTTGTTGCAATTTAAAATTTGCATATTATTTTGTTGTAATTTCTGATTTGAATTTAGTAATAATATTTGTTTTCTGTCAATGTTTCGTTAAATTTTGATATCATTTAGTAGACGCGGAAAACCAATAGCGGGATAAATTTAACTATGCTGCTTTAGTTTAATTTGATTAGCAAATTATTCATTTGTTAATAGTTAGTTATAAAAAAATGGAAAACTTAGTTCCCATCATTCTACCTACCAAGATGGTTTGTTTCTGTCTTGGTTAATTTCATGCCTCGGGCCTGGTCATGACAAAATGCGTGCACTCTTATCATTGATGGAATTAATTTTGAGCATGCGGTGTCTGCACTAATGATGAACAAGTTGTGTCTCATTACGTAGAGATATTCTCAACCATATTCACTGACTTAGTTGAAGAAGGGGAATAAAGTTTTCTATTGAGGATCAATTGCATGACCAAATGTGGTGCTTTGTTGCACCCATGAACGCCTTTCACATATTGTTGGGGAGACCATGACAGTTTGATCATAGTATTTAGCATGATGAGTTCAAGAACAATTATTCATTCATCAAAGATGAATAAGTGTATAGTTCTTCTACTTTCTGCTGAGTTTGAGCTTATAGGTACTCTTGCCATTGAAGAGGTGCTAGTAGGATTTGTTTTAGTAATGTTAGAGGGTAGTGAGACAGAACAACCCTATCAGACATAGGGCAGGCACTATAGAGAGAGTTTTAAGGCACTATGAAGTATGCTTCACTTTAGAGTGGAATGAGGCAGAACAACCTCCAGGGTTGCCATCAGCAAGAGAGGTTTAGTCTGTCTTCACTCTAGAGTGGGATGAGAGGAATATGAAGTATGCTTAGCACGAAGTTTCAATTCAGTTCAACAATGTGCCCACATATGGTCAGATAGATAGAGATGGTTACTCACAATTTAGGAAACCTACTCAAGTGTTTTTGTGTGTAGTGCATCCGACAATGGAATTCATGTGCTTCTAGAGATGCAATGGAAGACTCTCCAATCCCAACAGCTTCGCCACCTTCAACCTGGCTAACATGACTCCAAATCATGAGGAGACTGGTACCATAGTTAACCCAAGCCACAATGAAAACATAAATGTTATTGCTAAAATTCAAAGCTTACAATGAAGACTTTTCAAAAATAAGTAATAAATGACGAAAAACATAAAAAGGATATCCTGCAACGCTGGCAAAGGGATGAGTGGTGGCTAGCTGGCATGGGAAGAGTGCATATGGGGGTTGGGCAGCAGCGGGAGGGTAAGTAGAGCGTGGCAGCATAAATAGGAGGGCTGTATATGGGTCTGTAGCGAATTTGAGTTGGAATGGGGGTTGCTGTAAGGGTTAGAGGGTTGGAGGAGAATTTTGGGTTGTAGCAGGAAGGAGGAGGGGTGTTTGGGCTGTAGTTGGAAGGAGGAGGGCATTTGGGGTTGTTGTGGGAAGGAGGAGGCATTTGGGGTTGTTGTGGGAAGGAGGAGGGGGCGTTACAGGTATAGCAAGGAGGGGCAGATAGGAAGCGTTGCTGTGGTTGGACGCTGGCAGGAAGCTGGCGGCAAAGAGAAGGTCTGGAATTGGTGGTTGGATGCGGGAAGCTGCCATCAACAAGGGCAAGGTCTGGAATTGACGGTGGAATGCGGGAAGCTGCGGAAAAGGTAGTTGGCGGCTGAGAGCATTGTAGGGAAAACTAGCAAGCAACAATGAATGGAGGTGGACATCAGAGAAGATAAATCACCACCGTTAGGATATAACCTGAGCACCACTCTAACCATCAGATACAACTCTCGAGGGAGAAAGTAGGACGCCGACGACTGTCCTCACAAACTGAAATAAAAAAATAACATTAAAATCCTAAGGCATGAAAACACATATAAATAGAAGAGGAGTAGGTGAGAAACAAAAATAGGAACGGGGAGATGAAAAGAGGGAGGGGCCTGTCTAGCCTCCTGCTGGTCTGAACCTTCTCCCGTTCAACTGGTTGGGCCTGGTTCATTCTCAAGCCCGCATCAGCCTCCCGTGGTTGGGGAGCTTCAACTTCATTTGCCGAAGCTTCTAACTCCTCGTCGCAGGACACATGTCCTCTGGCACGTCGTTCAAGTAGACGTTGTTCCAAAGCACATTCCGTTAGAAAAGATATCAGTCCACCTTTGACACAACCTGAACTGGAACTGTAGATAGACGAGTATTCACACGAATCAGGTATCGGACCATCCTAGTTGTAACATGCTTCTTCCACTCCTCGTGCCCGATATGATGTAACTGATAAATTATTATGAGTAGAAATCCACTCTGGGGTGAAACCTCTCACTAGCTCAGGAGGGAGCTCTTCTTCATCGGTAGGACTTGAATCCCATTGAAGAATTTCCATCACTATCAAGCTCCTCGGACCCATTACCAAGCTGGGGTTTTTCTTTCCCGTTTGACCATGTGATGGGGGGTACCAAGCTGAACTGAAAATAACCTACGATTAACTCCACATAATATTCTCAACAAGACACAAAATGACCTCCCTTCTGACATGCTGGACCTCCATCTGCAGAGATATCTCTGGAATGTGTCTTTACATATGAAAAATCTGCATTTCTCTTATTTGTGTCGACCCTGTATTCGATGTGGGCTTCTCCAAATCATGATCCTTTGGGCATCCAAGGTCAGCTTTGTTGATGCTCATCTCATCGTCTGCAAAACTGTGACTCAAGGCACCACGATTTCATGCTCTCATGAATGCCCATTACATTGAGGTCACTAACTTCCAGAACGACTGCTGCTGTCTTAGCTGAAACCTTTATCTCAGGGTTAACTAAAATTGTTGGTGACTCTTTCTCGTTGGCTGATAATTGAGAATCCTCTCTGAATTCTGTAAATTCCTCCGGATCACCATTTACCTCTTCACTTAGAAGCTGACACTCATTTATTTCGTCACTGCCTTCAGTGTTTTTGGTGTCATTACCCAAAATTTCAATGACGCCCTGCTCGGTGAAGCAGTTTAATCCTAATTTTACATTCTAATTCGACATGCTCAAATCCGTGGCATTTGCAACACTTCTTGACTGTGCCAAATTTAGAGATACGAATTAGTTTCACCTGTTCACCACTCTGATTCAATTCGCCCTCTGACGGGGTCGTCTTGGGTGTTCTCCTCGGTATCCTCTGGCTATAATATGCTGATGTTGAACTTTGGCTGTAAGATGTGGGGGTTGCTCGGTGACGTGGACTTTCCACTTCTGAAGCTAGAGTCTGCACCCTCTGTCTGTAGTAAGTTGATAGGAACTAGTACTGTGTCTCCTACTTAATCTTCAGATTCTCTCTTTTTCTCCTTTGATGCTCCTGATCACGGTTAAGAGTAACCTACTATTGGATTTCATCCTCAATATCCGCAAGCCTTCACTGAAGTTGACAGATCTCTCGTTGTCTTTCTTCCTAGGTAGGCTTGGGCATCTATCTCCTCAGTGGTATGGCTAGAGTTTAGGGTTGGGCAGTGAGAGGGTAAAAAAAATAGTTTAAGGTTGGTGATTTCGAAAATTAGGTGGGGAAAATTAGGGTTAGGGATATGTGGTAGTGGAAAGGGTATTTGACTGTAGGAAAGAAAATATTTGAGTTTTGTAGGATGCTAGGAAACTTTAGGATAGAACTACGGTTAGACTAGCTCTTATATCAAATGATACCGGAGTTAACTCAAATTATAATGAAAACAAGAATTTTATTGCTAAAATTTAAAGCTTACAACAAAAACTTTTAAAAAATAGGAAATAAATGATAACAAACATAAAAAATGACACCTAAGGCGCTCGTGAAGGGATGGGTGGTGGCTGGCCGACAGGGAATAAGTTCATTTGGGGGTTGGGTAGCAGCTGAAGGGTAGGTTGAGGGTAGCGGCAAGAATAGGAGGATTGGCTATGGGTCTATGACAACAGATTTGAGTTGAAATGGGGGTTACTGTGGCCAAGAGGGTTGGAGGAAGGTTTTGGGCTGTAGCAGGAAGGAAGGGTGTTTGGGTTGCAGTAGGAAGGAAAAGGGGCGTTACAGGTATGACAGGGTGGGGCAGATAGGAAGTGTTGTTGTAGTAGAAGGTGGGTAGGAAATTGGTGGAAAGAGCAGGCTTGGAATTGGCTGCTGGATGTGGGAAAAGGTGCTGGCAGCAAGGGCAAGGTTCGGAACTGGCGGGTGGATGCGAGAAGCTGCGAAAAAGGCAATTGGCAGATGGGAGCATGGGGGTGCAGGGAAAATCAGGAAGTGTCAAGGAGAGGAGGAGGTTGAGGACATTGAAGAAGATAAATCACCACCGGGGACCATCATATACTTTTCTCGAAGGGGAACGGCTGCCCTCACAAACTGAAATCAGAAAACAACATAAGCTAAGCCCTACAACATAAAAACACATATAAATAGATGAGTAGGCGGGAAACGAGAACATGAAGGTGGGGAATATTTCCGCCCAATGAAAAGGAGGAGGGGCCGGTCCAGCCTCTTGATGTACCGGACATTCTAGCTTCGACGGATGTGGTCAAAGCTTCCCCGATCGAACGAGACTAACACAGGGTTTTTGCGCCTAGGACACCTGAATTAGTGATTTGCTCCTGGCGCACCTTGAATAGTTTGGTCCAGGCTTCTGGGGTTCGACTGGCCCTCTAAGGCTTGAATTGTCTCCCAATCAGGTGTTTAGGGTTTATGTTTTGCTGTGTTTTGTTTCAGATCAGCCATCATCGTTTGTTTTCCCTTCACAGGTTATATCTTGGGGTTCTAAGTGGTGTTTTGGTTGTATTTTGGTCTCAAGATGGTGTTTATCATTCTTCTATCCTTTCCATCCTTTCTTGCATAAACCCCTTCACACTCGTCACTCCCTCATTGCAGCCGCCACCCATAAAACAAGTCATGCTTTTTTCCCATCCAACCTTGCTGCCACACCTCAGGATAGCACCCTCACAATGTCCTTGCTGCTCAGCCCATCCCCCTGCCGCCGCCACTTTCCCCCATTGCTGCCGCCACCCTCTCTTGCCATCTCCCCGGAGGTCCAAATCCCTAGCTGACACCAACTCCACCTTAGATCCAACCCTTTAGTGTTGATCCAACCCTCTAGTGTTATGTGTTGTTTTATTACAATTTCATATTTCCGCATTGTTGTAATTTCATATTTGAATTCAATTATAATATTTGTCTTCCATTGGATGTTCATTAAATTCTGGTATCATCGAGTGTCCAACAATTGCGTGACAATTTAAACACTTGATGGAACTTATACATATCAAGCAAAATATTGCATTACCAGATGCAATGGTTTCTTTTAGTTGTCGCATGCCAACTAAGCCTTTTTCATCTTTATCCATTAATTAACCTTTCTTTTTTGTATTTCATTAATATTCAATATTAGACTGCAATTCACGCACTTCTTTGTACATCGCCTTACTGCTTGCTCAATCCACCCTTTGCAAACACAAATACAGGCAGAAGCGCTGGATCAGATAAAAGCTGGCAACATCATGTCCTTATTTCAATCATTAAATATTTTTGTGTACAGGTGCGCCTATCCGCTGTAGAGGCCTTAGGGCAAATGGTTGGTCTCATCTCAAGATCTCAACTAAAGGCGGCATTACCAAAACTTGTTCCAACAATATTGGACTTGTAAGCATACCAGTTTGGGTAACTAGATGAGAATTTGAGCCATCCATTATTTTTTTCATAAAATTATTTTTATCCTTTGAATGATACATCAATATAAAAACAGGCTATTATTTTTTTCTTCTCTCAGGTATCGTAAAGATCTAGAGATGGCATTTCTTGCCTCATGCAGTCTACATCATTTTCTTAATGCCTGCCTATTGTCAGAAAATGGTCCTCCTCTGCTTGATTTTGAGGTGGTTAGAAAAACTATGTTTATTTTCCTATTTGTTTATATACGGAACAGTTATATATGAGTTATACAGGGCATGCTTGGTTGTATCACTTTTTATGTTTTTAGCTTTAGAACTTCCTACATCTTCGGCTTCGTTTGGCACTTCTGTCTTGTGTTGTCTTTTGCTGTTATCAAGTAAAGCAGATGAATGTTTGGTAAAATCATGTTAAAATCGCTTTTTAGCGTAATGTAGGAGTTGTGGCTGTTTGATAGAGGCTGTTGTGACATTGATTCAAGTTGATTGACTGATTGAAATAAATTTTATTAGGAATTTTATAAATTTTTGATATAATGTTTTTAATTTACATTAAGTTTGGGTTAACTTAAAAAATTCAATTTAATTCTCTTATCTAAATAACATGGGATATTTGAAATAGCTGATTTAAAAATAAAAAAAGTTGGTAATGTATTTTGGGCTATGATAATAGGATCTTTGTTAAGAATGAAATATGAAGGCTGATAATGAAGGGCCCATTTTATGTCAGTTTTATTTTTGAAAACATATTTGGTAAGTATAATTTTTGTATGTTTTGTTTTATGTTATGAAAAGAAATCACCTTGTTTTTAAATAGACAAAACACCTAAAAGATGTTTTGAGTCTGTTTTATATCACTTTTATTTTATAAAACATGCTTGGTAAGTATAATTTTTATATTTTTTTGTTTTATGTTAATTGAAGAAATCACCTTGTTTTTAAATAGTCAAAACATCTAAAGTATTTTAAAAACAACTTCCACAACCAAAAAAACTTTAATTTAGATCAAAAGTTAAAACATAAACAGAATAGAATATAAACAAAATATATAAAACGAAAAGATAATAGTGATCCCACGCGGGCCGAACTTATGAAGTGATAATTTTAAGCAAGAAGTTTCGTTTCATAAATGAATAAAATCATAGTTTTAATATAGACTGATATAAAATTTTGGGCCGCTTGAATTTGAAAATGGTGAATAAAGGTTAAGATTTGATCTAGGTAGGATAAATACTGAGATTTTGAAAGTTATGGGAGTATTGGTGCCGTTTATTGTCGATGATGTCAAAAATCTTCTCATATGTTTTCAAGAAAAGATCCTCCTGGCTCACTTAGCAGGGCCAAATAAAGATAGCACACCTTCAGCAAATTACTACACACCTAAGTGCACATAGAAAATCACTAGTTGTCATATCTTATGATGGCATGTTGCATGAATGAATTGTTCGTTCCGTTCATTAGTAGGAGCATACCTTACAATCCACCTGCATCTTGTTTTTTTTATAAATTATGCATCTTTTTTCCTGTTAACGAGCCTTTCATTCTTACAGATTTGTACTTCATACATGAATTCATAGTTTTGATGATACTCCTATCATTGGCTGCTGAAACTCTTTTGCTTGATTTTATCTACCTTTTATTTGTTTGCTGTTTTCATAATGTTTTGTCTTTTCAGGATCTAAATAGCCTTTTGTCTACACTTCTTCCTATGGCATACATTGGTAATAACAATGATGATCATCCAGGTTTTTCAAAAGGACTAAAGGTGATTCCTATATCAATAACTGTCAGCTTTACTAACGGCATATAAAATTTTGACATCGTTTCTTTCATTTGATCAATCTTTTATCCTCTTGTTATTTTTGAGTTATTGGTTCTTTTTTTAAATTATCCTTAGTATGTCCCATCTGTCAGAGGAAGGCTTCTGTTTTCTCAACATTATAATCTACTATTGTAGTTTGTGGCAGTGTATGTTTATATCCCCGTTTTATTTGCTTACATCTTTTTGAACTATCAAAGGAGGCTTCTAGTTGTTTGAGCATTGCGGTTTGTTCATACTCTAGCCTTTCCTTTACCAAGTTATGATGTTCCCTTTTTGTTTCGATAATTTAGGGGCTCTTAAACGAGAAAAGCTTGTATTATTAGTTCTAAGCTTGCAACTGGACATTTTCTGGCGATGAATGCAGTTGGCTTTATTCATGATGAGCATGTGTTTTCTTTTTGTGAATTAAATTGTATCCCCTTGACTGACGTGTATTATCATAGTGAAGTCATCTTGCTATGATCATCAAGTTTTTTTCCTTTTACTAATTAATTGTTTTTTGAAGTACTAATATTGATGTTTTACATTGGTCTTTTGATTAGAAAGTTCATTTTGTTTGAATATTCAAGTGGGCGATTTTAGTTTATTTTCCAGAGCAATGCTATAATTTCTCCATGCTTGGGCACCAATTTGTCTATTTTGGAAGGTTTAGGATACTAATTGTTCCGTTTTCCTGTTAGTCTGTGAACTAATTAATGATACATTTTTTTTCTTGTGCGTCAGGCATATAATGAGATTCAGCGTTGTTTTCTTGTTATTGGTTCAGTTTATCCGGAGGATCTGTATGCCTTCCTTCTGAGTGTGAGTGCTATTTTGTGTATAGAAGCAACAGCATTTCTAATTAGAATGTACTTCATCATGGTTACAATTGCAAAGTTAATTCTTTCTTTTTTAAATTTAGTATTTGATGTTAATAATTTTCTTCCAGAAATGTCAGGCAAAAGATGAACATTTTATGGTTGGAGCGCTCTGTACCATAAAAAATCTCTTGCCAAGGTTTTGTTATACACAATTCAACGGATAAGATTTCTTTCAAATCGTTTTGAATCCTTATTTGTTTCTGACTTTTGCTTTCTTTTTTACCAAGGTTATTGGAAGCTTGGCATGCTAAAAGGAATTTACTTATTGAAGTTGTGAAATCACTTTTAGTTGGGCAGAGTTTAGGTGTGCGAAAGGCACTTGCTGAGGTTCCATCTTGCTTTTCTCATCAGTTTCTATGATTTTTTTTTTGTTTTTGCTACTGTCTTAAAATACTTTCCTGTTTAAATCCCTGGTTCAAAAGCTCGGTAAGCATTTGGTAATATTTGTTTTCTGGTTGAGCTGCAGTTTTATGGTTTTGTTGATGAAACATGCTGTATGATGGGTTATGAGTAGGGCTAAGGTTGATTGGCGGTAAAAAAATGATAAACTAATAATGAATGCAAAGTTTAAATGGAAATGTTTGAGACGGTTGTGAGCTGTTAAAATGATAAAAAAGGAAATGATTCAGGAAATTTTCATTGATTTATTAATGATGTAACTGGGGCTTGTGCTGGTGGGATTGGGGGCGGGGCATTGTAGAGATTAGTGGTGATTGCACAGCTGGAAGTGTGTTGAGGAGCTGCAATGATTGATCAGTTGGCTGTTTTAGTTAAGACTGTACATTATGCGTACTATGACTTTCTATCAAGGGTGTTTTCATCATATGGACGTTTAAAGCTCTGCTTCAAAATACACAATTTTTGGCAGTAGCAACTAAGGCAACTTTCCCTTTTTTTATGTTGGGCTAGAGCAGCTTTGGTCCATAACATTGTTTATGTGTGCCAACCACTTAAAATTGAAACTTGTGGTAATGGTTAGCTTTTCATGAACTCAACATCTACCAAAGCAACAATAGTTTTATTAAGCAGCGGGATATCTAAGGTTATCTTTTTTTTTTTTTTAAAATTCTGAATTGATGCTTTTGCTATTTTATTGCCAGTTACTTCTTGTTATGGCTTTGCATTGTTACTTTGGCGGGAGTTCTGCAGAGTTTTTTATCGAATATCTCGTTCGCCATTGTGCTATATCAGATGATGAGAAATATTTGAAGCCTGCTAATGAGATCGTTTGGAAGGGAAATCCCTTTCAGCCTTTCTATAGAAAAATTGAGGTCTGTGCATGTCATTTCTAGCCAAATTTTGAGAAGTGCAACATGTCTATTATAAGTTGATTTTTGATCAGGCGAATATATCAGCTGTAAGTCCTGCCAAGTTGAAAGCTATCTGTGAAAAAGGACTTATTTTACTGGCTATTACCATTCCAGAATCGGAGGTAGGGCTTCAACAAATTTTACTTCGTTGATGCCTTACCACTTCCCTGTTTTACAAGTATAGGCTAGTAAAATAGATTAATTTATAATCATTATAAGTACTTATTCAAGTGACTTGCTAATTTTAATTTGGCTTTATTCTCTTTTTATTTTGCAGCATATCCTTTGGCCTTTCCTCTTAAAGATGATTATTCCCAGGGAGTATACAGGAGCTGTTGCGACAGTAAGTTTCCCTTCAATAATTTATATCATTTTATATTTATAATTTCCTATATATGTTTAGTAAAAATTGGAGTACATGGTAAAAAATTTAAAAACCCTCTACATCGCGCTCTTGCTCTTGCTTTGCTCTACCACCATCTCACTTTCAGGACTCGTGACTTTGTGCATGGTTGTGCGCACTCACGTGTTTGTGCACTTTTCATCTCATCTTGATTTTTTTTCTTACACGCTGCCTCAGCAGCGCGCGTTGTGATTGCTTGCTTGATTTTTGACATTGTTGCTTCTTGGTACATGCAACTGGTTATTCACGTGCTTGCGCTCTGGGATGTCGTGTTGCCTGCTTTTGTTGCTCTCCCACTTTTTGTGGGCTTCTATTCTTTTTTGTCTCTCTTTTTTGTGCGGGCACCGAAAATTCAGTCTTGACCTTTATGAGAGTTTATGGTTCGGGTCAATTTTTTAGAAGATAGATTGGATTTTAGATAAGATATTATAGAAAAATTTTACTTTCATTTTGTAAGAATTTTAAGAGCTAGTTTTAGATTTCTTATATACACAATATTCTTCGGTTAATTGTCCCTCTAAATGACGACAAAGAAACTTTTGATCAAGCTTAGTGGATAGATGCTAAATTCTTAGCATGTAGTAGCATAACTTCTATTATAAAATGAGAAAATTTATTGTCATCATGGGGAGGCCCCTTATCAGTTTACCATAGTTTCGTTTAGGGATACTTGTAGTGGATAGGTGATGTGGGGATGATGGGAGGGCATTTTGTGATGAAAGGTGGAAATAAGTTTGATGTGAATGGGGTTTAGTACTTTGGAATTAAAATTTAGATTAACTCGTTTAATGTTAAAGAAAATAAATTAGACTAAAAAAACTTTCCTATACTATAAATGTCAACAGTCAAAATAATAAAATTTCTAAATGCTACACATTTTCTAGATATGCTTGTGGACTTGAATAATAAATCGAACACCATTACTAGCAGTACAAATGTCTGAGAGAATCCTTGACACATTGAAAATGCTCATTTTGATAGTTAGCACTAGTACTAGCACTCAACGCGAAACTACATCAAGAAAAGATTTGTCACCCTCCTTGGAAATAATTCCCTCAATCTTGATAATCATAGGAGAAGTAAGGCATGAATGAGACAATTAATTAGTAAACTTCCACATCCAAGCAGAAAGCCTACCTGTACGATACCAACCACATGATGAGACATCGGATTTAAAATACAAAAGAAAAAATAAAATAGTGCCAATTGCACTAGTATTTCTGTTAAATGCGGAGTTAAAGCCTTATTTTTGTCAAAATTAATTGGGAATAATCCTCAATAGAATCATTGACATTCATAGGTGAATAAATCATGAATAAGAAGAACTTTGTAAACTTATTGAGTCAAACTAGCCCTTTTGGACATCAACGGAAGCAATGATGCCAAGATCGGCATTGAACTTAAGCTTCAACATGTCGGGTAATGCATGTGAAGAGGCTTCTAGTGATTGTAAATGGAGGAGGGGTGTTGGAGTTGAGGGCTAGGGTTTGTTTGGCAGGGGGATTCCGGTTAGGGCGACTTGAAGTTGGGAAGGAAGGGGAAGGGGGGTGTGAACTCGAAGGCGGGCAAAATCAATAACTGAAGAGAGTATATTCAGAACTGCAAATCAGAAGAAAGGAACTCAAATGCAATCAATGGGAGCTGGGTAAATCATGAACTAGAGAGAGGGAAGCTGTGTATTTCATTGAAAGGCAATGGCCATATGTCATCAAATTTTTTTTTTTTTAAATCTTATTTCTTTTCTTTTTAATTGGTTGGTGGCTGTTGTTAGGTGTGTAAACGAGCCGACCTTAAGCAAGCTAGTGCTTAGTGCTTGACTCATTTGATTTTTTTTAATATTCTTGTGTTCAAAATGACTTGTGAATAACATGTTCGTGTTTAGCTCAATTAGAATTTCAGCTTGTGTTCTACTCGAATAGCAACATCAACAACAAAAAAGCCTTAATCCTACTTCGTGGGGTCGGCTACAAGAATCATTCTTCTTCATTGTGTTCTACTCGAAATTAGCTTAAATTATTCACTAGTAATAAAAATTAACATTTTTTTAATACAACATAAGTATAATATAAAAATATTGTTTATTTAATTATTTAATCAATTCTAGTCAAAATGAGTAGTACATGACCGAACAAAAATTTGTTTGTGTTCAGCTTTTTTATGAATCAAGCTATTTGTGTTCGGCTTGCTTGCATACTGATTGAATCAAACACACATTCTTTAGTTGGTTAAACTCCAATGACTTGCTTTTTGGATGGCCTTAGGTGTTCTTGGGTGCTAGGAAAGAAAACCTTTTGTAAATTGTATAAAGATAAGATTAAATTTAATGCAATGTTTATTTGCTAAGTTGAAGATAGCGAGTTGTGTTAATATAACGGGCTTGATAAAAAATTTAATTAGAGAGGAGTAATAGATAAAGGGATAGATGGAAAAAAGAATTTTTTTAAGTAGTTATTATTTCTTCTTTATATATTTTGGGCAGTACTATGTTTGAATTCTCTTTTGCCAAAATTTTGTTCGTTATTGATGTTGAATTTTTTATCATTGTATTTGAAAATTATGTTTGACTTTAACGTAGATAAACTTTTCTCTTTTTTTTTTTTTAATTTTAAATTTTCATTTCTCTTGAATACTGATATTATTCTCATTCTGTTTTTAACACAATTGTTGTTCTTTTTTCATGCGGCAACTCGAATAATATTGAAATCGTTCTAGGATTTTCTCTAGATAATATCTAGGGATTTTGGTTGACATTAAGATGTGCGTAATGGGAATTAGATCATTTGAAATCTAAGATTAAGGTCTATGGTGAAGTTTGAGGTCGATAACTATACTTAGGAGGCTAAAGGAAAGGGTGGGCCAGTAGATTAGGCAAGATGAAACAACGGTCACCAATGGGAACCACCACCTATGCTCAATTAAGATGCAATAATACCACTTGTAAGAGACATGATAACAACTCTCCATATGAAAGAAAATTGATGAAACAAATCTTTAAAATCATAAACAAAATCAAATGCCCTCAAAAAGTCAAACACTTACTTATATTAAGGAGAACAAAAAATTCTAATCTAAATCACAATCCCCAAGGAGGGCCAACCTGTCTCTTGGGTGGCGATAGACTTTGAACCGACTTAAATATTGAACCGTTCGGGACTACTTCTGCCTGGGAAAGCACCTCTGTTTGAAATATGAGTGTTCTTTCTAGGTATTTACAACTTTTTGGACATGTTGGTGTAATCCATTTGGAAAATGGGCAAAGATTGGATGATTTTGATTTGGGTCGAGATGTTTCAAACCAAATTTGTATGATGTTGCCCCTTGTCTATCTTTTTCACTATGTTCGATCACATTGCTTTTTTTTAGTAATTTTGATGTTCCAGATGCATCGATGCGCTCTATTTCATGAAATGAGCAAAGTTTGAGGAATTTTAACTGTGTTAGGCACATCTTGAATTCATCTTATGCGACACTTCATCCGTTGTCTGCCATCCTTCCCTTTTACTCGGAGTGTAGACCCTCAGTTGGATAGGAGGTTTCAATTTTGTGTCAGTTGAGGGATGAATAAAAATAATAATAATAAAAAAAAACAATCATCACTCTCCTGTTTTCATGAGACTAAAAGCAAGAGTTTTCAGTTCATGCTATCTCTATCTTGTTTTGTCCAGATTTTTTTTTCATGGAAAATTAGAAAATTGCAACATCCATCCACATGCATGTTTAAACTTTTGCTTACATGTTCACATTCACATGATCTTAAATTCTTTTCATTTCTTTTCCTTATGTCTATAAATTTTATCATTCATTTTTCCTAATCAGACTCGTAAACATAATGCAGCACATCTAAGTGCAATATCCTGCTTGCATAAGCAAATATGGATCACGTCACATTTTGATTACACATGCAATTGCATTGGCTGAAATCTTTCATACATTCATGGAATGGGAAGCATCAGAAAATTGATGATAATTGAGATTCATTGGTTTAAGTTCAGGGGAATATCACTATAAACATTGTTTCTTATTATTAATGATATATTTCCAGATTCACAAACTCAGATTCTGAATGATTTAAAGTGATTATAAATAAATAAAAACAACTGAGCTTTTTATCGCTCATTATTTATGCTATATACATCTGACAGGTTTGCAAATGCATATGTGAATTGCACAAGCATCAGTCATCACTTGGAAGCACGTTGTTTAATGGATTTAGTTCACCAGATCAAATTCCCCACCCTGAGGTAGCCAGTTTGTTAATGCAGCGATTTTAATTACTTCCTTTTTAGGTATAATGATAGCTTTATTAATGTGATGATCAACTGATATTCCAGGATCTCCTTGCACGATTGACTGTCCTGCTTTGTGACCCCCTTGCTCGGGAGCAGTTGGCAACTCAGATTCTAACGGTCTCTGCTAATTGATATTAGCCACTTACATTTTTATACCTTGTGCTAAATGAATTTTTGTTGTTTCCTTTCTTTCATTTTTTAAAAATCCCCGTACAAGTAAAATTACATGTGGAAAATGTTTACTGAGTTGCTATTTTTCTGTCAATTATGGTGATTGCTTGCTATCTTGTTGACCATTTCTAAAGTATTGGTGATTACATCATTATTATCATTAACCTTCTATTGACTTATTGAGTCTTATGACTCTTCCAAGCTTTGTGCTGTTATATGTGTAAAGGGTGAAGGGTTTTTATGAAACCATGGCATGCATGCTTGTTTTTCATAGAAGAACCAGGTTTCTTAGGAAACCCTTTTACGTAAGACAGGGTATTAAGAAAAAACAAAGACACATGCAAAGGTTTTTAGAAATTTAATTTCCCTTTTTCCATAATATGGTAGTTTGTTGTCCTTGTTTGGATCAGCTAAGTTTTAAAACTAGATTTTAAATATAAGCTTTTTTTTTGGATGAAATCATTTTCAGGTATTGTGTTGCTTAGGGCCACTGTTCCCCAAGAATCTCAGTTTGTTTTGGCAAGATGAGGTATTGCAATTGTAAGGTATTTTTTAAAGATTTAACGGAGTATTTTTTGTTTGGTTTATACTTATTGTAAAATTTGAAAATTCGTGGCCATTTTACAAGTTAAAGGCATCATTTCTTTTTGAAGGTTTTACTTGGAAATATAATGGGTTTGTGTGAATAACTTTTTTTTTTTCCAGTTTTTCTCAGAGTAGATGCTGTTCGGATTAAATGAAGTTTTTGGCATTTGATTTAGTGATTCAAAATTTATCTTTTGTTATGCCTATGTTTAGCTAGAAATAATTTCATTAGGTTTAAGATTTTGCTAAAAGTTTTTTTTTTTTCAATTGTTTGATGAATCATATTGTTCCTAAAGTAAGATATTGATTTTTGTGCTTCGTAATGGTTTGTCTGATTCTAGTATTTGCTCCAGTTGAAAATACAAGTATAGAATTTCATTGCAATGCATTTGTTGGTAGATTTTTGTTGTGCAATGAGATAGTGCGGAAACCGATTCGAAGCAAAATTTTGAACAAAAGCATACAAAAAAAAAAAAAGGAAATCACAGAAAACATAAAAATATCAATATTTAATGTTGAAAACCTGAGAATGGGAAAAATTACAGTCGCCAGATCCAGATCCACCTCGCCGAACTCCATCGCCCTTGTAATACACCTTAGAGGTCTTAGCTTATGTCGTGTATGTTTTGTGTTATTTTCTGTCGTATTGTGTTGTAACTCTCTCTATACTAATAAAAGTTTTTTTTGTGTGTTTCCACCATTTTTTCTACTTGTTCTAATATCACATACAAAGATGAGATTAGTTATGCGTTTAGGGAGAGTTTTTCCTTGATCAGGTATAAACCTTGGTGCATTTCAACACTGTAAATCACTTTTCTCGATTCCATCACCTGAAATTCATAAGAATTGTAAGAAATTTAGTTATACATTTCATATCAAGAGTAAACTTATTGATTAAAAATCAAATTGCAGTATAATTGTGGAACATATAAGATAAGGAAAGAGTAATATCTTGAGAGAGCTTCACATCTCCTTTCCCAACAATTTTTTAGTGTGATCCCTTTGCAAGTCTTATTTATTAAGATGTAGAAGTCTCTTGATAGTTGTCGAGAGCATTGTTCTCTACTGTCATATGATCAGGGACTCATGAATCTATGATCCAAGTTGTAAATCTCCCATTACTGACAAGATGGGAGAAAGTTATATTACCTTGGTGTGTCACGCGGTTGGTGTGCTGCGCTGAATTACTTCGAAAGAGTTTCTTCAATATTTTAAGTTGTTCCTTGGTGAATGGTTCTGTGATCTATTGAATGTTGTAACAACATTTGCCTCTCTTTTGATCCTTTTTTCCCTATCCAGGTTTATAGTAAGTCGGCTTTCCATGGAGTTTCTAACACCTGTCTTTGATATGCCCAATTTCTTTGTAATAATCACATTAGAACGGTTCTTCTTGACCTTTGAGTCATGGAAAGAATTATGAGTGTACAGAGCTGAACTTTTAGTGCTTGGTAAACACCCATTTCCTATCAACATCATCTTCTTCCTACTTTCTTCTCTTTTGACTTATGCAAAGGCTTCGCTGGGAGATGGATGATGCTTTATTCTCATGATTCTTCCTCTTACTTCATCCAAATTTTGTGTTAGTTCTACTAGGACTTTGATTGTTCTCTTCCGGCTTCAAATGTCATGGTATGTTGTGGACATTTTTACACGTATATTTCAAACATATCCAATTGTAGTCAACATTTTGTCTGCGTTGAAGTATCGGATGGCGGTTAGCTCTGCTTGATGTAGGTCATGAAGCTTGGTTTCAATCTCAAACAACTTTGCGGTATTCTGAGTGCTAGCCTCCTAGATTTCTTTGATAGTTTTGTAGAGCAAAAATTTTTCTCCCACGTCAGGTGTCATTGAGTTGATTAACCAAGGCATAACCATATGGTCTTCATTCTTTCATGTATGGTGGTTGGGGTCAATGATCTCAGGAATTGTGCTTTCTCCAGTGAGATGGTCCTCTTTCCAGTTGCTAAAATTTCGGGAGCTTCAAAGGACTGCCTGCAGGGAAGAGTCCTGGTTGTTGTAAAGGACTGCCGGTAGGGAAGAATTCTGGCTGCTCTAGGGAAGGGCTGGAGTTCTGGTTGCTGCTGTTGGGAGAGGAAGGCAGAGCAGGTGAAGTACTAGCTGCAGGGAGAGGAGGGCCTGCAGAGGAAGACCTGCCGGGAAGTACAGGCTGCAAGTTGGCGTAGAAGATTTTTCATCCTGTAGAGAATTTTCTGCGGCAGTTCAAGTTTATTTTGAAATCTCTGAAATCATGTAGAAAACAGTTTAGGGAGGAAAGAATTCCTTAATTCATTATTTGTAAATAGGATACATATATATAGGTAAATAAATTCCTTCTTATTTGCAAACTTACCAAACACCTAAATTAAGTAAGGAAATAATTCTAAATAAAAAAATAGGAAAGTCATATAATATGATGGGCATAAACTAATAAAAAAAATTGAAGATATCCCAATCAAATCTTCTAAGATTTGGAGGTAGCGACTTATCCACATGAGAGATAAATATGAAAAGGAAAAAATCTTCTTAGATTTTCATATTGTTCGATGAACATTTTCCTATTCTTCCAGAGTTATAGATTTCATCTCTTAGTGATTCTATCCAGTGACAAATATAATTTCTTTGATACCATAAATCTTCAATTTATAGTTTTCAGAAAGCAAAATTTAACCATTGAACTTCTTAATCTCGTACTCTACTTTGTCAGCCATTGCTCCCACTCGAACCAAAGATCTTTAGAAAATTCCGCTTTGTAGCCACTTGTTGTGTAGTGAGATAGATAGCACGGAAGCCGATTCGAGAGTTCCAAAGAAATACTTTGAATAGAAGCATAAAAAACAAGAAATCTCAAAAAACACAAAGTGCAACAATATTTACAACAACAACAACAACAAAGCCTTAATCCCACTACGTGGGGTCGGCCACATGAATCCTTTTTCTCCATTGTGTCCTATTTAGTGTTATATTTTATTGTGGAAAAATCTGAGAATGGAAAAAACAACGGAGCCATGCCAGACTAAGAAATTCACTATGAAGAAATGAATAGAATAATACAAATTACACCACACTCAAGCCTTGTAATTTTTGGAGCACTTCTAGAATTCTCCCTTCTCTATCACACAAGAATAAATAGGAATCCAACACCACACACTCACTCGCTTGTTCATCTTGTCGCAGCGATCATTTATCTTGCCGCTGTGAAACCAAAATCTCAAATCCGCAAAAACTTAGTTACATGCGCTTGTGCACCAACATTTTGCACAGGATTGTCGAATTGTCTTTTTTCAAAACTGGAAAACAAATGTACAAGGGTGTTGGGAGCCACTCCTGAACATTGGATTGTCAAAAGCTTTGTTTCAGAATTCTAGAACGGGCGTTGCGGCACGCCCACTACTTTAAAATTTTTCTAAAATAATCTCAATTTACTTTAATGGATCGTTTTACTAGATTCTTGTAATTCTTCTAAAAAAATTTAGCAGTTTTTTAAGGGTAGAAGTGTAGTTCTGCTTATCTTATAGTTCCTTTTGCGAGAACAGGTACCCAAGTTGAAGGCCTATATCAGTGACCCGGAAGACCTAAAGCAGGATCTTTCATACCAGGAGACATGGGATGATCTGATTATCAATGTAAGTATTTTTACTGAATATACTTAAGGCTATTTCTTAATGAATATTCTTAAGGCAATTTCATGATTATCGCAAAGCAGCAATCGGTTTTGTTCTTTTACCAGGAAAGTTTGTTTCACTAAATGTTTTGAGGCCTTCAAACTCAATTTTACTTGGTAGCTGGCCTTACTGTTTTATCCTTGTATAACTTCTATAAATATTTTTTATCACAACCTTTTGTTTAATTTATTATTGTTATTTTCAGAGTATAAATGCTGACTATTTTGCCATTGCAGTTCGTATCGGAATCTTTAGATGTTGTGCAAAACACTGAATGGATCATTTCATTGGGCAATGCTTTTGGAAGGCAGTATGTGTTATATGTTGGTGATGATGAACACACTGCGATGCTCCATAGGTACCTTTTCTTTTAAACACTCAAACATATGATATTTCTGTCTTAGCATGAGAATTTTTTTTACATTGATCTCCAGAAACGAATACACACACACATATATTTGTAATTTTTGTGAGGAGAAAAATAATTATCCATCTTAAATTTTATAAAAAACGTTACAACATCAATAGTGGGGAACGACTCTCACATTATTAACATAATAAAATTAGACAAAGATTTTAGAAATAGAAAAAAACCTAATAATATAATATACTAAAACAAAAACTTCCTAAAATTCCGACACCCCCTCTCAAGTTGGAGTATATATATCACACCCAACTTGCTTACAAGAACTCAAAATTGGGCTTGAAAAGTTCTTTAATGAGGATGTTTGCAATTTGTTGCACTATTAGAGTGAAAGGCATGCAAACAACTCCACATTAAATCTTCTCTTTTTTTAAGTGTCTATCAAACTTTAGTTGTTTTGTGCATCGATGTTGCGCCGGATTTTCTGTAATGCTTATGAAAACTTTGTTGGTCACAATACAACTTCATTGGTATGTTTATATGGGCCAATAGTTCTTCAAGAATTCTTGTCAACGATAACATCTCACATTACTCTATTAGCCATTAGGCGTAGCTTGATATTTTGCCCCAACACTAATCCTTGCCACCACATTCTGTTTCTTAATTCGTGATGTAACCAGATTTCTCTAGACATAAGTACAATACCTGGATATCGATCTCTGCATGCAAAATTTGGGCTATAACTTAAGTTTGTCAAAATTCTATAACTCTTCCCTCATAAAATTTGTCCTCGAAATTTTTGAGTTTACTTGAAAAAAAGAATATTTTTTTTGCATCTCTTTATTTTCCCATGCTTCTTTATCAGGCATGTATTTCCACTCTATCTTAATAAAAGGAATTTGTTTGTTTTTTAGTTTTTTAAAATCAGTTTCTAAAATGCATTTAGACTCTTTAATATAAGTTAAATTTTTTTTGGAAGCTTTTTTCATCATTCCGTCCAGTGGGATGCCCCATCACTCAAAGACAAATTTCAAGGTCCAGAGCCACTTGACGAAATCTTCCTGAATCATGTGACATCGAAATATGATAAATCCACCTTTACTTCAAAAATCTGGCTTCTCAAATATTTCAGGTCATATCTTCGAGGTAGAGGCCCTTTATCTCTAAAATCTGCATGGTGGAAGAGATTCTCCATTCATTTTATCTAGCAAGTTACTGTTGTGCTATGGGTGACTCATCTGGATTATCTCTTCTCGAAGGCGACGAGCCTCTGTTGTAGTTGGAAGTCTTCCCCTGCATATTTTTCCTAGAAATTGCCTGAACATGTTTTTGTGAATTTCTCATATACGACATTGTGTCTTTTCCGCTCGATTAGGCTTCCGACGATTATCTCCTTGGTAGAATGACTAGTTTTTTTTTAAAATTGTTTTGGCTGTGTGTAGGTGGAATGATGTGTTTAAGGGTGAGTAGAGCGAGAAATAATTTTTTTGTGTGGAGAGAGGGTTAGTTATTAGTGTATGCTAGAAACCCTTTAATAAGAGTAGAGTCAGACTAGCTCTGATACTAAATGATGCCGAAGTTAACCCCAATCTAATAGAAAAGCAATTACTATTACTTGAAACACAAACAATTATAATTAACACATTTGAAAGGAAAAAATATAATAAAACGACACTCAGAAATCTGAAATAACAACATATATGACATAAATAAGTAAAATAGGGTTGAATATTGTGGTGGGGGTGGTAATCGGCGGGGGTTTGGAAGGTGGAAATAAGGTGGGAGTGCAAAGTAATTGGCCGGATATGACAACTAAACAACGGGTCCTTGCTGTACTGGCTAGCAATAAGGTGGAATCTGGGTTCTCTTGAATTGAAACAATGAATATATGGCAGAAAGGCAGTGTAGGAGGGTTGGGATAGCAGTTAGGTGGTCAGGGCGTGGTTCAGGATGACTAAAACAACATTTGGTGGGAAGACTAGGGGATTTATGATGGCTGGAGTAGCTATGACAACTTATGGTGGTTGTAGCAGGAAACGATGGCGGTGAGCGGTGTGGGAAGGATGCAAAAGGGGAATATGGAAGATAAACACCATCTCGGGGGAGGAATACAATCGGAGCACCACCCAAACTCTCACATACAACCCTTGAAAGGAGAAACAAATGCCGACGACTGTCTTGACAGAAATATTAGCAAACTAAAAATACAACAACTACATATTTGCTACTTAGGATAATAAGGGTAGGCCCCACTCCCAATAGGAGAGAATTTCACTTGAATATAGTAATGACTGAAAAAGTCCCTTCTAGGTCTCTCCCGTGTCTCTATTTGGAAAGAGAATTAAATTTTACCTCATATTGTATAACTGTTTTGGACCCTTGAGTTAGATTGAAGAATTTATTTTGCAATGCTAATCTGGTTGAAGGAGAAATAATTCCTTGAAGACTTACAAAATCATCCAACTAAATCTGTGAAAGTGGCATTAACTGAAATTTCTCCGTATGTTGAGCTTGCCACCACCTTTCTGCCTCACTTTCTAGCATGAAAGTGGCTATCACCTCTCCTATTTTATGGATAATTCATACGAACCTGAATCTTTTCGATCTTGAATAGCAATCTTTAGCAACTGTAGGGTTATTGACACCCTTGAAGGCACGTAGCTTAAATGTCTGAAAGATCTATCAATTTTGATCAACTTCTTTCCCATGTTCAAAATTGGGCCCCGTAATGGTAGAAGATATTTCAATAACTGTCATTTTGTTAACCACTTGCAATATCAACTAAACAATGACTCGTAGCTCAGTGACTCTACTTCTTCATTTGTTCTGTTCTACATTTCATTTTTGTTCAAAATATTTTCAGCACGTACTTCTAGCTCTGCAATTGCCTAGGAGATTGGATCTTAGTTTTTTCTAGTTCTCTTTCTTGCATATTCTTCTGTATTGACATAATTTCTTATGCAAATGTAATTTATCATATAATAATTATGTTATGCATGCATGTTACCTTAAGTCGTACGGGTTCCCCACCTTTAATTCATCAATCTATAAATCTGTATAAATCAATTGATATTTGATGTTATTCTTACTTATTCTAAATCCAACATAGTTTCATCATTTCTTACATTCAATAACTATGGCCTGATATCACTTTTTGTCATACCCCAATTGCCCCCTCCCCCTTTAAGGGTCAACTGCAATGCGACAGAGGCAGATGATTCAGTCAGACTATTTTCTCACTAACATTTGTCTTAACTTTCAATATCATGATCTAGTGGGCGATAAATTAATTTAACTAATTCATCATAAACATACTTGATATATTTCATTTCATAATATACTTATATGCATATACTCTGAAACATGAAAAATTATATCACTAATAT
>NEWO01000083.1:1426514-1442989 GCA_003013225.1 Phalaenopsis aphrodite
GGCTTGAAGTTCTACGGGAGGTGGGTTCCATTGCTAGTCCGCTAGGATAGTCGATAAGAACTCCTAAAGCTAGGTCCTAGGTTCTAAGATTAGAAGACTAAGACCTCACTAAAAATGAGGTCAACAACTCTCTGCTGCCTCCTCGAAGCCTTGAAATGTATATTGTGGCTCCCTGCAGGTCGTTCGCCCTGTCTCTGTTTGTGCCCGCCACAGTGCTTGGGTCCTTGGATTCTTAATCCGAGCAGAATGAAAAATGGGAGAGGAGAGAATGAATTGGAAATATTAGTGATATGAATCAATCCCCTTTATCTGATCACATCAAGCCGTAGCATGCACACGTAAGTGCTACAGAAGGTCGATTGGGAATGGTGACGAGATTAAGGATAGGACGTTAGGATTAATTAAGTTTATTAAACTTGTAACTTCAAAATCTGATGTCATTTCATGCGCTTAAACTTCATGCTTGGTTTTATATATCAAATTGATCAATTTGACATATAAAATTTTATAAAATTAATTTGATTGAATTCTAATGGATGCAAAATTTTGAGTTTATTTTAAATTTGTCAAAATTGGGTGATACACTGATTATGTCATATCATAATATCATTATATTTAGAAATAAAACCTGAATTTTAACATGTACTTTGATATTGTATATTCGTAATGTCAAAATAATAGTCCATTATTTTTCTTAGCACTATCATTCATCCTCTTAGCAGTCAATTTCTAAAACTCACATTAAGAAGAGTAGAAATTAACTTAAAGACTGATAATTAGAAGTAAATTTGCAAATGAACACTAGAATACAAGACAAATTTTGATCACAGAGCACATTACAAAGGGTTAAAAATGAGGCGAGTTTGATAGTTGCTACCCTAGCAATTGCCAGAACGGAATCATCAACAGTTTTGACCCTTTTATTGCTTGCAAAAGGTCTATAAAATGAGACTAATTTTGAACAACCAGTCATATGATTAGTTGTGCCAAAATCAATTATCCAAGATAAATAAAATTATGGTTAACGCCTAACAATGTAGTTGCTAAGCGTTAAGATTATCCAAAATCAGTTGTGTCAAAATAATAGTCCATTATTTTTCTTAGCACTGCCATTCATCCTCTTAACAGTCAATTTCTAAAACTCACAATAAGAATAGTAGAAATTAACTTAAGACTGATAATTAGAAGTAAATCTGCAAATGAACACTACATTACAAGATAAATTTTGATCACAGAGCACATTAAAAAAGGTTAAAAATGAGGCGAGTTTGATAGTTGCTACCCTAGCTATTACCGGAACGAAATCATCTGCAAAAGGTCTATAAAATGAGAATAATTTTGAACAACCAGTCATATGATCAGTTGTGCTAAAATCAATTATCCAAGAATAAAGAAAATTAAGGTAATGCCTAACAATGCAGTTGCTTGAGAGCTATCCTTTTATACGAAAGAGCGAAATGAAGTCAGTGATAATTTTGGAGATTGAAACAACTTGTGCGGTTTGTCACCTCCCAAAAGTGTGTTTCAGGGTGGTGGGCATCCCAAGACTTAAATATTGTTTTTCGGCCCTACACCTAGCCGATGTAGGACTTTTTGTCTGTGACATTCTCCTCCATCCAATCACGTGACACCCTCGTCACGGATTGGCTCTATCGAGGGTCCCACTGGGCCATGAAGAGTTCACACACCTGGCAGACAGTAATCTTCTCTGATACCACTTGTCACCTCCCAAAAGAGCTCTTAGGGGTGGTGGGCAGCCCAAGACTTAAATACTGCTTTTGGGTCCTGCACCTAGCTGATGGGGGACTTTTTGTCCGTGACATTCTTCTCCACTCATTCACGCGACGCCCTCGTCACAGATCGGCTCCACCGAAGCTTCCACTGGATCATAGAGAGTTCACACACATGACAGACAGTAATATGCTCTGATACCACTTGTCACCTCCCAAAAGAGCTCTTCAGGGTGGTGGGTAGCTTAGGACTTAAATATTGTTTTTCGGCCTTACATCTAGCCGATGTTGGACTTCTGTTCGTGACAGGTTGCTCTAAAGACTCTTGAGTTTCATCAGCATTTGTTTGGTAGACCAGACTTTCACATTTAGATTTTACTTTCCAATTTGCGGGTTTACTATGAAGCTTCCAACATGCCTCCTTTCGTATGCTATGGTTTTTTGCATTGCTCGTGCCACCATGGGTAGGCTGAATCGGTTTTTGATTTACTCAAATTAGTAGAACTGGTAGAATTTCTTTTGGCGACAATCATTGCCGCTTGTACTAATTTATTAGAGAGAAGATTTTGATCGCAAGTTATTTTAGCGCTTAAAGCTGAGTAGAGAAGTTGATGGAGGCAACTCAAGTGGAGAAGAGGCCAAAAGGTTTGAAACAAATTGAGTATTTGATAGAACTACTTACAATTCAATTCCATTCTTTAGTTCCTGGCACTGAAGAACAAAAGCCTTCTGTGAAAATTAGGTAAGGAATGGAAATAAGAACTACTGTTTCTCTCAAATTATAAATTCCAATGGCACTGAAGGCTGAGAAGAATTCAGTGGAGAAGTAGCACACCAAGAAGCTCGCCGTTGAATAACAAAAAGCGGCATAAAAGAAAGGTAAGGAATTAGTGGTGGTGGAGAAAGTTCCTGCCGTAAAGAAGCCTGCCGCCAAGTGCTCGACCTGCACAATTGTGATGCCAAAGGAATGATATATTTCGGGTTTTTGAACGCTTCAATCCACCCGTTGACCTCCCAGCTAGCTCTAATCACGACTATATTGCGAGGGGTTTGCCACGATCTACTCGTTGCCTTCCCAAGTGGCTCTAATCGCGACTGTATTGCATGGGGTCTCCTGCTCTCCACGTCCGGTCATTCTTCTCGCAATCTTGTAGTTGTCTTCATAGCGAGCTGTAATGGTGACTATATCGCGAGGGGTTTGCCGTGATTTAGTTGATTTCTTCTCAATGAGTTGTATCGCAACCCTGAGGGGCACATAATCCGCTGAGGATGTCTCAACGGGATTTGGTTGTCATTTCGGTGAATGCTGGCTCTGATGCCTTGTAATTTTTGGGAGGAGAAAAATAATTATTCCTCTTCAATTTCATAGAAAATAATTATAATATAAGTAGAGGGAAATGCCTCCCACTTTAGGAACCGTAAAATAAGGCATAAAAATTGTAGATATAGAAAAAAACCTTAAAATAGACTATATTAATACAAAAACTTGCTAAAATTCCAACAATGTTTATATTATGCTGCAATAATCAAGAACCTTCCTTCGACTTTACAATTACACATATTCCATAGTTGTCATATTTTGTCTTAAATCATCAGATCAAATACCAGAAAATCTCATTTCAATCTATCTGTAGAATGCTAACTTTTAGGCTGGATTTTAATTGCCCACAAATAATGGACAATAAAATCAATGATAACAACAAGAGAAAGTATTGTTCAGTCTATGATTTTTTATTTCTATCTTGTATATTTGTTGCAATAATCAACTTGTGGCGTGATTAATAATGACTTGTATGGTTTGATGCATCAAATGGTTTATATTTGGAAGGTTAAGTTTGTCGAAATTGATTGAGATTTTCTTGTTTATGTGGCTTTTATGCATGTTGATCTATGTCTATGATTATAAATGCATTTGGATGCGCTCCAAGATTATCTAGATGCAATAAAATTTCTTGTGCTTCATATTTTTATGTCCAAGAGAGTTGGCTTAACACTCTGGTTAGATGTTGTCCATTATAAATTATGGTAATGGGTTTGCATCTCAAAACACCCCTTTATTATGCAAGATAGGTTGCATTCATTCCCTCTGTCCCACCCTCTTGATAACATTAAACCGACCTGCATCGGTTCTGTTGAATTGACACTAGCTAGTTTCAATATGTTTTTGTATACAAGAAAAATGTCAACACGAATCTCAGAGGGATCAGGTGGTTCAAAGAAGCAACCTTGCTATCAATCGGAATTTCACGCAGATGGTCGTAAAGCGAATCCAATTTTATGAAATGACCGGCTGACTCAGTTCATCAGCTTAGCCGATCGGTAGATCCATCAAATATAGACGATCGACAAAACCCAACCTACCGACAGAATTGACCATGGTTTAGGCGACCGTCAACTAAAAACAAAAGTCAGCTATGTTAACTGCTAAGTATAAGACTCAATAGTCACGACTATTCATGATAGTTGCGTCCGTTAAGTTATATGTACTAGAAAGGTGTTTAGATTAAATGTCGCTTATTATAAAATTGACATGATATACTCTTTCACTGATAAGGGAGTAAGTGTAATAATGTAACTACAAATTCAAGCTACTTATGACTGTAAATGGGGCTCATTTTTGAGGTACGTCTGCACAACAACAACTTGAGATTTAAAATTCTAAAAGATGGTGCTGTAAGCGTGGGCATGCCTCAAACGAGAAGCAGAGCTCTACAAGGAGAAATTAGTCGAAGAGACACCGCCAGAATGGAGTGTACATGAGAATTCGTGCAACAACAAATTAAGGAGTTGTGGAACCCGATTGCTAGTCAGTTTGATGCCCTCCAAGGGGCATTTACTCGAGGGCAAGATCAGTTGTCGCATCTGAGAGTCCCACGGGACTCAACCACGCGGAATCGTTAGCACCTAACGGTCAAAGAGTAGTTCCAGTAACCGAAGAGTAAGAAAATTCCCAGTATGATGATAATACTAAGTCTACATTGATGGAGAGGAATCAATCTACATAGGTGGAAGCGCCCCGAACGCCATTCCCATATAATCCATTCTCTTGGCAAATTCTGGAATCCGATCCACAAACTAAGTTCCGAATACCTCACTTGGATTTTTATAAGGGCAAGAATGATCTAATTGATCATGTACCTGTTTTTTAGTCTTCAATTTGAGGATTAATGATGCTATGAAGTGTCGATTGTTCCTAACCACGCTAACGGAATGTTGATGATTAATGACGCTATGAAGTGTCGATTGTTCCTAACCATGCCAAAGCAGTTGGCCCTTGGGTGGTTTAATAACTTGCCGGTGGGGATAATCTCTTCTTTCGTTGAGTTAAAAAAAGTGTTAGTGGCCCACTTCGCCAGCATCCAGAAGCCGAAGAAGAAATCACAGGCCCTGTTGCAGCTGAAGCAGCGTAAGAACAAAAGTTTTCGCTTTTACATTACCCGCTTCCAAAAAGAAATGCTGAAAGTGCAGGCTTTGCAGCCGATAATCGCACAAGCTGCCCTGACTCAAGGACTGAGAGGAGATTTATTTAAGTTTGATTTTGGTTTGTGTGAGCCCAAGTCTCTGTCCGAATTATTAGAAATGACCAACAATTACATCATTGCTGAGGAGTATGTTACTAGATCCTCTGAGTCGAAGGTAGAGATATCCGACCATCGCTTGAAGAAAAGGGTTTCCTTAGACTAAGGATGGAAGAGAATAGTGATCAACGTTCATCCGGTTGTTCCCATTATGAGAATGATCTAACTCTCCGAGACAATCGAAAGGTAGTAAAAATAACGATCTGTTAGGTCAGGCTCGATTTTTTGGCTATTGACCTGCTCAATATTATGAGCGGCCACATGTTTATTGTGAAATGCAAGAAAGAACAAGGAGTATTTCATGAAGGCGCCACCTATGAAAACCAGAGCTTCTCTGCGGAATTCTAACAAATATTGTCAATATCATCGGGATCATGGTCATGATACAGAGGAATGCCAACATCTTTGAAGCCTAGTAGAGGACTTAATTCACACTGGAAAGTTGAAGGCGTTTATTGTTGTGGGAGTTGATACTCAGCGATAGGGAAAGACACATGTATATGAGGCATCAGATGAACCTGTTCGAGTGGATTTAATTCACTTCGCTGGGATCATCCCAACCATTTTTGGAGGTGGAGAATCATCCCATCTGGCCACTCCAAAAATGATTCTGGTTGGGGAGGTATGTTTCATAGGCTTCATTCGAATGCACAATCATCCACTTATCGCCTTCACAGATACATGTTTACAGCCGAAAGGAAATTCTCATAATGATGCCATCGTTGTTGCTATGCTTATTAAAAACCATCAGATGGGTAGTATTCTTGTGGACACACTGGGAGTTCTGTCAACATTCTGCTCAAGGCGGTGTTAGATAAGAGAGGCCGACACCGACTGGTCCTTTTTTTTTTGCTTTCTCCGGCGAGTGAAAAGATGCTCTATGCATTATTGCCTTTTTGGTTTCCCGTGGTGAGCAGGAGAAACAATTGAACCATACAAAATACTTCTTAGTAGTTGAATCACCACTGACTTACAATGCCACTTTGATCGACCACTGCTAAATAGTTATCGAGCCACAACTTCGATTTCTCATGTAGCTGGATCTGCTCGATATACAAATCTGAAAGGAAGGTTTCGAGACCAATAAGACCATCCTTTAAATATCGGCATCAAACGAAGGTCATGGTAATATTTTCCTAATCAGTTACCGTTTTGATGCAGGATACATGAGTATGTTGTTCCAAACTCTTCGCAAGCATCAGGATATTTTTGCTCGGATAGCAGCGAAAATGCCCGGATTACCAATTAATGTGGCGTGCCATCGTCAGAGCATCAATCCAACATACTGACCTGTGTAGTAGATTTGATTGTCAGCCAGAACCCTGGCCGAGCCAATTGTCGAGGAAGTGAAGAAATCGAAGGAGGTCGGTTACATCGGGGAGGTTCAATATCTAACTTGAGTCTCCAATGTGGTTTTGGTGCAAAAATCAAACGATAAATAGAGGTGTGTAGATTTCACAAACCTGAACAAGGCCTGCCCGAAAGACAACTATCCTTTGCCGAAGATTGATACACTGGTTGATGCGGTGGCTAGTTATTCAGTAATGAGTTTTCTCGATGTCTTCTCTGGCTACCACTAGATTAAAATGTTTCTGGCCGATGAAGACAAGACTGTTTCTATTACTAGCAATGGTGTGTTTTGTTCTAATGCAATGCTCTTTGGACTTAAGAATGTTGGAGCTGCATATCCTATGGATGCAATATTGTTTTATCAAAAATAAAAAAATGTTGAATTTTATGTTGATGAATAGTTGGTCTGCAGAACAACATATTGCTGTCTTAAAAGAAACATTTTCAACCCTTAGAAAATATAACATGAGATTAAACTAACTATAGTGTACCTTTGGAGCCTCAACCAGAAAGTTTCTCTATTTTCTCTTAACCTCCGAAGGCATAAAGCGAATCCAGAAAAAATAAGTCTTGATGGATATGCCATCCCCTTGAAACCCAAAACAAGTTCAGAAATTGACCGACCTGATAGTTGGGCTGAGCTATTTTATCTCAAAATTGAATGATAAATGTGTTGCATGCTGAATGTGATGAACTTTAAAAGGTTTGAAGGGTCCTTTGGCGTCACCACCGCTCCTTCAAAATTTGAAATCGGCAAAGAACTCACTATATCCGGGAGTTAGACCTAAGGTTGTCAGTTTGGTATTATTCAGAGAAGAATTGTGAAACCAATTCCTCATGTATGATTTCAGTCGAGTTCTCAGAGGCGTTGAAATAAGGTACCCAATAATGAAAAAACTAACTTTTGCTTTGATTGTTTCCACTTGCGGGCTCCGACCGCATTTCTAAATGGACAGAATCCAAGTCATCATAGATCAGCCTTTGATGTCTGTTCTCACACAACCGGAACATTCCAATCAGCTCCTTAAGTTGGTTAGTGAGTTTGTCATCTCCTATTTGCCTCGGACGACAATCAAAGCACAAATGATTGTAAATTTCCTGGTTTATTTTTCCGAGACAGTCAAATTGAGTGATAGAAGCACAAACGATGATCATGTGGATCCTACACATCGACAGAACTTCTAAACAATTGAGTGCAGGGCTTGGAATGACTTTCTGCAGCCTGATTGTTGAACACCTCTACTACTCGATTGCGGCTGAGTTCAAAGTTACCAACAATCAAACGATGTATGAAGCCTTGATTGTGGGGTTGCTCCTAGTGTATGAGATAGGCGTTCTAAGTCTTCTTGTGAAGTCAAACTCATTGTTGGTCCTGGACCAAATAAATGGAGAATTTGTGGCTAAAGATTAACAAATGGCCAAATACCTCAGTAAAGTCAAACAAGAGATCGGGAAGCTTACTAGCTTCAAGGTTGAGCAAGTCAGTGAGGAAAAAAATCAGGTTGCCGACATCCTATCTAAACGTATTAGCCTAGGAGGAGGGTCACGACGGCTTATCAGGCTGACAGTTGAAGAATCTGAGACTATGGAAGTGTCAACCGGAAGTAATAAAAGTTGGATGAATCCTTACATCTTATACCTTAAAAAAGGAATATTGTCAGAAAAAATTACAGTTCCAAAGTGTTTTAAATTTAAGCCGCTTTGTGTTCCATGTGCCTATGGTGTCTAAGATAAGATGAAGTAGAAGGCATCAACCGCGACGTACATTTTGGAGAATGTGGAAGTCATTCTAAAGGCAATAACCTTGCTTATCGTGTTCAATAACAGACCTTTATTTGGCCTACACTTTTGAAATATGCTGAAGAAGTTTCAAGGAAATGCAAACAATGGCAGAAGCATGTACCTTTACATTGACTGTTTCCTTGACCATTTGCCACCTTAGGATTGGATATTCATTGACTGTTTCCTCCATCAAAGGGCCAACGAAAATTTCTATTGATCACCGTGGATTCTTTTTTCAAGTGGATCGAAGCAAAAAGCCGCTCATACGAATCACTGCAAAAGTGTTTCAAGATTTTATCATGATGGACATTATCTATCGGTATGGTTTGCCGCTCATTATCATTATCGACAATGGGACACAATTCGTTGACAAAGGAGTGAAAGATTTTTTTGCGCTAGCCAAGGAATTGAACTAAAGTTTGCTTCAATTCATCACCCTCCGACAAACGGGCAGGCGAAAGCAGTCAATAAGATCATTTTGAATTTGTTAAGGAAAAAAGTTGAAGGAGCCAAATGAAATTGGGCGGAACTGTTACCATATTTTCTCTGGACTATCCGAAGAACACCGACAATGACCAGTGAAACAACATTTTTGTTAACGGATGGGATGGAGGTGATGTTTTCAGTCAAGTACAATCATCAGAGCCAGAGGGTAGTCACTGTCTCTAAATTCGATGAAGAAAATTGAGCTGAATGGCATGAAGCCAACAATGGAGTCTTGCTTGCTCTCAATTTAGCTAAAGAAAAATGAGAAAATTCATCCCTTAAACAAGAGGAAGTCAAGAGGCAGGCTGTCCGGTATTATAACAAGCATGTTCAAGCGAAAATATTCGCCCCCGAGGATTTTTTTCTGAATAAAGCCGACCTAGCTGTTCGCAGACAGACGGTCAACAAATTAGATAAAACTTGGAGTGGACCATACATCATTAGCCATCGAGTATCTCATGGAGCTTACAAATTAAGAACCAACGCTAGAAGAGAAGTCCCACAGATGTAGAATGGTGCAACCTAAAGAGATATTTTCCTTAGAAAAGTCCGTGTACAAATCTCTTATTATTCGAAAGAGCGTGGTTTCTAAATATTTGTATATTTACGTTTTTTATGAATTTAGAGAGATTTAAGTTGGCTAATTTTGTGCAAGCCTAAGTTTGAATGTCACTCAGTGAACTCTAGAGACTTCAACACTTGAGGAACTCGGGTGACCGAGGGATGGATTAAATGCTCGATGTCATCGTGGGAATTCCTATTTGTGAGACAAACTCTCCTACGGAACGAGTAAAAGACTCTCCTAAGGAACGAGCGAAAAAATTCTTTTGTGGGTCGAAAGAAAGTCTTCCCACGGGACGAGCGAAAACTCTCATTACGGATAAGTGAACGATCGTTGAATTACATACGTGTCACAAATATAAACATAAGAAACATTACAATGTGAAAAAAAAAAACAATCGAGAATTTTAAGTCGGTTGGAAAGATTTCATTCATTTCATGGGCAGAAACATACAAAAAAGTTTCTCTTACTAAACTTTCGTTAAAAAAAAGGACTGGACTAATAAAGTTAAAAGGAGAGTAAAAAAGCAAACGTCTATATGAGCACAAGAGACGAGGCAGTTGACAACCGTCTTCTTTGGATGTTTCTTCTTCTTCAGCATCTTGCGCAGGTCTTTTTTCGCTTGCAACGGTAGGAACTGAAAGAGCAGTGAATTCCTTCAGATCGACATATTTTGGGTCTACAAGCCCATGTTTAATAAACTTGTTGGTTGAAAAGATATTCCTATGTGGAATTACCAAGCAATTCCATCGAGTGTTTCTGTTGAGTGATCGATTTTACCAAAGTCGCTTTTAACTCGTCATCTTCTTTCATCAAAGATGCCAACTGTTCGTTGAAGTCCAGCTCGTCATTTTTTTACCTTTGAGAGAAAGTTTGAGCTGATCCTCGACGATCTTCTTGTTCTGTTTCTCCTCCTTCAGCTGGCTTTCTAAGGTTGCCATCTTATCCTCAGCCTTCGCTAACGATTGCTCGGATTCAGTAAAATCCAAAGATTTGAGGTGAGTTGCTTCTATCACCATCAAATGATATCGGTCGAATGCTGTTGAAGCTTCTCGCGGTCAAGCATCTTCAAAGCTTCTTCGAACTCTAGAATGTTATCGACTTTGGGAGAATCAGGAAACCAATCCTTGGCTGAGTCGACCATGAAAAAAACAATGGCCGATGTTGATGAATATCCTTTCGGCCCCGCCACACGTCAGGCGCCACTCAAAAGCTGTTCCTTTTTATTTTAAGAAGGGAGAGGCAAAGCATCCGAAACTTCTATTGGAGCCTTTCATATCTTCTTTACACTAGAGGGTTGCGATTCTTCATCGTGAGGTGGCAGAGGATCCGATGTGTATCGATTGGTGACGAAGTGTTTGTTGTTCCTGCTTCATCCTCGGAAGTCTTGCCTTCAACGACATTCGACCTAAAGCATGGATGGTGATTGGGTTGTCTCACATGCATCTAGTAGAAAAATTTTAGGTGTACGAGCATTAGTGGTGGTCTCTCTGGTTAACACTATTTGTATCACGACTGTTGTTTCAGATTTAGAAAAAAATGAAATCCTCACCCGTGGTATCCGCACCGGGGGCAAAATCTTCTCGGGTTTTCCTTGGATTTGCCCTCTTTTTGAAAGGTTAGCTTCCGCATCAGTTTCTTCTTGGAAGCCTCTCTTTAGCTTCCTTTACTCGAATAAGCTTCTCGACATCTGAGGCCCTCCATTACTCTTTTGTCATATGGTCGAATTTATTTGGTCAGATGACCCAGTCGACAACTTTTCATTTGGTATATTGGGGTATCGACAGTTCTTGCCTCTCAATTTTCTCCATTCGCAACAAGATGCTTTGGAAGTGTCTTGATTCTACTCACCGACATATCCTGAGTGGCGCTGATTCCCCAACTACTAGAGCAAGAACCAACTAGGTACTGCTTTTTCCAATCCCTTATATTATTCTCCAAGCCCAATAGTCAGTGTCTATAACTGGTAGAAAATTTGGCGAGGCCGTGCTTATCAATCTTGAATGAGAACTAGTAATCGAATAGATCGGTCGACCATGGTATGTCAATGTGGTGACAGAAAATGACGAATGTTATGTTCGCAATGATCAAATTCAACATAACGTGTGCATGAATCACTTCGTACCAAATTGAAGATATCTTCTAATTTGGTACAGCGGGAGCCTTTTACCGCATCAGAACTAATCCCAATAAAGTACCAAATCATCTCCAAATTTGTTCCTCACTCAATATTATATTTTTGTTTAACTATAGCTTAGTCTTCACTAAATTCGTCTTCACTCAACAAATTTGTTCTTCACTAAATTGGTCTTCACAAATTTAACTGTAGCCTTTAGTCTTCACTCAATCACATTTGTTCTTCACTCAATCACGCTAGCCCCTAAATTGGTGCAAGAATCACTTCGTACCCAATTGAAGATATCTTCTAATTTGGTGCAGCGGGAGCCTTTTACCGCATTAGAACTAATCCCAATAGAGTACCAAATCATCTCCAAATTTGTGCAGGAATCACTTCGTACCCAATTGAAGATATATTCTAATTTGGTGCAGCGAGAGCCTTTTACCGCATTAGAACTAATCCCAATAGAGTACCAAATCATCTCCAAATTTGTGCAGGAATCACTTCGTACCCAATTGAAGATATATTCTAATTTGGTACAGCGAGGGCCTTTTACCGCATCAGAACTAATCCCAATAGAGTACCAAATCATCTCCAATTTTGTTCTTCACTCAATCAGAACTCCAAATTTGTTCTTCACTCAATCATCTCCAAATCATCAAATACATACTCCACCAACTTATGCACAACGTCCTCGGTTAAAACTAAAGAATCAATTGCTAAATAAGTGCTGAAAAGCTTAATAGAATATTTACGAGCCATAAAGGGGACAAGAAAGTGAAGAGGGATTAGAGGTGTTTGGAAAGGTCTCAAGCATAGTGCGAAAATGAATGCCTTGAATTATTTATAGGAAGGGCGCGGAACTTGAAACGACCTGAAAGTCATCATTTCAAAATACCTCGATATTCAAAAAATGTCATGCCACATCATATCAATAAGAAATAAAATTTTTCATTAAAAATACATACATAAAGCTATTCGTAAAATTTTACGAAGGAATCTTGGGCCCACTTTAGCCGAAACATATTCTCGGCGAAGCAACCACTTAAATAAGTACTCTCCTTATTTAAAATGATTCCCCAAATCAATACTTTGTTGTCTTCAATTGACTGGTTTCTCATTACGAAGAAAATTCCTTCCTCCTTCCATCCTTTCATCACGAGTTTGCAAATTTCATACGATTTCACTGTCCGATCCTTAGGCTGCTTGCTCAAAGGAATCCATTATTTCATTCACTCTCCTCTCCAACGACCCGAAGACTGTTGTTTGCCGCCATTCATCTTTTGGGAGGTGGTAAAAAGGTCGGCTAATCGATCAACAACTTCATCGATTGGCTATTGATTCCCACCGATCGGGTTTTGAAGATCAGTCATCGAGATTGAAGCGGGATCAACAACAACACCGTTGATCGAATATTCTCACTAGTCGGAACCTCAACATCCGAACCTATATCAAAGTACGATGAAGAAGGGAGAAATTTAGATCAAAAGCAACTAGAGTCGATCATACCTAGCAGCCTACCCAATTCAGAGGAAGTTATGGGTAAACCAATGAAGGGAACATTTTTTTTCTGTACTTTAGGCGGAGGTGGAATGTTGGTGATTATCGTTGTACCAAGTTGTTCCAGAGAACCAATTGCGTCCAGGATGATTGGTTCAACCTGACGAACCTCTTCCTCAACGATCGGACCTAGGGGAGAAACCGGAGTTTCTTGACAACTTTTCTCACTGTTGAGGTTTTTTTGTGGACGACAGATATCAATACTGGTTGAAGAAGCAACTTGATCATTTAAATCAACTACATGTTCCTTTCGTTTCTTATTCCTTATAACTCATTTATTTTTCGTCTTTTCACTCGCAGGAAGAGGAAGAGACTAGGGGGGAGTTGAAACACTTCAAGGGCCATTCAGACTGCTTCATCATCAAAACATTATGGAGTTCTCACATCAAACATAATGACGCATGTGATTCCAAATCTAAGTGAGAAGGAATTGCTCAATTTATCCAAATTTTGGAGCTCAAATAACTAGGAAGAAATATTGCGTTGAAGTTACGATTTAATGAAATTTATTACTTTAATGATTTTCTTGTTCTTATTGTAGCTTTTGCTATCAAGAAATAACAAAATCAGAAAACTAATATGTATACAAAAAATATCTGCACTAATATCAGAGGGATCAAGCAGTTCAATGGAGCACTCCTGTCGTCGATCAGAATTTCAAGCGAAGGACCGTAAAGCAAATCCAATTGTATGAAATGACTGGTTGATTAGCACATCAGCTCAGTCGACCTGTGGTTTAATAAGTTTGAACAGTCAACATAACCCAACCTACCTACAGAATTAACTAAGGCTTTGGCGACCGCCAACTAAGAGTGAAAGTCAGATATGTTAACTACTAGGTATAATAATCAATAGTCACGAATATTCATGATAGTCGTATCTGATTAGCTTATGTGCTAGAGAGGTGGTTAGATTAACTGTTCACTTATAATGAAAAAGTCCTGATACACCCTTTAACTAGTAAGGAAGTGAGGGTAATAGTGTCACTATAAATTTAAGCCACCTATGATTATAAATGGGGATCATTTTATGAATAAAGAGTAACACACTCATTTTTTTAAGCCTACACAGCCTTTTTGTCTCTATCTCTTTCCCTTTTTTTTTTTACGCTCTCACCCTGGAGGTGTGTCTACACAAAGGACAACTTGGGAGTCAACAGTTTTGTTTTGTTTTAATGCGCATTTATAGTTGAATTCTTTTAGTTTGACTGCGATTGCTTGTTATGCCAGTAGAGTTTGTCATTGGTCTAACGCTTTGTGCTTGATGGACTTGATGATGATGATAATGATTCCATTTTATGACGGATTTGAAATTTGAATCTTCTTCTGTACTATGCCTTTTGCTTTATTGCGAAAGACTGGGCTCAATTAGTATTCATTAACTGTCTTTATTAACTTCCCATTTCATGCTATGCTTTCGAGTAGTTCTGTAATTTTTATCCTGTTTTGCAGGTGCCTTGGCATACTTCTTCAGAAAGTGGATGACGGGCACTATGTACATGAAAAGATAGAATGGATGTATGGACATGCAAATATATCAGTTCCTGTGAATAGGTTGGGACTTGCTAAGGGCATGGGATTGGTATGTTAGTGAGAGAAGCTGGGCAATGTTCTTTTTTAGAGGAAAAAAGGGTGGAAAAGGTCCTCCTATTATTTATGAGGGCCGTTTTAGTCCCAAACTATCTAACTTATTCAATTTAGTCCATTGACTCCTCAAATTTGTCTAAAAGAGTTCATTGACAATTTAAATCTTATTCAAAATAATTTAACAGTGATTATTATGGATTATATTTAAAGATTCAATGGACTAAATCCAATACTTTAGCAACTTGGAACTAATATAATGTCATTCAAATGATTCAGGGACAGTTGGATATTTTTCTTTTTTCTTTTTAATCTCTGTTTTTTTTTGAGTTTTGTTGTTTGATTCCTGCAGGTTGCTGCTTCTCATTTGGATACTGTATTGGAAAAGCTGAAATCAATCTTGGATAATGTTGGACAGTATAGGTTCCATAGGTAATTTACTGGATTCTCTTATCTTTTTTTTAATATCTAAATAGTGACGTTTCTCTTACCAGGCGCCATATAACACGTTAAGAGATATAACTTTTTAGTTTCTCTTTGTCTTCTCCTTAATCCATTTATTATTGTAACTTGCATTCTTGTCATTAACAACTGGATACTCAAAATTCATATATTTTTGCCTTTTTCCTCTTTTATACATTTAGTCTATCTTGCATTTAGCTGATCCTTAGAGTATGATCAGTTAATTCTACCATTTTAATTGTTGTTGTGTTAATGTCCTGCTTGCATTAATGAGGCATAATCCTTGTGCTCCTAAAAACCGTAGTTATTTATTAAAAACTTCTAACTTAACGAAATGGAATAGTTTATACCGGTGAATGGTTATTTGCAAACGCAAAGACAAAATTTATTTGCACTTCTCAGCAGTAACCAGGCAAACTAGCCTAGATAGTGATGCATTTTCTTTTGCGTATTTACTTTTCACTGTCAAAACAATAAGTTTTTTCTTTGCTCATGCTGCTCTCTCTTCTACGCGTGCATTTCCCTGTGTGAGTACTGAATGGCCCTTAAAAAATTGAGGCTTGCTCGATTTTGTTCTCACATGCACGATCTCGATCTCTATCTCTCCTTTCCTTGTCTCCTGCTTATCCTCTCCTACCTGAAACCCTTAACGAGAACTTCGTGTAGGGAAGACATTGGATTAGTTGCGTGAGAAGGAAGAGGAGTCATGGTGGGAGCTCGATAGAGAAAGTTGACTGGTCCAGTGTGTGAGTAGGGGTGTAAATGAGCTGAGCTTAATCGAACCCAAGACTTGATTGTATTTGGCTAGTTCATTTTTTTATTGTTCGCGTTTGGCACATGTTTTAATTGGCTCATCAATAGCTTCTTCGTGTTCGTCTCTATTTAAGCTCATTTGTTCAAATTAGCTCGCTCTTTAATTATTTAACAAGCCTGCATGAATTTAAGCTCATTAATAAAAAACACTGCTATTGCCGGTCCCAAGCCCGGATGCGAAAAGTGGAGGGTTGCGTTAGGTAGTCGACAGCCAGCGTAAAACTTGTCGAAAAAATCATGACATGAATCCTTTTGATCATTGTGTAAGTGCTAGGGCGTCCCCTGGAAGCGACGCGCTGTATAGCCTGAATACAGTGAAAAGTGTGCAAGGGCCGCTATACCGTTGCCCGGGTGTAGTGTTAAATAAGCAAGGGTTCCCACATTACGGACGAATGCGGGTAAAGAAGTTAGTCCAAGAAACTAATGAAACTAATATTAGGATAGGTTCTT
>NEWO01000083.1:1445824-1548809 GCA_003013225.1 Phalaenopsis aphrodite
TTTTTCAAGTAATGCACAATATCTGCCACCATGTGCCCATAATCTGGGCACTTTTCTTCCGTTTCTATACATTTAAACATCAAGGATTGCCTTCGTACTCCCGGTGTGGGACTAAAGCTGGACAGTGGGCGGGATATTTGAAAGGCAGGACTTTATTTCAGGCATTTACGCATAACACTCGTTTTTTATATGTTAACATACATAATAATATAATTTTTATTGTGCAGGCGTGAGGCCTGTGGGCTGTGGCTGGCAACAGATTTTTTAGGAGAATTTACATTTTTACCACCCAAATCCTTTGTATTTACATAACACCTAAACTTAGCGGGATAAGGCAAGATTTTATGTTCATTAACATGCATACCAGCAAAATCCTATGTATTTTCATATTTAAAACCTAAAATTATACTTTTTATAGTTATATCACCTAAATAATCTTTTAAAATAATGAAATTTAGCCTTTTTTAAATACAGCATAAAATAAATATAAATAAATATATTATTTAATTATTTTTTTTTATCTCGAGCTAAAATGATCCAAACATGAACAACAAACCTTTGTTAGTGTTCAGCTTGTTTATAAAACTAGTTTAAAAAAATTACTTGTGTTCGGCTTCCTTGCTTAACGAACGAATTGAACTTGAGCTAATTTACGGGCGAAACTCGAGTTGTTCGCGAACGACGAGCTTTATTGACAACCCTAGGGAGGAGAGGAGATGCTGCACCTGGACCTTGCTATCAAGGCATCAATGGATTCTACTGTATAAGCTAAGAAATAAAGTGGTAGCTCACTGTAGAGGATGCCTGCAGGCCAGCATGCGAAAGAAAGGAGTTCATGAGACATGATTTAATGTGGTTGTTGATGATTCATATTTTATGTGATCGTCTTTCTATGAATTAAATCTTATGAACTGGGCTGATGAATTGGTAATCCCCTTTCCTGCAGGATATTTTCATTCTTTTCCAATAGAGCTAAGGTTGAAGAGGCTGACGATATACATGCTGCATTAGCATTGATGTATGGTTATGCTGCCATATATGCTCCGTCAACAATTATAGAAGCTAGAATTGATGCGCTTGTGGTATAATTTCTCCTTTTTCTGCTGCTATATTCTCTACGAACAACTATTCTAGATCTTCCATCTTGGCTGTTCCATTTAAGCATGAAAATTTTTAGTTTTATTTTGTTTTAAATGATGATGATAACTTTTAGCATCTTAGTACTGACAGATGCTGTTGATCGACCTCATGTTGATTTTACCTTTCTCTTAATAGATAGAGCAGAAAAAAATATGTCCTTATCTACATTGACGATATATATCTGATTTTTATTGAATAGGATTTTACAAGGGAAAAGGTGTAAAAGCTTTATTCTGCTTTCAATCGCAGTGCAATTTGGTTTATTGCCTTCTGCGTACACAAAATAATGGTTATTACAAGTCTTACTTTATAGCGCAAAAAATTTAGATTTGGTCATTTAGGATGCTTTCAAGTCATGCTTCACTTGGCATTTACAGGGATTTTTTAGAGAATACTTCAGATGGATTTATTGCATGCCTTTTGCAATTCATGGTCTTTTTTTTTAACTTTTTTTTTTTTTGCAATTATGGTATTTAATGGTTTTCTTTTCTAGAATTTGAATGACCATTTTAGAGATTGTTGTTCTCCAAAGTAAATCTGCTCTACTCAACTGACTAGACCACTTAAGTATGCCAGGGAAACATATGTAAATGTTTAAATTACTTATTCAATTTTGTAAGCTGGCCCTTGAATACGGGGAAAATAATTTTTAGAGCTTCTAAGAGTAAATCTTAGTTTTAATTATCATTAAGGATTCTAGTAGCTCTGCCAGCATGGTAATGCCTAATAGACATCAACTTGACCTTGCAAGTTTACTGAGACTTGGAATAAATCAAACTGACATTTTCTGGGATATATATCCCTCCTGGAATAGTTGATCACCACAATCACATGTCATTACCTCCGTTTGTAATGTCAATCTCCATGGAAGTTGTTGGAGGGCGTTGACATCTCTGGGCTAACAAGTACAAGAGAAGGTTTTTTTATGATTCAGACCGTTGACTACCTCTTTATTTTCTTTTTTTGTGGATCCATTCTTATCTGGGCAACTTGCGGTGCCATCGTAGTAAAACTGCTCCTGTATGTTATATTCATTACTCTAGGATAATGTGGAAAAAACATTGTAACATTTTCTAGGAACTACTGGAGATAATTTAGGAAGCACATTGTAACATTTTTTAGGAACTATTGGAATCTATATTAGCTATTACTCAACAAAAGAACTTACACGTATGAATTATTTGACACAAAACTGATTATTCTTTGATTTCCATGGCCTGTCCATTTAAACAGGGAATTTTGATATCCGAATGGCTTAATGTTTCGCTTCTTATGATTGTTTAGATGTGTCCAAAATTTTCCGACTTGAACTCAACTTGAAAAATCTTGATTATCGCCTCATTATTATTCGGGTTGGGGTGGTGTCTAAATTATAAACCCAATTTTATCCAGGTATCAAAATCAACCCGAAATTGACTGGATTATGATTTGGGTTTGTGTTGGGCTCTAGAAATGGAATGATCTATATAATGAATATATTAGACGGTTCAGGTTTGGGTTAAGAGGGCTTCAGTTAAGTCGGGTTCAAATGTAAAAAATGTATTACACGGTTCGGGTTTCATTTTGGTGGACTTTGGTTGAGTCGGGTTCAAATCAAATATTTGAGCCTTATAATAAACAAGTTAGGTTCAAGTCAAGTATATTCGGGTCAATCAATTTTGGATTAGACCTCCAACCTAAACTATCTACCCAAATTGACATGGAAATCTTTAAGTCAATCATTTTTTATTACTTTTCTTGCAGGGTACCAATGTGCTTTCACGACTTCTTCATGTGCAGCATCCTACATCAAAGCAGGCAGTCATCACGGCAATTGAGCTGCTTGGTACTTCTTTGAGCTTGAATCATGTTAAATGTTTATGCACTGTATTTTTGTGTTTGTTGTTCTTTTATAATTATGGTAACATGATAAATTACCCAATTTTATTTAACAACTGCATGCCTTGTCGAAATATTTATTTCAAATACATTTTTTGGTGTTGATTTTCTGGCTTCCGTATTTCTATAAATGACTTGCTAGATCCAACTTTTATGTCAAACTATTTGTATGAGTTGTGCAGTTTGACATGTTTGCATTCTGTTGTTTAGTTCAGCCCATTGATATTTAGTTTTTGTTCAAACTGGCTCAGTGCTTGAAGCTTCAGTCACTGGTTACACCATTTGTTTTCAAGAAAGCCCATCATATTTTTTTAATACTCTCGTAATGTCAAAATAGATTAATGAAATAATGAAACTAAACAAAGAGTGGGGAGTAATCATGATTGTATTTTTCTGTTTTACTTGGAGTAAAACCATCAAATATGCTCATGTAACTTGTGCATATGTGGTAATCTGAGATTCTTGTGGGTACTGAAATCATTCAGCTGACTGAAATCCTCATCTCCTCTTTGATTTATATGGACTGTAGGAATTATTTAGCTGAGCTCTTTCTTTTATCCATAAACAGCATCATCATTGTAAACATCATTGTCACCTTTCTCCAATCGATTGGTTCATTTTTATGAATTCTCCTCCCATAAGTCTTGGGAATGCTAAATGAAATGTTTATTCTAGCTCATGGAACTTTTTCTATACAATTTCTAAGTTTTCCTTGCTCTATATATTTTTTGTCTTAGTCTAATAATTCACTTTCCTTGCCTTATTAAACTATATTCTTTTTATTGTGTATTGGCGAATTCTCCAAATCTTGTTTCACTATCTTATTTTCATTAGTAGTCATTTTCTTTTTCTACTTTGATATTAAAGAGTTCATTATTTCCCATTTGTCAAATTCAAGGAACATAGACAATTAGACTTTTTTAAATGAAGCTTTCAAGTCTAATGATATTTTATTATTCATAATACTGATAAGTACTTTTTATTTTAGCCACTCAATTATGATGGTAAAATTTATATCCTCGTCTTTGTTCATGTTTGGAAAAAAATCTAAGATATTTAAGCTTATCACACCTAGCTATCTATCAGATCTCTTGTTATATTAATAATCGTCAAGTATTCTTGACATAATTATTCACATCAATTGCTTTGTATTTTCTTAGTCTTTGCAAACAGTTTTATCCTTCGTTTTGGGATGAGTTAGTGTCAATTTAATTAACAGGCCCAAATTTATATTTCAAAGTTTACGGAACACAATTATTTAGAAACAAGCAAGCTCAATTTCAAGCGTCCATATGTCAAAATACAAATTTTATCTTCATGTTGTTCAGCAAATACTCATTTGCAAATTTTAAATGATTATTAATGCTAAGTACACTATTAGATTGGGCAGATAAAGCACAAAACTGTCATGATTTAACATCGTCTTTACTCTTAACCCAACTATTTGTATCCTTTTTGAATTTTCATTACTGTTTTTGTAACATATTTAACTGTTCTAGTGCAGTGAAAAATAGTCGATTAGCTTTAAACTTCAGGGAGCTCTTGTTGCAAAAAGAAACAACCGTGAATTGATCGACCTTAGAAGTAGAACACTTCTTGTGTCAACAGCACACGATTATTTTGTGATTCTCTTTGTTTTCTCTTAAAATATCTCTCGTGCTTTGCTTTCGACCTTGTTGACTTTGCATACATTTTATCCTTTTGTAGGCTGTGCAGTTATTAATGCTGCTGAGATGGGTATTCACTTCCCACTAAAGCGAAGAGACCAGCTACTTGATTATGTGCTAACCTTAATGGGTACAGAAGAAACTAATAGTTTTACCGATTCTAATAATGAGCTTATCCATACTCAAGTATGTTGATGATTTGATACTTATTTTGTGGGATAAATCATTTCTGGTCAATATATTTTCTTAGTTTATAGCCGGCTTTTTGATAAGCCATTATTTTCTTACGAATTTGCAGAGCCTTGCTTTAAGTGCATGTACAACTTTGGTTTCTATAGAACCGAGGTTACCATTGGAAACAAGAAATCGTGTTTTGAAGGTAATTTATTATACACTCATTGGAAACTGCTTGACGTTTACTTGGCGATATGGCTTTTTGTTAATCTCAAGTACTAATTTTTCAGGCTACATTAGGATTTCTTACTTTGCCTAATGAACCCTCCGACATAATTGATCCTCTAATAAAAAACCTCATTACTCTGTTATGTGCCATTCTGCAAACCAGGTAAGTCTGATGCATACAAATTAGTGCCAGCATTTACTTCATGCTAAATTTCTTCACTATTTTTATTTCATTTCTTGAGCTTACTTTCATGCCTTTTTAGTTCATGGTTCAAGGAAAATAATCCTGAAAACATCAATCTATATGCGAATGTTACCATGCAATTGGCTTACTAAAATTCTTATTATGGTTTCTCTATGTAATGCCTGCTAAGTCGGAGAAAGATGAGCCAACCTAAATGTAGTGTTTTTAGAAATTTAAACTCGTTTCAAGTGCCTCCTAGTGATGATGTTCTAGGGTTTCTAGAATATATTTGTGAAAGCAGCTGCAAATTGAATGGAGGAGGCCTCTGAATGTCCGGGAGAGATCATCATTTTGATCTTATCTCAGCCTATAGACACACAACTTAAAAGAAATCCAACGATACAACACTCCAATAGGAAAAATCAGTTGAAAACATCTCCAAATAATATAAGCAAAACCAAAAGTCTGTTAAGCCAACAAAATAACAAAATATAAATAGCTCTGTAATAGTAAAGAACCTAATTGGAAATATTGGACTCGAAAAAAATTAGAACAGCTCATTAATTGATTGGAATAAAAAATCGGGTGGACGGGCTGTCGGTTCCGTGATTGTGGTAATATTTGTGATGTTACGGAATCACTAATTTTTGAGATTGGATCACATGCAATCATAGGAATGTTGTTTTCGCATCCTGCAATCAGAATGTGGGATTTTACAATCCCGTAACATAGCAGAACGCTTCGTGTCATTCTCCCTGGCTAGGAAAGGCATCTATTTCTCTGTAGGTATCCAAAATTAATGTACCACCATAACTCATTTCATTGATGTAGCTGCGGAGCGTTACTATAAAGTCTTTGCTCATGTCTGCCCATGACAACTCTGAAACGCATACATCATTCCAAAGTTTGCCCTGATAGAAGAAAGTCATATTTCTTTGGCACAATCAGAGCTGGAGTTGCATCCAGATGTCTATTCTTATGATCAAGCCTCGGGCCATTAAATATGTAATATTTTTCTCCCACTTCTCTTACTTGGCTAGGTGCATCCAATCAACAAGTCTGTCTGGATGAACTAATTATGTCATGAAATCTATGGCATGCTAGATTACCTCATTGGCAATCACCAAGGAGATAAGTTGTCAGTTAAGATATTCGACAATTCCTTCAACAAGAGCTGCCATTTTTCTGGCGTTGGTTCCTCAAACTCATTATCTATTAGGGCAACCCTGTATTAAGCTCATTGGAGTCTCTCTCATGGGCTCAACTTGAATTAGTAACATCTCTCCCTCATCATCTAGAATCTGGTTCTCCTCAACGACCTTATCTTCTTCAATATCTTTTGTGACACTGCCTATTTCAACTGCTCCCTTTTCGTTGAAGATCACCCTTCTATTTGGGCAAGCGAGATTTTAACAAATCTTGTTGATTGGCGGTATCGTGATGTAAATGGCTGACAGTAGCAAATTGGATGACGAAGGAGACCTCGATCTGTCTAGGAGAGATCACCACTTTAACACTATCAATCTACAAACACACCACATGAAAGAAAATCAAAGATACAACACTCCAATAAGTAGAAATAAGGGGAAAACGTCTCTAAATATCATAAAAAAAACCAAAAGTCTGCTAAACCAGTAAAATAACATGTAAATAGCTCCATAGGGATGGGCCATCATTTCGACAATTGCATAATTGTTTGCGATCTTGTGGAATCTCTGATTTTCGTTATTTCGATCACCTACAATTGCGGGAGTGGCATTCCTGTGGAATCACAAAATTTGCGCAATTGGGATGCAGGATTCTGCGATCCCTTAACTTAGCGGGACTCTACGTGTCACCTGTACCTCAAGAACGTGCAATTAATTTAAACCAAGATAATTGATTCTCTAGATGGAATGGAGATGGCCTGCTTTTTCATGAGAAGATATTTTAATAACCCACCACTTTTTTGCGCATCAGAAAATTTCTGATCTGCTTTTGTAATAAAACTTTTTGTTATTTTTCGATCATATTTTATGTCTTGATTGAGGCGACCTTGAAATAGTTTTGCTAATGGATCTTAAGAGGAAAAGATCATAGCTCACTTCACATTTTTTGCAGTGAAGTTTACATTTAGTGTCTTTTACCGGAGAGACAAATGTAGGAGATATCTTTTAAATTTGTAGATCCATTAAATAGCTTAAGGGGAGCACATGCACGATTAAAACCTTAGTATTCTCTTTTTTTTATGAATTTTTCATTGCGCCACCCAAGGTTCAGAATTTCACAATTGGGCAATCAAATAATTTCTCTATAAACCAAGAAGACGCCTAAATGAGTTATAAGGCATAAGTTTTAAAATAAAATCATTCGAAAAATTAAAAGTATGAAAAATAAGAATTAATAAATAATTTTTTTAAACATAACATCATAAAAGTTCATCTAAATACTCAATAAAAAGTAAGAAGCAGCTAAACTTAAAGTAGAAGAAATCAGTTATGTATGTTATATCAAGAAAACTGGTAGGAAGAATCAGAAGTCATTCATCTTTTTTATTGAAGTCGAAAGTTATCAGCTTGTTTCCTCGTGTCGTCTGAATTGGTCGGAAAATTCTTTTATGACCATCCTAAAATGGAGCTGATTCACAAGGAATTTGAGTTTATGCACTTTGTTGGGGAGTGAAAAATTGGACTTTTAGATGAACGACACATCCTTATTCAATTTAACAATGAAGAGATTGTACACACTTATTTGCTAGAAGACTAGTTTGAATTGATAATAAATCAATGAAAATTTTGAAATAGACTGTGAATTTTAACTCACAAACAGAACCACCAACTATGTTGGTTTGGATTCGGCTCCCTAGTAAGAATTTTTTTTATTTTAATCAAAAAGTGTTCTACTCTATTGTTTCAACTTATGGTAAGTCACTCAAAACGGACATACTTTTAATCTTTCACATCATTCAGAAGTCAAGGTGCTTGTTGAAAGGGAAATCACTTTAATCGCTTATGATGAAATTTGGTTAGGCTCACAACACTAGAGATACTGGCAAAGGGTAGTTATTGGGTCTTTCCCTATGTATTGTTCTTACTGTCGTATGTTCAGTCACTCCAAATAGAGGTGTACACCACTTAGACCTCCATTTAAAACCAAAATAACAAAGTGCTCAGCCAAATTTAAAGATCTCTCCTTCTTATCTTCTTCAAGTTAGTGACACTCTTGTTCATCATAAGGATATCTCTGACCCCACTAATACTGTGGTAATTGTACTATCTAGTCCACTGGCCGATGTTGCTATAGGTTCACTACCCCCGCGAGCAATCTTTCAATTGCTCAGCCTCCACATAATGCTCAAGATGAAGGTCCTCTGATTCCTCCTGTGGAACCTCTGTTGGTGGTGGCAGAGGGGACTTTTCATACTCCACCAACTCTAGAACCTATTATTGATGTAACAGTCAACAAACTCTTGGTGGAGTGTCCAGCCCTAGGTGTGTCCTAGCTTTAAGTCCAACATTTTACCCTAAGTAAGCTTTCTGCTGCGGCTCTACCACCTCATCAGATCGAGCAAGTTGTTACTGTCATTCAGGCACAAAGGGACTCATAATGTGCAACAACCTACACATACCCGATAATCTTTGCACCAATCTATGGATCAGATGAGCTAGTCTTCGGATGAGGAATAACAGATTTACACATCCAAGAAGAAGAAGAAGAATATCGGTCTACTAGAACTCAAGAATTTAATGGATGCTACCTTGATTGTTTCGAGTAATGGCAGTAGACTTAATCGTTTATTAGTCGGCCCCCTATCTAGAACCTGAGGTAAGAGGTAAGGATACATTGGGTCCTTCTCAAGCTCACATTTTATATTTGAATCTCCTAGTGTTTGGAAACTTTTTGAGTAGAGTTTTGCCAATGTTATAATTTTTTTTTGGGTATACATGTACTTTTATGGGACCTTTGTGTGTGCTGTGTACCAGGCGCTCAGGTTTCCAGTTTGGGCTCTCTCATACAACCTATATGTACATTTTCTTTCTAATATATTTTTCCTTGGGCTTTTTTAATATATATATATATCTGTGTGTGTGTATATAATCCTTTTTCGATGTTGTCTTTCACGCTCGGCTCTGCTAGGGTTTCGATCCATGTAGAACCCTAGCAACCCTTATCGCATAAGATCATTTCCTTTCGTCACATTTCTTCAGCGTCGTCTCTCCGTCCTCTCCATCAAAGTCGGCTCGCACTGCTTCGACGTCGTCTGCGACATTTAAAGCCGACAGAGTTTCCATCTGTTGCGTCGTGTCTGTTCGATTTCACTGATTAACTTCTCACGGAAGACGGAAAGAAGTCGCGGGTTCATCTTTGTCTTCCTCCTCGATCACTCACAGAAGACAGGAAGGGGTTGCGTGCTCGTCTTCCTGCATCTTCCTTCTCGACTCAGCTCGACAGCATCGAGTGTTTGGTCTCTTCGGTTCCTAATCGTCTTCGGCTCTTCATTCTTACCCTCTGACCAACTTGGTTGGGCTTCTAATTACTGTGATGAAGCTTTCTTCTTCTTCGGTTGAATCTGGCAAAACCTCTTTTTCCTACGTGATGGGTAATCCTCAGGTGGAGATGACAGTTGTCTTCCCCTCAAGTTATAAGGAATATCGTTATGGTACAGGTGACTGCCAATTTATTAAGAATGCAAGCAAGAAAGTGGGAAAACAACGCTCTTTTTCTCGAAGTTAGAAATTTTCAACCCTGACTGACAAATTTAAGTCTTCTCTTATTGAAAAATTTCAGTGGGAGCACCCACCTATGGAAGTTATATGAAAAAGTTTTGATGATCTCAAATTAGTAGAAAAGTGGTGCTCATAGATGAGAGACATATATTGATTTAATTAACCGTGGCTGAAGACTACACTCGAATTTTCTCAAAAAAATATCTCAGCATTGCTGGTAAATCAATGAAGTCACTCAAGTGATCTCCTGATTTTGACCCCAATCATAAACCTCCTATCTGTACCAGTCTGGTTCAGTCTACCCGGTCTCAAGCTGGACTTTTTTCATCACCAGGTTCTTTACTCTATTGGGGTCATACTTGGGGACCCTATGAAGCTAGATCTATCGACTTTCAGCCTAACCAGAGCTTCTGTGACCAGAATACTTGTGGAAAGAGATATTACTTTACCTGATGTTACTGAAGTCTGGTTGGGCACAACTCATAATGAATATTGACTACAAATCGTCATGGAGTATAGACCGCTTTATTGTTCTTATTGTAAGATGTTTGGGCATACATTTGATAAATGTCATAAGTTTCTTCCTAATTTGAAATTTAAAGATCAAGTGAATAATGATGGATTTAATCACACTACTCTGGACATATCTGTTTCATTTGGAGAGAAAGCTACCACAGGTCAGGTTTTGGATATCGCTAAAGATCAGCCACCTACCATCTCTGCTGAGAAGGTGCAAACCGATCCTCTACCCAACATCGCAGTTCCTGATGAAGAACATCATACTATATGTACAAATCCAAATGTGCTTATACCACTCACTATTATTAAAGAAGACTCATTTATATGCCAAGACACACGAGAGTGTTTCTTTGATTCAATCAAAAATCAGCTGGTACAACAAACAGTTATTTCTAATGTTCAACATTCTACACATGTCCGACACACTTTAGACCAATCCACTGATCAGGCGAGCCAATATTCGGATGAGAAATGACAGGTCTATTCTAGGAGGAAGAGAAGACTGGAGGCCGACTCGAACTCGGAAACTTATTGGATGATACTTTGGTCATTATTGACAATGATACTCATCTTACCAATTTATTAGCTGGCTCGTTTCCTAGAACTTGAGGTAGAGGTAAAACAAAATTGGGTCGCTCTCTAGCTACATGATGCTACGTTTTTTGCTATGCTTGGGTCATTCCACACAATCTATATGTATTGTTATTTCCTTTTAATATATTAGTCTTTGGGCTTTCTCAATATATATATATATATATATATATATATATATATATATATATATATATATATATATATATATATATATATATATATATATATATTTGATTTGTTATCATTTAATTGAAAAAATTACAATATTAAATGTTAATATGCATATCCGGTTTAGTAAATTGTTGGTCTATTATTATATTTGAGGGTAAAAATTATTCTCCCTTAATTATATTAGATCTAAGATCCTAACGTGCAATTTTTGGCTTGCTGACTCATCGTCATCTCGTTTACTCTCTCTAGGTTAAAACACAGTGAGTGGAAATCATGGAGAGACCTCGGCAACCGATTCATTATAGAAAGCCAAGCGTCTGAATCTCTCTCTTTCTACTGTAAATCCTATGTTGGGGGTAGACAGTTTCCTTTCCAAGCATGAATTTTGTGTCAGAGACAAACAGTTTCTCATTCTAGCAATAAACCTATGCCAAGGAAATACAATTTTCTCTTTCTAGGGAAAATCCCGTCAACGACAAACAATTTCTCCTTCTAGAATAGATCCTCATGTTGATTAGATATTATATAAAAACTACTCTCTCTTCAGAAGTTACTTCTGAATGTGAGCTTACAACGGTTGGTTCTACAACATCTGAATTCTTTTAATGCATCGCCCATTGTAAATTACATGACAATAATTTATTCTAGCGGTCTGAGTTAAGCCGGTTCGAGCTCGGCTCGATAAGCGGCTAGTGAATTGGGCTTGATGTGATAACAAGCCAAGCTTAAGCCAGTCGCTAGCTTGTGAGCTGGTTCGTTTAAAAAAATATTAATATAAAATATGCTCAAATTATATTTAATTTCAAGACTTTATCTTTAAAAAATTAGAATTGCTAAAAAATAATATTTTATATTATATATTAGGTGATTTCATTTTATTCATCTCCTAATTATTCATTTTATTTATCATCTTATTATAAAACTGACTTAAATTAATATCATTTTTTCTCTTTTATATTAAAAAAGTCCGGCTCAAACTCGTAGACTCAAGCTCGAACTCGAGCGTGAACTTGGTAAAATTAATCAAGCTCATGCTCAAGCTCAAGCCGTTGGTGGCTCTAGTTCGACTCAACTCGTTTACACTCTTAATTCGTTCCAATGGTCTCAATCTGTGTTCATGTGCATCAGTGGTATAGGAAAAAATGATCATGTCATTGGGGAAAGTCGTGCACCAGAGATTACCAATCCAAAACATTGGTGTCGGCCGTTAAATTGGAAAGAGATATTTGATTTAATATAATATGTATATATAGTTTTGAAATATAATTGTTTAATTTTGTAAAATACAAGGCCGAACCGATCCCATATAGATGATAATTTATTTAACGAGCACAACACTATAAGTGACATACTTATCCAGAGAAATAGACATATCACTTATCCATGAAGCTCGATTAAATAAACTAGAGAATTTATGACATTAATTCTAGTCTGCGAACATTTTTGTTGACCGAAAAGTTTCCCTACCTAATATTAAGAATTAGATAAGGTTTATATTAACTGGGTTCGTAAAGCTCCCTATAGATGCAAGCCCCTATAGTTAATTACCTCTCAAATGATTGAAGTTACTTAAGAGAATTCTCGATGATGATCAGAGGTATTAATCTTAATGAATTCAAAGTTTAGGGTTTTCAAGATTGGACATAAAAAAGTCAAGTAGGGAAAGATATCAAATGTGAACAATTATTTCTGGAGTCAAAGGAAAGAAAAGTAGGGAATGTCACAGATCCTGAGGGAAACCTCAGTGACTTCCTAAATTATCCTATTGTTTGACTTCAATTTTGAGAAAAATATTATTTAATATTTTATTCTGCCAGTTTTATTATTTATGACTTATATTTGTATGACACGATCGTACAAATAACATGAAAGATATGAGGGTTTACGTCGTATCGGACGAAACCTCGGAACCTAAAGCGAGTTAGGGCTTAAATTGCACAACCTAGCTGTCAAATGCCTAAAAGATAAAATAAGGATTTATATCGCACTAGACAGATTACCTCGAATTACTATTGTTTGTTGTTTAATTCTAAGGAAAGGTTTGCAGTTGTAGATCTGTCAAAGTTGTTCTTTTGTACATCCTCGTCGTGTCGCCCACCGTGTTAACTCTAAACTCCACATCGTAGCAATTTCAGGTTTGATGTTATATTTAAATGAACATGCAATTGTTGGATCGGTGGTCTGCTGTTGGATACCTCTTATAAAACTAGACTATTGTCATCCTCTTCTAAAACGTATAATTCATAAAGAAAACAATAGGAGGTATATTAAAGGAAAGCAGTAAAAAATGCAGTAAGGAAAGTAGCAGTAAAGAAAACGTAGTAAAGAAAACAGTAAAGTGTGTAGTAAAGAATAAAATGCTATAAATATAAAATAAATCTGTGTACCTGACAAGTTTGTTGTTCCTGCAAATGGGATTAACATTGCAGGTAGAAATAAACAAGTATAGAAGATGATTTGATTAGCAAGATAAACATGCATGTATATGTGTGTAAAAGTCTATCGGCAAAGCGTCTCACGGAAAACTCGAAGAAAAACTGGGAGTGACCCACGAAAGTTCAAAGAAAACCGTAGGAATTGCATGGGACACCAAAGAAATCCGTAAGCACTCGGGACAAGGTGGACTTAGAATCAGGACCTTGGGTCAAAATCAATACTTCGGGGCCTTGACAAAATAGTCAACACCATGCATGTGTGATCCAACACTAAGCAAAATGTCACCAGCCTAACAATCATAGAAAATCGTAATTCCTAGCCTAGTTCATATGACTGACCCGTGAAATTTTCAGAAAAATATTTAGAAATATTTTATTTTTCAAAAGAAATTTTGATTTGTCGTGCACTTGAAAGATTTTTTTTAGTTAATTATGTGTGTACATATATATCACTTGAAGAAATTTTAATGCTTTATAAATTTAATGAGTCAGTCATATTGGTAGGCTGGAACTTCTCACTGTCTGTAAAAGCAAGTGATAACAATTTACTAAATGTTAGAGATACGGTAATGTCAATCCCTTATTCTCTCAAAGTCACCGAGTCAAGATTGTTCTAGAACCTCTCACATATACTTAGATGTCCTTTTCATCATCGTCATTGAACCCCCGAAACCAACCTACTTACAACCTTGCTTGATGGTTCATATATAGCAGAAGCTATACATGTGCGCTTATGCTTCAGACCTAAGCACCTAAATCAAACCAAGAAGCAAGAAAAGAGGGGGTGAGATAGATGAGAGATTGATCCATTTGAAATACAAAAATAGTAAAGGATGGATCGACCCTCAAAACTGCGTTAAAAACGATTCCCAACACCCAACGACATGAAAAAGTCTCTTTTAAGGTTTTCATCATCCCGACATTCCAAATATTTAAACTTCTTTCAACTATCAATATGAAACGTCAATAATTCTCACATGAAGGTTGTAAAGAGGGGAAGAGACGGAACAAACGGGGCCCAAACGTCATTAAAGAAAGCTCTCAATGCAGCTTAAGAATCAATAAAACATGCCCACCAATGCAACTCCAAACCTTTCAAAACAGGACTAAGCTGCGGCCTAAAAGTAGACCAAAACTGAGCCAAAACCAAGCTGAAACCAAGCCCCAAAGCTGAAGCACAACTCCCCACAACAGGATCAAACCGCAGCCCCTAACTAGGCCAAAACCGACCCACAACCAAGCCAAAATCAAACCCAAAAGCTGCAGCCCAACTCTCTGCAGCAGGATCAAACCGCAGCCCTTAACTAGGCCGAAACCAAGCCACAACCAGGCCGAGACCAAGCCCAAAAGCTGCAGCCCAACTCCCCATAACAGGATCAAACCGCAGCCCCTAACTAGGCCAAAACCGTCCTAAAATATCTGCAAAAGACGCATTTAAAAGCCCCCAAAACTACAGCCATTTCAGCCCACCAAAACACATTTTAGAAGCTCTAAACTAAAGCAAATTCAGCCCACAAAACATGTTTTTAAAATGTTATAAATAGCTTGCCAAAATCAGCCCATGCAATTAAATTATTCGATATGTAAGAACTGAGTGATATGTATGTAAATCTCCTTTAATTTATTAAAACCAGGCAAGCAACATATTTATTTCAGGATTCAGAACTGATCGAATTGCTTCTCATTATGAAAACATCACAACTCACCAAATAAGACATCACATGTGAAAATACAAAAGGGTAAAGAAGTAGTTTGGATTTCTAAAATGAGGCGGGTCCCATTTCTAAGGCTCTAAGATAGTCAAAGGGAAAACCCTAAGGCTAGAACCTAAACCCTAAGAAGTAAACTAGATCTCACTAAAAACGAGGTTAACAATTGGACATGGAAGATTTAAGATCACTTGATCATGTCATGCCTTGTCAAAGCCACGACCACAAAATATAGAGAAAACTTTTTCTTTTATAAAACGAAAAAAGAAATTGGTGATAATACAAGGGAAACTTATTTAAGTATTAACAATACCTATGAGTTGTTTGACATTTAAACTATAGATTACATGGCATAGTGCAGGATCAGCTTAATGTTATTCAATACTTCAATGCACTTTCCAAATATTAGCTTCAAGTAGATATGCATGAAACATACACATAGAGGTGTTCCTAAAAGTGTTTTTTGTAAAATAATTGTTGGACAGAAGAGAACCATCAAGTTTCCTCTAGGATTCAACAAGGAATTAGATGAAGTCAGAGGAAGAATAATGGGAACCAAACCTCTTCCCTCAGTTCATGAAGCCTTTATTGAAGTACCAAAGGAAGAGAACAAGTAGAAATTCATGATGACATGTAATTCTACTACATTAAATGTTGATAATTCGGCTTTATACACTCACAAATAACATCAGAATAGTAGATCAAAGAGGAACGAAAGGATAAGTGTTGGAAAATTTATGGAAAGTCTGCAAAATTTGAAGTTCAACAATGTCAAAGATGATGGGGAAAATCAGGTAAAGAAAGCATCAAAGGAAGACAAAAACATTGTCCATTCAATAAGGAACATCTCGAAGCTCTCTAAAGGATTCTGAGACAATATTCTAAACCTTCTATTGGCCTGAATAAGGGACTCAAGAGCATTGGACCACATGAAAGGTGACATTACTGCTTTCCAGTCCTTTCATTGTTACAAACAACATGCTACAGTTAGAACCACATATGACTCCCTCTCATCTATGGAAGGAAGAAGAAGTGTGAAACTCACAATGAATCTTTTTCTTCTATCTTTGTTATATGTTCCTAAACACCACCACAATTTACTGTCTATCAGTAAACTCACTTGTGATATGAATTGTGTTGAAAAATTCCACCCTTATTTGTGTAAATTTCAGGTGATGAACTTGGGAAAGGTGATTAGTAGTGCTGATATGTATCATGGACTCTATCTGCTTTCTAGGACTTCTATTTCGAAAGGTCCATCCCATCATTCACATTTTTTTAAGTCAAGCCTTGCATTAGAATCAATTTTTCACGAGCGTCCAATTATGTTATGGTATTTTTGCCTTGGGTATCTCAACTTATATTAAATTGAAAAATTGTATCATCATTTATTTATCTATAAGAATCTAGTTCTTATCCGTGAGAAATTTGTCAACTTACTGAATATACTCGATAAGTGTACCCCAGCCTGAAATACAAACCAACACATCCATTCTTAATGATTCATAATATATTTGGACGCCCTCAAAAATAAAAAATACAAATAGGGCTAGGTGCATTGTCACCTTCGTTGATGATCATACTGAAACCACTTGGGCCTTTATTATGAAGCAAAATCTAGAACTTCCAGCATACTAGAAACCTTTCAAACATGATTCTCATCCAATTTTAGAGCAAAATCCAAAGTCTTAAAATCGATAATGCAAAAGATTACTACAACTCTACTCTCGACTCTTATCTGTCCGAAGATGACATCATTCACATAAAATTTTTTCGAAGTGTGTTGGTCAATTTTATTTACTCACAATTTACCCAATCAATTCTAGATGACACCTTTGAAAATCAACCTTATTACCCAAAATCCAACATTCTAGAGAAGAGTTAGAGAGAATATCAGATTTGGGATACCATTTAGGAACCTCAAACACCTCCCTCATCATAAATTAATATGAAAATGAACCTATTACTCTACTAAATCTTTTTCACAGCTCCCCATAAGAACCAATGACTCCATGTTTTCATCAAAAGAAAAAAACAATGATCATATAAGGGACAATATGCAAAATCAGGAATGTAAATCATCGGAGCCAACTCCACACACCCCAACTATTCATATAGAAGTTGAATAAACATATCATGAAATCCAAGAGGAAGGAGCATAATAATGCACAATATACCACATAAAAGAATTTGACATGAAAAATTATCATTCTCTCACAAATCTTGTATTTAAAACTTGGATAATATATTGGTCCTAAATCAATCCAAGAGGTTTTATATATTCCTGCTTGGAAACAGGCTATGGAAGAAGAGATTATTGCCCTTGCAAAAGAATTGTGCTTGGATCATAATAACTCTACCACATGGAAAAAAACTGTGAGGTGTAAATAGTTATTCACTACTATCATATAATCTCACGATGTTGGCTGCGGTCGAGAGCTTTGCTAGAGTTTTCAATGGAGATTTCAGTCGCATTTGATTCTACTGCTCGAAGGAGAGGGGTTCACAACTCGTTTCGTCAACTTTTGCTCTGGTCTGCGTCTCCATTGGCATTGTCGTTCGCAGATTCTGGCTCGCATCTACGTCGGCGTCCTTCCTGTTTCGACGCTGCTCCTTTCCTTGCTTCTGCACTCGACAGTTTCATTCTTTCTGTTTCGACGCTTCGTTTCTTCTTTTTGCGTCTGAGCCCGTTCTCTCCGGCCCGACAGCAAGAGCTTCGTTTCATCTGCTTGTCAGGTACTCGCTGCAGGTGAACGCTGACATATCTCCTTGCTCTGATGGCACTTCCTTCTTCTTTGACTGAACCGACAAAGGCCTCATTTGCCCACGTGGTGGGTAACCCTCAGGTAGAGTGCAGTGGACTTCCCCTCAAGCTATAAGGATTGTCGCGATGGTACAGATGATTGCTCTTTTGTTAAGAAGGGAGTAAGAAAGATGGAAAAATAACAATTTTTTTCTCTGACTTAGAAATTTCTACTTTGACGGAAAAATTCAAGTTTGTTCTTATTGGAAAACTTTAGTGGGGGCGCCCACCTATGGATGTTATTAGAAAAAGTGTTGATGATCTTAAATTAGTAGGCAAGTGGAAAGTGAGACTCATGAATGAGAGACATGTGTTGATTCAACTAACAGTGGCTGAAGTCTACACCATAATTTTCTCCAAGAAATATCTTAATATCGCATGCAAATCAATGAAGTTATTCAAGTGGTCTCGTGATTTCAACCCAATCATGAAACTCCTACTGTAACTATATGGTTTTAGTCTTTCTGATCTCAAGCTGCATTTTTTTCACCATCAGGTTCTCTACTCTATTAGGGTCATTCTTGGGGACCCTTTGAAGCTAAATATTTTTATTTTCAACTTAACTAGACCTTTTGTGGCCAGAATACTTGTGGAAAAGGATATTATTTTACCTAATGTTAATGAAGTCTGGTTGGGCACAACTTATAATGAATATTGGCAACAAATAGTCATGTAAGACAGACCCCCATATTGTACCGACTGTAAGATGTTTGAGCATATCTTTGATAAATGCCACAAGCTCCATCCTAATTTGAAATCTAAGGTTTAAGTGAATAAGGATGGGTCTAACCCCACCGCTCTGGACATTTTAGTTCCACATGGGGTGGATACTACTAGACAGGAAGTGTCTGTTGCCCCTATGGACCCCCCCAATGACAGTGTTGTTATTGTTACTGCGAGTGATGTTATGCTGACACCTTCAAACCTCATAGAAAACAATACTGATGGAATATTACCTACAAAGGATAGTGTTCAGACTGATAATCAGGGGAACCTCGCAGCTCCCATTCTTCAGGAAGCATCTGGTTTAGAGGCAACTCATACTTCACATATACTAGAACCTATTGTGGGTACTACATTTGGTAATCCTTCTGCTTCAGCTCTATCACCTCATCAGACTGATTCTTCGGATGATGAATGACAGGTTTACACTTTCAGGAGGAAGAAGAATTGAGATCTACTTGAATTGAGATCTACTTGAGAGTTATGGATGATACTTTGGTTACTTCGAGTAATGGTACACACCTTACCAATTTGTTAGCTGGATCTCTTCTAATAACTAGAACCAAAGGCAGGACTAGATTGGGTGACCCTCACTTTTTCAGCGCTCTGGTGGTTTTGAATTTTTTTGATTTTATATGTACCCCTTTTTAACTTTTTGTGTGTTGTACCATGTGGGTTGGGTGCATTTTTTTAGGCCCACTCATACAACTTATCTGTATCTCTTCTCTTTAATATTTTAGCCCTTGGGATTTTTTCAATATATACACATACATATATATACATGTATATATATATATATATATATATATTGGTTACTTCGGGTAATGGTACACACCTTACCAATTTGTTAGCTGGATCTCTTATGATAACTAGAACCAGAGGCAGGACTAGATTGGGTGACCCTCACTTTTTCAGCGCCCTTGTGGTTTTGAAATTTTTTGATTTTATATGTATGCCTTTTTAACTTTTTGTGTGTTGTACCATGTGGGTTGGGTGCATTTTTTTAGGCCCACTCATACACTCTATCTGTAACTCCCTTAATAGGCTTAAAAACTTGTGTAGGGTCCATAAATTACTCATATTTGCTATTTTGGAGCCTTTGGCCCATGTGAATAAACACGGGATTCTTAATAAATTCAAAGGATATCACTCTTACTACAATGTTAACAACAAAATTTGGGTTTTTTGGAAGCCCACTATTAATATTTCTATCATTGAAGATGAGGCTCAATACATGCTAACTCAAATCTCTTTTGATGGTTTTTAGGGGTGGGGCACCTTTGTTTACTCTAGCTCTATTTTACATGAAAAATATTTGCTTTGGCAGAAACTTGAGTCCATGGGAAATATCATATACGGAAATTGGTTTGTTGGAGAAAACTTCAATATGATTATGAAGCCGATGGAGAGGAAAGGAGGGGGAAGAGTTGATCATGCTCTTATTAATAGATTTTCAAACTCTGTGTCTAACACAGGTCTTTTTGATTTGGACTACACTGGTTCTCTTTTCACATGGAGGAGATTTCTATATCAGAGATTGGATCGTTTCTTGGCTAATTCAGTTTTTATAAGTTACTTTCCTATTGTGAAAGTGCAACATTTGAGTCATGTTACATCTGATCACAACCTATATTGCTCACTTTGGCTTTTACTGTTAAGCCGACCATCTCTAGATTCAAATTTGTTAATGTTTGGACTTCACATGCTACTTTTATTGATTTGGTCGCACAAGCTTGGAAATATGATGGTGTTGGGAGTCCTTGGTTTGTCCTATGTCAATTGCATAAGAAAGTGGCAGCTCACCTCAAGAAATAGAATTACCATGTCTTTGGTAATGTTCATAAAAAAGTGAAGGATGCGCAGAATATTGTTGATTCATTGGAAGCCCAACTTGAAATTTCTCCACACTTGATGGATAATGTTGCCCAAGCACATTTAGATCTTATGGACGCTATTGCTTTAGAGGAAAATTTACTTAATTAGAAAGCTAATGATTCTGCTTTTGTTGCAGGGGATCGAAACACTAATTATTTTCATGCAACTCTTAAGCATAGAGGAAACATCAATAGCATTTTAAAAATTAAAAAAAGCTGATGGGAGCATTATCACAAATATGGAAGAGATTGGAGACAGTGTTGTTAGCTTTTATACTGAATTATTTCATAACTTTTTTCATACTATGCCTGTTGATCCTACCTATTTTGAGAAGGATTATGACTATACTAATAATTTTAGTTTGGTTTATCCTCTTGATGAGCAGGAAATCTTGAATGCTTTCAAATCTATTTGTCCTAAGAAAGCCCCGGGTCCAGATGGGTTTTCTTCTGTTTTCTACATACATGCTTGAGAAATTATTAAGAAGGAGGTTACTCTTGTTATTCAAAGTTTTTTCCTTAGAAATAATTTTGGTAAATATTTCACCTCGGCACTTATTGTTCTTATTTCTAAAGGTAATGATAAAGTCACTTGGGACAATTTTCGTCCACTATCTCTCACTACGGTGATATCTAAAACCCTGAGTAAGATTATTGTTAGTAGACTTCACCTCATCTCAATCATATCATTGTTGAACAACAGTCTGCTTTCATTAAGGGCAGGGAAATTACTGACAGTATTCTCTTAACACAAGAATTGATTGAGGAGTTGGATAAAAAGTGCAAAGGGGGCAACATGGTTTTCAAGTTGGATATCAACAAAGCTTTTGACACTATTTGTTGGGACTTTATTCTAAATAAATTGCAAGCTCGAGGTTTTAAACAGGACTTATGTTCACATATACAGAGATGGTTGTCTAATAACAGCTATAGTGTGATGGTCAATGGTGAAGCCCGTGGTTTTTTCTCTGCTGGAAGGGGCATCAAGCAGGGAGACCCTCTTTCTCCTACTATTTTAATAATTGTTTTTTATTATCTTTTCGGGCTTATTAACAAGTTGCATCAAGAGAGACCTTATCTTCAATTCTCTCATAGGTCTAAAATTGTTGTGAGCCACCTTGTTTATGCTGATGATGTCATTCTGTTTTTAAATGCTAGTAAACGCACCATCAAAGTTACTATGAATTTGTTAAAAGACTTTCAATACACCTCTGTGATGTTATTTAATTTGGCTAAGTGCTCTATGTACTTTGGCATAGGTGCTCCATCTAACACTGTTGCTTGGGCCTCTAATTTTACCAGCTGTAAAATCGCTAAGTTCCCTATTAAGTACCACAGATGGATGAGGTGATTGATAAGATTAAACTCAAAATTAATGACTGGAAAAACGTTTTCTTTTCTAATGGGGGATGGCTCACTTTATTGAAAAGTGTTCTTTGTACTCTCCCACTTTACATGATGCATGTTCTCAAAACCAAAATGAGCATTCAAAAGACGCTTGAGAATATTTTTAATAAATTCCTTTGGCAAGGCACTAGAATCACCAGCAGTTGGACTACTTGGAACTATGCTTGTAAACCTCTGCCTGTTGGTGGACTTGGTTTTAAAACTTTGAAACATAATATTGATATTAATATGTGTAAACTTTGGTTTAAATTTCGTCAGGGAAAGTCTCTATGAGCCAAATTTATGAATGGTAAATATTGTAAAAATTCACATCCTTCTACTGTTAATTGGAGAGTGGGTGATTCCAGACTCTAGAAAGGCATCATTGCTGCTCGTGATGTAGCTTTTCATTTTATGTTTTGGGATATTGGTGATGACAGTATATCCTTTTGGAAAGATAATTGGGGTCTCTCTACTTTCTCTAATCGGCATCCTCATGATAATGATGTTAACCTTCTGGTCTCTGATTGTTGGATTAATGGTGAATGGAATCTTGATATGTTGAATTCCTTAGTTGGTGAAATTGCTCCTGCCATAGCTAAAATTCCTGTTAAACCGCAAGATAAAGCTCTTCCTTTATGGAAAAACCATACTAATTCATCTGTCACAAAATCGCTTTACTCAAATATTCACTCCTTTACTCCATAGAAGTGGCATGTTTTTATCTGGCATAAACTCATTACTCCATCAATATCCTTTTTCCTTTGAAGCTACTTTCATAAGTTGCTACCTCTTGATGATATACTCAAGTTGAAAGGGTTGAAGCTTGCATCTTATTTTTATATTTGTAAAAAAGGTTCTTAATTACTGAATCATCTGTTTTTTAAGTGTCATTTTGCTAAAGAAGTCTGGCATCGTATTGGGTGTTTTTTTGGGGTACACTGGTCTGCTAATCTGAACTTTAAAACTACTATGAAGATTTAGAAGGGTTTGGTTTACCAAGTTTTTTTGTTTACCGGTAATTGTTTTATGGTTCGTATGGATGGCAAGAAACAATCATAAATATGAAGCGACTGGATAAACCCCCTCTACTACTTACATTTTAGTGATTGCTTATTTCAACAAGGCATGGAAGTCCTTCTCTAGGCATGATGTTACTCCTAATGTGGCTAAGGGTAGGAAACCCATTTTGATTAAATGGGCACCACCCCCTCATGGTTGGTTTAAAATTAATGTCGATGGGAGCTTTTCTAATACCTATACGGGTATGGGTGGAATTATAAGAGATGTGCATGGAAGATGTATAGCTTATTTTGCCTCTCCTTGTATTGCTACCCTTCTCTTGAGGCTGAGACTTCTGTTGTGCTTGTTGCGCTTCATGTGGATATTGTTTTACAATTAACTGACATTGTGTTGGAAACTGACTCTGAAACCCTGCTTAATATACTTTTGGCAAAAGTTAAACCTCCTTGTATATCAATGTCTTGTTGGAAAGAATAAGGATCATAATTGATAGCCATCATTTAAATATTTCTTTTTCTTTCATTTATAGGGAAGGGAACCAATCTGCTGATTGGTTGGCCAAATGGATGGTGCAAAATGCTATTGTTGGAAACACTTCTCCTTCTTTCTTGCATAGATTTATTAAAAATGATCTGGAGGCCCCATATGTTTTCTATTGAGATGCTGCCCCCTATCTTGGTTTTCTGGTTGAATACCCTTTGATTTTCACATGGTTGTTGGACTTGGGTGTCTTGGATGCTGGTTACACATAATCGGTGGAGTCAACTGGAAATTAGTTTTCTACATTTTAAATTTGTTCAATTCCTTTTTAGTTGTGGGGTTTGCTATACATGTACGTTTTGGGTATACTCTTTTTGCTGGTATACATTTTGGGTTATCACATGTACCTTCTGTTTTATTTTGCGTGGTGTTGTAATGCGGATAGTGGAATCCCTAGATCTTCATGTTTGTTTTGTTTCTAGATGGGGATCCACTATCCCACCCCAAATTTTGTAACTTTTTTATGATTAATGTGTAAGGAGTCACGAGATGCTCTTTTAATCAATATATATACACACACACATATATAGAGAGAGAGAGAGAGAGTAGATAACTATGAGGGGAAGATCCCACCCCTTAGGTGGCAACCCTAGCCCAGAAACAAGAGTCGGTCAACCCTGCAGTCCCTTGGCTGAATCAATTCAGCCATTCCCCAGTCTATTCAACCCCCAAGGAGCCCCACGTCAGTCTTCGGGGTTGGGGGAGCTTCAAACTCATTCATTGAAGCTCCTGGTCCTTCTAGCACGTAGCCAACCCTCCACATTAAAAGTAGCAGAAATATTGTTGTCCTCTGTTAGGTCAATCTTATTGGCATTATCGTTCAACTTTTTGAGGATCATGAAAGGTCCATCATCTCAGTGCTTGAGCCTCTCAAATGCTCTCACTAGAAACCATTCTTTCTTCACTTGGATTCACACTAGGTACCTTTCTCGAAAGTCATATTTTTATTCATCTTTTTTGTCTGTACTTTGTACTTGTTCTAATTGGTGATCTTCTTTCCCACATTCTCGTGTAACTTTTGAATCTCTTGCATCCTTTCGTCAACATCTTCACTAATCTCTGATATCATAAGGAGTGGTACCAAGTGAAGTGAAGTGAGGGGATTGCTCCCATACACAATCTCAAAGGGAGTGCATCCCGTGGTTTGGCTCACGGATCTGTTTAATGCAAATTTAGCTTGGTTTAGAATCAAATTCCACTGCTTAATACTCTTTTCCACAAAGCACTTCAGAAGATTTCATAGATTTATATTTTCCACCTCCGCCTGCCTGCCTGTCTAAGGGTGAGCTACTAAACAGAATTGAATCTTTGTACAAAGCTTCCCCATATTGTCCTCCAGAAGTGGCTTGAGAACTTGACATTTCTATTGAAAGTAATGGTCCTAGGTATGTCGTGTTGTCTCACGACTTCTCTAAAGTACAAATCAATGACATTCAATCCATCTAGTTTCCAGTGCCAGCATACGAAATGCACCATTTTCGAGAATCTATCCATCACTACTATCACATAATCCATGTGAATAAGCATGCTAACATCCACCCACGTGGCCTCCGGTACAGGTAATGGTGTGTACAGTTATGTATTATGCTGTCTAGTTTGGCCACATGACAAATTATGCGTTGCATACGAACTTTCTACTCCTTATCCTCTTATGCTTCCTCTTGCTCCACCTCCTTGATGATGCCTTGCTTTGTAAGTGAAACAATTCGACTTGTGGGACAACTGGAGGCTATGTCCGTAGCCGTGGAACCTAAAATATCTTCTGGCATACACCATATTGGATGAATTACTCTTTTCTGGTTTCTTTTCACTCAGCCCTGTCTTGTCATTTTCCAGTCCGATCTACTCAACTCCAGGTGTACCTTTGTTGGTCGCTACGTCTATAGGTAGTTGTCTATAGGAGGGCTATTACCTGTTTTGTTTTTGTTGTCTTGCCATCTTTAAGGCTAAGATATGGACATCTCCTAGTGCACAATAGGTCAGTAGTTGCACAATTTTGTTGATAGCGGGCTTTAGACTCCCAAATATCGGGCTTTGGTGTGTTTATATGGCTCGACCAATTCACACTTCATCTGTAATTTGTCAAATTATGTCATGAATTCCTCCATTTATAGGTTTCACTACGTAGGTGATGAAGTCTCAAAAATATATTTTGATGGTAGGTATTTTCTCTGCATTTTCTTTCTCATCTTCTCCCACCAACTAATCTTGTCACTATCCTCTTTTTCTTTGCTTTTGAAAATTTTTCCACCATAAGGAGGCACACTTTTTCATTTTGATGGTCGTAAGCTTCACCTTCTTATCTTCTGCCACTTTCTTCTACTCGAAGATCCTTTCAACTAACTGTAGTCATTCTATGAAATTGTCTGGATCCATACCTCAATCGAACTCTGGTAGGTCCACTTTTATTCTGAAATCTCGGTGTACTCCATATGACGTCTCTTCTCTCGGCCTCCTTTGATAATGAATTTTGAAGCATTGGGCCCTATTTTCTCATAATTGAAATCCTCGCTATGGAAGGGATTCAAATCATCTTCCCTTACTCATTGACTTTCTATGTCACGATTGAGGATAATTTTTCCCTCGATTACATCATAAATCTTTGCAACCCTACTGAAGCCAATAGATCTCTCACCGCATCTCTTCCTAGGTAAGTTCTGGGGTATGTTTGCTTGTTGGCTTGGTTAGGATTTGGGGGAGTAAGAAAGAAAATTCTGGAGTGGAGATGATTTGGGTATGCAGATGCTATGAAACTCTAGTATATGACTAGGATTAGCTCTTATACTAGTTGATGTCGGAGTTAACCCCAAATTCAAACATAAATGCAAATATTACTTTTGAAAATAGAAAAGGGTTACGACTCTTAACATTAGGAAAATAACAACACAAGCAACAAAAACACCGTAGGGTGAGGACGTTGGGAGTGGGCTGCGGCTGGATTTGTGGAAACAGGGGATTGAGGTTGGCAAGGAGGGTTGAAGGCTGCAAGGGGAGGCAGGGATGTGGCTGGACAACGGGCAATAGGTGGCTGGAGGGAGTAGCGATATAGGTAGGAACGGTTGGATAACAATCCATTACAAATAGCTTGAGGAAGGCGGTACAAAGATGACAAAATCGATCGGGGGGTGTGTTGGAAGTATGGCAGCGTGCAATTGTAGGGTAGAGCAAGGGAATATGTGGAGGTAATTACCACCTCAGAGCAGGATACAACTGTACTACCTATCCTCGGATACAACCCAAATAAGTTAAAAAAGTTGTCGATGATAGAAAAGTATATATATATATATATATATAAACAAGAGTAGGTCGGCTCCGTAGTCTATTGTCTGAACTAGTTTATCTATTCCCCGTCCAATTCAACCCTGAGGGAGCCTTGCGTCATTGTCATATCCCAGAAAAAAATATATCTTGACCTATTGAAGGAAACTGGAAATGTTAAGATGCAAACTAATAGATACTCTTATGGATCCTAATCGACGAGCATCAAAAGAAGATATCACCAGTTGAAATAGGGAGGTATCAAAGACTTATGGGTAAACTTATTTATTTGTCACATAAAAGACCTAAGATTGCTATTTTTGTGGGTACAGTATGTCGAAATATGAATGATCCTGATGAAGATCATTTAGAAGCAGTCTTCTAAATTCTAAGGCACTTAAAGATGACTCCAGGTTTTGTTCGCAAACAACTCATGCTTGGCTCATTAAGGGTATGTTTGGGAGTGTGACTGGACAGCTTCGCGGTACCCCACCGTCGAGATCTACTATTTGGGGGAGCGGCAGAGCAACTTCGCAACCGCCGCAGGGAGGAATTTTGCAAAAAGCGGGCCGCGTGATCGACTCTGTTGTCCGCGTTTTGCGACTTTGTTTTACCAAGTTGCCCCTTCGTTCGCGTTGTTCGTTTGCTCGTTCGTCTTCTCTCCATTCTTTCCTCTTCTCTGACAGTTTGGCTCCCCGCGAGTGCCTTGCTAGGAGAAAGTTGGTCGATCGCATAGCTCCCAACACAAGCTTGTTTAATATGATAAGCAGTATATCCTCGCTGCCCGATCGCATAGCTCACACCCCTTAATCTCTCAGCCTCGATCGCCTCTGTCGATCTCTCGATTGTGTCAATTTGACTGGATGGGAAAAGCAACTAGAGGAGGAATTTGCTGCAGTTAATATTCTCTCAAGTTATTGTTCTTTTCTTCTGTGTTAATAAAATAGGTAGAGGAGGAACTTAAGGAACTTATGGAAGCAATTCGACATGTAATTGTTAATGTTTAGGTATTATGCATGAAAATACGTAATAATTGTGTCGTATGCATGTAAATGCCCCTTTTTTCCTTATCTAGCTCATCGATCCTAATCAATGGTCTTTCCTGAACAATAAATTCACATGGTGTTGGTTAATTTAGCTCATTATTATTTTGAACATATTTGTAAAATTCAAATAAATTTATCATCATTTTCAATTTCTGCTTCTGAATTATTAAATAAGTGTGTGTCACAGTTCTGTTACATACAAATTTATTGAACATGGAAAGAATTGTCAATTTTCCGGAAAAAACTGTCCCACACTTGTTTTCACACAGCTGCAACAAACAGAAAGCCAGTTTTCTCGCAACAGCTTCCCCGCATCAGCTTTCTAGGGCAGCACAGTTGCAGCTGAAAAGCTGATAAGCTGCAGTTGTGCCAAACGGAGCCTAAATAGATCATGTAAGAATTCTTTGTTAAGTAAATGAGTCAATCACGAACAAATTTTTTATACTTGTATTATAAACGAGCCAAAGATGAATAACTTTTTGTTTGATATTGTTTGTCTTGTTTTAGTTCGAAATAAAGAACTTATATATATTATTTATATAATAATATACTATATATATTATTTTTATAATAATATATTATGTATATTTATATCTATGTTTAAATCATAACAATTTGTGTGATCGTGTGGTTCTGCATCTTTTATTACATAGAATTAGTGCATGTTCAAAACTAACACACTACATCTATTTTATAAATAAGTCATTTTGAGCCGAACTTGAGCCAAGTCTGAGCTCGCTTAAGCTCGGCTTGCTTATAACCCTAACTCCAAAATGTGGATTGATATTTAATAAGATTGAGACCGTGACATTGTGATTTATATTGGTGCTAGTTGGCCTGGACCACTGACTGATAGAGGATCCACCATGGATTGTTGTTCATTTGTATGGGGCAACTTTGCTATTTGGAGAAGTAAAAAGCAAGTTGTGGTGGCAAGAAGTATTGTAAAATCTAAGTATTGTGTCGTGGCCCTAGGAATTTGTGAAGGGATGTGGCTAAAGAAACTACTGGTCGAACTTCACATGGAGAATAAAAACACTATTAAGATGTTTAATGATAGTCAATCAACCATTAATATTTCAAAGAGTTCAGCACACAATCGAACTAAACATATAGAAATTGACTGACACTTCATCTCTGAGAATGTTAATGGACGGTTGTCCAACTAAGCTATATCTCAACTCAGTATTAGATTGCTGACATTTTTAATAAGACTCTTCCACGACACCACTTCAGTGATCTAAGTAGCAAGTTTGGGATGTATGACATATACAATATAACTTGAGGGGGAGTGTTGATATGATTTAGTTTAGGAAACCGTGAGTCCATTTTTTCATTTTACGAAAAAAATTATCCTCCTGTAATTATCCATTATTGTGTTTTCATTTCTTTTCTTTTATAATGATGATTTGATTTTTCCTCCAATTTTATGAAGGTTATTCGGGGCTGTATATTTATATATTTATTATTTGCTTATGAGAGTTTATTTTTCCTAAAAATCTATATTATTAATGAAAGATTGCTAAATAAAAGCTGAAAATTTTTAGGGAAAAGAGGGAGTTAGAAAGATGAGTTTAACTCTTGTCTCCTCTAGTAGCCTCAACAAAGTATTGGGGTGTACGCAGAAAGGGACATACGGATATGCCACAAAGAAAGAAACCCTAGGAATATGAGCAACTATAGGAGAAACATCCCAATTTGGTCTAACTGAATGAGCGGTTAGTGATGTGATGGAGTGAATGCTCATGACTGCATTTAACAAGAGGAAAAGAGGTGTTATTATGTACCAGTGAGAAGTGGAGCATAAATTAGTAAGTGGCAATAACACGGGGACTTTGGACTGAATCAGCCTCACGTAGTTTGGCAAGGGGGTGTCAGTTTAGTAGGGTGGCTAAACTGATCAAATTCTGCTTAGGGTTTGGGGTGTTGTCGCTTAAGGGGAGGGGTTCCCCCCTTCTAGTTATCTTTTATTATAAATAGGCTTTTTGTCTATGTTAGAAATTAGGTTATTGCTGAGATTTTTGTTTGGACAGCCGCCGACGTCGCCTCTTTCTTTTCTAGGGTTGTATTAGATGGAGAGAAGATGCTCTGGCTGTAACCGTTCTTGAGGTGGTGTGTATCTCTCCTCTCCTAGTTGTCGCCATATTCCTTACACCCTCATCCATCTGTATTCTCACATGCTAATCCCTTTTCACCCCTGTTATTCCCGCAAGCACCTACCATACTCCTTGTTATTACCATAATTCCATATAGTGCCTCCACGACACCTTTACCCCCTCCAGCCTTACCCTCTCCAGCCTCACTCTTCGTTGCACCTGTAACCCCAAGCCTCTCTTTTCCTACTGCATACTCCATTGCCTAGCCTTCCCACACTTCCTCCTCCAACCTTTCTCACACAGGTTCTCACATGACCTGCTCCCTCACTGGACTGGCCATCCGACAACCCCTCCCTATCCCTCTGACTATTTGCCTAAACATTCCAACCACTTATTCCTCCCCTTATCCTCTCCATGCCTCCCTGTTGCTCAACCCTCACCATCACGAGGCCATGCATTGTTCTATTTTTTTTCTTATTTTTAAACTTTGATTATATTGTGAGCAATAGTTTTTTTATTTTTATTTCGGGTTTTGGGCTAATTACGTTATCATATGGTTCCATAGCTATTCAAATCCTATCATAGGGTTTCCTAACATCCGATTTCCCCCCCTCCACCTAAATTTTTCTTTTCTGTCCTCTACCAACCCTTCCAAACCCAAACCATAATCATGCCACCAAGGAGATACGTGTCTGAGTCTATCCGGGATGAGATACAACGAGAGCTTTGTCATCTCCAGCAAAGACTTGAAGAGATGCATGATGGAACCCAAGGGTGATTACCCTCGACCTTTGTCTGGAGAGTCAAAGGTGGGAACGGAACGAGAATCTAGTCTATATGCCAACGTAAGGGAAACGATAAGATCACTATCTAGTCCAAGATGAAGTGGGAGATGTAGAGCCAGTTCCTACCAGCTTACTACAGAGAGAATATTCAGACCTTAACTTCAGAAGTGGAGAAAACATATCATCAGGAGACCACCGCATCTTACAGACAAAACTTAACTTCTAGATCTTACAATCAGATTACACCCAAGAGAACATCCAAGTTGACCCTGTTAGAGAAAACATGTATTCAAAATGGAGACAGATGGAACTAAGCCGCATTCCTAAATCCTTCTTGGTCAAGAAGTGCTTCAGGTGACACGGGTTTGGGCATAGTGAATAGGATTGACCGTGATCATTTCCACTGATCAGAGAGCAGTTGAAGAATAAACGCTTATACTGAAGAAAATGAAGACTTTAGTAAGGATTCTCAATTTTCATTTGATAGGGAAGAGACACCATTGATTTCCGTTGATCCTAAGACAGAGATTTCAACTGAGGTAAAAGTAGTTGTTCTAGAAGGTAGTGACTCTGATATAATGGGTATTCTAATAGACTATGAGATTCTAGTGCCTTGAGCTTGCATTTTGCAGGCGTCGAGAGGAGCATCAACAGGACTGATCCTGGATGTCCTAATGGGTCATGAGTTTGTTGAGCCGATATTAGACACAGAACAAGCCTAGATAAGAGAAATTCAGATCTTTCAGATCTATAAACTCATCCTTAAGTTACCGTTACTGAGGGAGGTCTCACATGCGAGAATAAGGCTCTTTTGTGACACATCGGGAAGATTTATGGGAGTTATTCAGATGTTAGATTCAATTCAGAATGGTAACGCTCCAGCCGCACTCCTTGTTGTCGCCTGCAACCCCAAAACTCTCTTTTCCAATTGCGTACTCCACTGCCCAGCCTTCTCGTCACCTTCTCCTCCAGCCTTTCTGTCATGGGTTCTCCTGTGATCTGCTCCCCCATTGAACTGGCCAGCCGACAGCCCCTCCATGTCCCTCCAACTGTTTGACCAAACATTCCAGCCACCCATTCCTCCATGTCCCTCCAACTTTTATATGCACTCCTTAAAAGCATACTGTGCTTAATCTCTGGCCCTATATTACGACATGCAAATTGCGGACGAATTAATATTGTCGGTTTGTAATGCTTTTTATTTCACTTTTTCCTTCACTGTTTATTTGGTTTTTTTGGGTACCGGTAACTGCTTCAAGTTTGGTTTCTTTCATTTTGTAGTTTTAATTTTTTTTTTTCCTCCATCTTATGATTTTATTTGCTAGTGGTGAAGATGGTAGGAGTCGAGCAGAACAGCTCCTGCATATTCTTAGACAGATAGATGTATATATTTTGTCTGCTGTAGAGCATCAGAGAAGAAGAGGCTGTCATACTGTGCATGAATTGCTTCTCAAGTTCCGGACTCTTTTTTCTGGCGGAATATGTGGACTTGGGTGTCATTCCAGCTGCATCCACAATGCACAAATTGAAAGGCCAATGCAAAGAAACTTCTCGACTTTGCCATGTAAGTGCATAACATGATCCGTTGACTTATCAATTAATATGTGAATTAATTCTTGTTGAATCTGCTTGTTTCCAGCTGTGTATGCATTACCAAGTCGGGACTCCTTAAGTCTCGGGGAAAGGGTTATAACATATCTACCAAGGTGTGCAGATGTGAGTTCAGAGATTAGAAAAGTTGCAGTTCAGGTTTGTGGATGATCTCATTCATAATTTTTAATATTTATGCTATATTTCCCTCAACCGGAAAGGTTTTGCATTCTCAATTCAGCCTTGGTGATTTTGTAGATCTTAGGTCTTTTTTTCAGCATAGCGCTATCGCTTCCTTTTTCAGCTGGGTGTGATGTAGATCTAGAATCATCATACAATGCCTTGTCTTCTCTTGAAGATGTAATTTCCATGCTTCGAAGGGTAAGATTTAATTTTTGTTTTTCCATTATTTGTGTGTGTATCTGTGTGTTACTTAGAGAGAAATTCAAACTTTTTAACTCTAATTTTACAGGATGAATCCATTGATCAATCAGAAGTCTTCAATAGAATTGTCTCATCTGTTTGTGGTTTGTTAACAAAAGATGAGGTGTGCTGCATCATTTTTCCCTTTCTCCTATGCGCTAATTAGTTTATTCTCTGTACTGTAAGCTCAATTTGCACAGTAATTTCTTGAACAGCTTGTTATCTCATTGCATATGTGTACATCGGCAATATGTGATAAGATCAAACAATCAGCTGATGGAGCTATTCAAGCTGTGATTGAGTTCATTACTATGAGAGGCAGTGAGTTAAATGAATCTGATGTTTCAAGGTTGTAAATCATAATCTGACATCAAACTTTTTTATTTTAGAGAAATGGAAACTTAAAATTTCTATTTGCAGGACAACTCAGTCGCTACTTTTGTCTGCTTCATTTGTAACTGATAAGCATTCACGTCAAGAAATCCTTCAAGCGGTATTCATCTTTATTTAATAATTTATCACTTCAAAGAAATTGAAAGCTGGTGTGGGCTAATTTTTTTTTATATATTGGAAGACATCATGTTTGGCAGAGTGCACTACTTCTCATGTTGTCTTTAGTGAGGTCTTGGTTACTTCTGCTCGGGACATCATCACAAAAGATGTATTAAGGCTTCGAGGTGGTTGGTCAATGCAAGATGCATTCTATGTGAGTTTCTTTCAAGCATTTTTCGCTAATTTGCTGAGAATTATGTTGAGGAAAAAATATGTTTTCTCCCCTCTTCATCTATAACATCATATTTAATTTAACTGCTCGCTACCTAGGTGTTTACTTTGCTCTTTATCATTCACTCCCAATTATCTTAATATATTTGTTTAATAATTTTTCATCAATAGATGCTCTTCCATGCCTTCTCTTATTAATTTAACATCGTTTTGCTTCTCTTTTATTCTTGCTTCTATTACAAACTTATATTTCCACATCATTTAACTGCTGTGCTGTGTTGTTGTCCCAATACTGAAATTTCTACTTGCACTGTTTTCCTCCTACAAGAAACTTCAATATTGCCATGATATACTCTGGCAGACTGAACTTCTAGGATTCTTAATTTAGACTAAATAAGAAATATTCATGGTATTAACAATAAGTTTATTTTTATTATTAAGAAGTTACTTATATAATCAATACTCAACCTGTAAGTAAGTTTAATTAATATAATGAAAATCTAGAATCAATTAAATTTTCTATCACTTGTGAGTGATCAACAGCATAAGCATGAACAATCAAGTACATAACCAGTAATATCATAAAAACAAAAGCATATTTCTTACATAAATATCTATGGAAAATCACTTGGTGACTATCTGATGAGAACAGTGTCAATGACCTCCAAGGTTTTTTTTTTTTTTTGTTTTTTATTAATTAAGATGAACTTGCTATTAAATACCAGTATACCATATTGCTAATGAGTTTTATTTACTTGAGTCAATTTTTTTCTGGAAAAGTTCTTCAATGGCCATACCAATTATGAATGATGTTTAAAAGTTCTGTGATATTCATGATGCATTGTTGTTCCATCTCAGGAAGCATGTATAATGTTCTACGGATTCCATTAACTTATGGCCTTTTTCTTGGAATTTTTTTTTATTTGGCACTGACCTTTCTTCGTTGCTTTTTTATTTTTATTTTTTTGAGTTAGACATTTTCCCAGCATGCGGTGCTTTCAAGCCTGTTTCTGGAGTACATCATATCTGTGCTAGATCGTTCTCCTGCCCCTAAAGTAGATATAGAAAAGGGTGAAAGCAGCAACCATTCATCTGATTCTCTGCTTGATGGGGACTTACTGCAAGCAGCATTACTAGGCCTAACGGCATTCTTCAGGTTTGAATCAATTTTGATTAACATGGACAATTTAGAAAAAAATTTCTTATGGGATCTTAATATGTGTTAATATGAATCAATATAGAGGGGGTGGCAAGACTGGGAAGAAATCAGTGGAACAAAGTTATTCTTCTGTCCTTTGTGCGCTTACACTTCAACTGGGAAGTTGCCATGGCCTGGCTGGTCTGGGTCAGCTGGAGCATTTGCGGTATTTAGTTTTGATTTTATTGGCTCCTTTTCTATCACTAACTAAACCAACTCTTATCCGTTTTTTTCTTCACTGTTTTATTTTACAGTGTTTTATTAACAGCTTTTCACTCATTTTGTGATTGTGTTGGTGATTTTGAAATGGGCAAGGTAATAAATACAAGTTGGATTCGTCTTTATTATGCATATAAGTGAATATCATAGATTGTTGGGAGATTTTAGCCTATTTTTTTGTTAAAAGTTAGGATCAAGCTAATGCTCTTCAGCATGCAGATATTGGCCAGGCATGGAGAAAATAATGACAGGGAGAAATGGATTGATGTAATTCGTGATATTGCTTCCTGCATCTCTCTAAAGAGGCCTAAGGAGGTAACTGCACACATGATTCTGCCATGAAAATAAATGAATATTTGTTGTGTGACCTTATACGGGCATTCTTGATGATTAAAAACAATGTTCTACATTGAGCCATGCATTTTCCATGTTTGTGTTTCTGTATGCACCTACAGTTGCACGTTCGCAGACATCATGATACGATGGAACAAGACTGGTTAATTTTTTATTGCAAATCCTAAATACACAAAATCAGAAGAATGATAGGATGCTAGATAAAATAGAATAAACAATATTTTACTCAAAGAAGAACATAAAATAACCCTATAATGTCCAGAGTTTTCTATTCTTGTAGATATTATAAGCTTAAGGTGTCCAAATGATTGATGCTAATCAGAATGTATGACACGCTTTATTGTGGACACCAGATTACGATCAGAGAACTAGAATGGGAAACTTTCTAAATTTACAGGTCAAATATAGATTTTACCAAGTTTTCTAGAAGGAAACATGGCAATGTAAAGCTTTGTTCATTGAAGTGGCTTTTCACCAAATGACACTACAAAAGAAATATTATGATTGGTGCTCTCTGATAGTGTGGTTCGTTATAAAATGAAACAATTCATTTATGATGATATTTAGAGCATCCATTTTTCTCAATCGTCTAATTCTTTTCACTGGTGAATTATAGAGTAAAATTGATAGGACATAACGTCCTTTTTTACTTAATTTTTAACTACAATTTTTACCTTAAATATATCCATCTCAGTTGATATTTAGAGCCTCTAATTGCGAGCTAACATTCATCTCGGACCAATCTTCTGGGATTGCGTGCCTCTTATGTTTTGTTGAATATTTCCAAAGTGACCCATGGTCGGTTCAATCTGATTTGCAGTGGGAGTAACCTGGACCTTCCCTCACGGCGATGGCACTGGTGGTACAGTGTTGGCCATGAGATCCTGAATTGTCCTTTGTCGTCTTTGTTCCAAGTCTAGATCGGGTATCTCAATCCTCTCATCACTTGTCTTCACTAAAGTTGGTCCCGCAGCCACTGCTCTGTTGGTGAGGGCTCTAGTGATCTCGAACTCTGTTGAAGGACTTAGGACGATGCACTCCCATCCTTTTTGAAAGAATACATGTTTCTGAATCCCTTTTGTTGAGTTCTCCAGCCAAATTGTCACGGTATTCTGAATAAATGGTGTCATACAGCCGTAGGGACAATGTCACACCACACCTAATCCTGCAACTAGCCCCATTTAAGAACTTTACTAAGCATCTCCGGTCGATGTTGGCCCTATTGTCCTTTAGCCACGTCAATCAATACGGTTGGAAATGCTTCTGAGTAGTGATTCTTAAGTTCTCTACTGTGTCGATGTCACGTTCTTGTTGCTCCTGCCGTCGATGATGAGACTACATACCTTTATGTTCACTGTGCAGCGGGTGTAGAAAATGTTGTGTCGAAGCCATATGTGGATCTCTGTATCCTTAGTCTGTAGGATCTGTCGAATCACAAGCGCCTCTCAGATGTCTTCTCATTGCTAACTTCCTTCATGGCGCCCTGATCCGTGAGTGCGACTACCTTAATCGTGGGATGGTTGGAGGTTGTGGTCATTGTCGTGGCATCTGAAACATTTTCTGGTCGGTATAGTATTAGAAGAGCTATCTTTCTCCTGTTTCTTTGTGCTTTGATCGGCAGTGTCATTCCCTTGTCCGCACTTACTACTTTCTCCCTAGGTAACCTTATCAGTCGGGGTAGATGTAGGTGATTGTTTGCCTAAAGGTGGTTTCCTGAAGGTTGATCTACTATGCTTCTGATGTTATTTCACCTTCAAGGCAAAAGTTTGAAAATCTCCAAGTTACAAATAAGGATGCAGTTGCACCATGTTACTAATAACGAGCTTCATGTCTTCTAGATAACAGGCTATGGTATGTTCCTCTCGCTCGACCAAATCATACTGTATCTGCAACTAATCAAACTGCTCTGTGAGTGAACTCTTCGACTAATAGATCCCTCTGCTGCATATCTTGACGATAATGGGGTGGGTGGTATTTCTTCTGCATAATCTTCTCCTACCTGGTGATTATATCGTTGCTTTCTCTTTTTCTTTGGTTCTATAATTTTTTCCACCTTAAAAAGACACTTTTTCAACTTGATAGTAGTTAATTTGACACTCTTAGCCTCTGACATATCCTTATACTCAAAGATTCAGTCAACAAATTGCAACCAATCAATAAAGTCTTTTGGATTCATACATTCATTAAATTTCGATAGATCAAGTTTGATGTCGAGTCACAGTGCCTTCTAAATGATATTTCCTCTCTAAAATTTGCTTTATGGAAGGGGTTTAGATACCCCTCTCTTGGTCTCCTCTGATACTGGATTCAAAAATGTCGTGGTCTGTCTTCTTCATTGTTGAAATTCTCCCTATGGAAGGGATTCAGATCCTCCTCTCTTTCTCCCATTCTTTTCTCCAAATCTCGGTTGAGGGTAACCTCCCCTTGGGTCATCTTATCAATCGCCGCAAGTCTCTATTGAAGGCGATGGAGCTCTCGTCGTATCTCTTCCCAAGTATGCTCTGGCATACATCTTCTTGGTGCCATGGTTATGGTTTGGGATTTGCGGAAATGGAAAAGGGTATTTGGTGATTGGAAAAAAAGTTTTTGGTTTATAGCAGATGCTAGGAAATCTTAGGATAAGATTAGGGTTAGGCTAACACTGATACTAAATGACATGGGAACTAATTACGAAATCAGCGGAAACGAAAAAGCAAAGCTTTATTAGTATTGAATTAGAGATGAGATAAAACACAAAACAAACAGAAAAGGAAAATACACGGCCAAAATTTTTTCATCTTTTATCCTTTGTTGTGTGTCTCATGTCTAGAGCGGGTGTCTGAATCTTTTCATCTTTTATATTCACTAAAACTGATCCCACAGACGTTATTTTGCTGGTGAGAGCTCTTGTGATCTTGGGCTCCGCCGATGGAAGGAGGATGATGTGCATCCTATCGTTGGTCAAAGAATACATGTTCTAAATCCTTCCTGCTAAACTTTTCGATTATACTATAATGGTTTTCCCAACAAAAGGTGACCCATATTTATTGGGACAACACCTGGTCGTGTAGTTGGCCCCCAATCGATAACATTACTAAGCATCTTTGGTTGATGTTGATCATATTCTTTTTCTTCAGCCATGTCAGTGAGTATAGTCGGGGATGCTTCTAAGTAGTGAGTCATAGTTTCTCTACCATTTGTGTTGATGTCACATTTTTGCTGCTCTTGCCGTCGATGATGAGACTGTATATCTTTTTATTCACTATGCGGCAGGTTTAGAGTACATTGTGGCAAAGCCACTGTGGATTTCTCGTCTGCTTGATCCGTCGAATCACAAGCGCCTCTCCTTCATCTGGTGGAAGCTGATACACCTTACCCTGGTTCTTAGTTGTCTTCTCGTTGCTAACTTTCTCCATGGCACCCTGATCCGTGAGTGTGACTATCCAACTCGTGGGACAGCTGGAGGCTATGTGGCCGTAGTCGTGACATTTGAAACACTTCCTAGTCAGTATAGTGTTGGAGCTAGACTTTTCCTGTTTCTCCGCTCTCTAATCCAGAGTGTCGTTCCCTTGTCCGGACTTGCTAGTTCTCTCGAGGTAACCTTGTCAGTCAAGGTAATTGTAACTGACTGCTTGCCTGAAGGTTGTTGCCTGAATGATAACTGTTGTCTGCTCTGCTTTTGCTATCTTTTCGCCTTTAAGGAAAGAGTCTGAACATCTCCAAGTCACGAATTAGGGTGCAACCGCATCATGTTACTAATAACGGGCATCAAGCCTCTCAGATAACAGGCTATGGTATGCTCCTCTGACTCGACCAAATCACATCTCATCTGCAAGTGATTAATCTACTCTGTGAACCTCTCAACTGATAGGTTCTGCTGCAGGTGGTGGCTCCTTATAAACATATCATATCAGTAATGGGTGGGAGGTATTTCTCTTGCATCGCTTTCTTCATCTTCTCCCACCTGGTAATTATATCGCTGCTTCTTTTGTTCTCCGGCTCTGTAAGCTCTCCCATCACAAAGAGACACTTTTCTTCAACTTTATACCAACTAATTTGACCCTCTTATCCTCTAGCACATCCTTATACTCGAATATCCGTTCAACATATTGCAATCAATTAATAAAATCTTTTGAATCCATACATTGATGAAAGTCTAGTAGATCTACTTTGATGTCGAAGTCTCTGTCTTTTAAATGATATCTCATCTCTGAAATTCTCCCTATGGAAGGGGTTCAGATGCCCCTCTCTTGACCTCCTCTGATACTAGATTTTGAAACGTCGTGGCTTGTCTTCTTCGTCGTTGTAATTATCCCTTTGGAAGGGAATCAAATCTTCTTCTTTTTCTCCTCTTCGACTCTAGATCTCGGTCGAGACTAACCTTCCCTTGGATCATCTCATAAATATTCGCAAGTATGTGTTGAAAGCGTTGGAGCTCTTGCCTTATCTCTTCTTGAATATGCTCGAGCATATATCTTTTTGGTGGCATAGTTAGAACTTGGGATTTTTAGAAGTAGAAAGAATATTTGGTGGTAGGAAATACATTTTTTTTGTTTATGGAAGGTGTTAGGAAACTTAAGGATAGAACTAGGGTTATGCTAGCTCTGATAACAAATGATATCGGAACTAGTTAGGAAATCAATAGAAACGAAAAAGAAAATTTATTTTAGTACTGAATTAGGGTTACAACATGATACAAACGAAAAAGGGATTACAACACGAATGACTGGAAGAGGATTCGAAGATGGTGGTGGCGTCGGCCAATTGGCAAGGGAAAAGGGGAGTGGTTGAGGACTGCCAGGTACATTGGAATTGTGGTTGGTGGTTGGTTTGTGGGTTGGGAGATAGGGGTGGCAGGGAAAGCTGGAGAGAAGGTGGTGATGGGTGTTGGGTGTAATGGGACGAGCTAGACAACATGGAGAACTGTTGTAAGGGGGTCGGCTGGATGCGGGTTGGCGAGCTTGACAGTAAGGCCTAGAACAGTTTGGAGTGAATAAAGTGCTGGTAGGCGGAGTGGAGGAGAAGGGTAGGGAAGATGATAGGGGAGGGTACAACATCACCTTGGAGCAGGATACAACCATAGCACGATCCGTCTTTGGATGTGGCCCTGGCAGGGAGAAGAAGAAGGCTTCAAGCGAGCTCAGAAAATAGCAGCCAAAACAAAACTAACCCTAATTCTCACAAAACAACAATATATGAACTCTAAATAGAAAACACTAGAAAGGAAAGACGAGGGGAAGAGCTGGCGATAGTGCACCCTTCCAAATTATCGCCCGGTCCAGATGCGCTTAGACCAAGTCTCCTAGGAACCGGGTGAACCAGTCGGCTGAACCGACTTGCTTCCAGCCCTACATTACCATCCTCTGACTCCTCGTCCTCAACCTCCTCGACGACGTCTTGATTTGTGAATGTGACAACCCGGCTCGTGGGATAACTAAAGGTTATGTGTCTATAGTCGTGGCACTTGAAACACCTTCTGGTAGATAATGCACTGTAAGAGCTACTCCTTTTCAGCTTCTTTCCACTTTCATTTGTCTTGTCACTCCCCTGTCCTGTCTTTCCAACTCTGCCAGAGGTACCTTTGTTGGTCGCGGTGGTTTTAGGTGGCTGCTGATTGAAGATTACTGCTTGAATGGAGATTGTTGCTTGCTCTATTTTTGTTTTTTTTCCATCTTTAATGCTAAGGTTTAAACATCCCCCAACAACCAGTATGGTTGTAACTGCATAACATTGCTAATAGAGGGCTTCAGCCCCCCCCCCCCCCCTAGGTACTGGGATTAGTGTGTTCCTCTAGCTCGACAGACTCACACTTCATCTGCAACTGGTTGAACTGTACTGTGAACTCCACTAAATGTTTCCCTGCTGCAGTTGGAGTTCAAAAACATGTCCTGGTGGTAATGTGATAGAAGGTATTTTCTCTGCTCTCTTTTCTCATCTTTTCACACTTGTTATTGTTATCAGTGATTTCTTTTTTCCTCCATCTCTACAGATTATCCCATCACAAAGAGATATTTTTTTTCAACTCGATGGCTGCTAATTTCACCCACTTATCCATTGTACTTTATATTTGAATTTTCATTCAATAGATTGCAGTCAATCGATAAAGTCATTGGATTCATACCTCCATCAAACTCTTGTAAATCCACTTTAACATCAAAATCCTTGTGTCCTCCATATGCGGGCTCCTCTCTAAGCCTCCTCTGACACCTAATCTTGAAGCGACGGGGACAGTATTCCTCGTCATTGTTCTCTTCCTTGTGGAACGGATTCAGAACCTCGTCCTTGCCTCCCCTTTGACTCTTCAGATCTCGATCAAGGGTAATCTCCCCCTGAGTTTCATCATTCATCTTCTCAAGCCTTTGTTGAAGCTGGCATATCTCTCGTTGTATCTCGTCTCAGGTAGGTTCCGACATGTTCTCTATGGTGGCACTAGTAAGCTTTGGTTTTAGAAGGGGTGGTTGAGCATAGGAAGGAAAATTTTTTTATGGAGGGGTAAGATAGATGTTAGGAAACCCTAGGATAAGACTAGGGTTAGGCTGACTCTAATATCAAACGATACCGATGTTAAACCGAGAAACACATGCAAATATTATTGTTGAAGCCTTCAAAAGAAATCAAACAAATGTTCTTATAATAGGAAATAATGAACACAAGCACAAACAAGCCCCCTAAGGCGAGGACATAGTGGGAAATTTTGTTGGACAGCGAGAGGGAGGTGGCCTGATGGTTTGCAGCAATAGGAAGGGTGGCTAGAAGGAAAGGTGATGGTTGGTGGAATTGTAGGACGATGGGGTGGCAACAAGTTTGTGTGCAGGGTGGTCAGCTCCAGTGGTTGGATCCGCAGGCAGGGAGGGGTTGGTGGGGGTAGGAGGGGATTATAATAGGGTGGCTGCAATGGCATTGAGGTTGGGCAAAGCCGACGGCAGAGGCAGCAAATAGAGGGAGGGTCCGACGGTCACAGCATCAAGGATGGAGGCGCAGGGATGGAAACAAGCAAGTGAAGAGGATTAGGCACAGGGTTAGTCGAGATAGTCACCACTTCGAAGTAGAATACAGCCGGAGCGCCACTTGTTTTCGAAGACAACCTAATTAGGAAGAATGTCTAGATGCAGAAACCTGAAATCAACCAAGACTAAAACTGTAGACAAGAACAATATATATCTATAGTAGGTGAAATAGTGGGAGGGGGAAGAGCGGCAATTCCCACCCCATTGGAGTGTCGGTCGGTCTAGCCTCCTTGTTGGATCAATCGGTCTAGCCCTAGTCCTTTTTCATGAAATTTTAGGAGATTGTTGATTTTTGGAGGGGGATAGACGCTGTGCAGCGTCTTTCTCAACTGTAAACATTAAGGAAAATCACGAAATAGTATGGAAAAGATGTCAAGGAGGGGCGTTGGCTGAAATTGCAGAGTGGATTACGGCGAGACATCGAACGGTAACTGCTAAAAGCAGTTTTCCTGCTGAACAACAGTTAGCTGCGAGTTGGATGACGAAGGAGGCCTCCAAGCATCCGAGAGAGATCACCACCTCGGCCCTATAAGGTTACAATCACACGTCCTGAAAGAAATCTAAGGATACAACATTCCAATAGAGATAACCAGAAAAACATCTCCAAAATACATAAACCAAGCCAAAAGTCTTTTCAAACCAGAAAATGGCAACACATAAATAGTTCGTCAAGTAAAGCCCTACATGGGAATAAGAAAAATAGGAAATAAAGAAAAAATAAATAAATATATAGGAAATAAATCAGAAAGTAAAAAAGTTTCGGTTGAAATAGAAATTTGGGCAGGCGGTTGGATTGCGGCAATTCCACAACCACAAAATCCTGCACAATTTGGGATTGCGAGAGACGCTTCCGCAACAGGGATAGAGGAAAGACACATTGAAACACTTTGGCAACTGAGAATGATTCAAATTGGAAGTCGGAATTATAGTCGTGGCACCATTTGAAGCCATAAAAAGTGAATGAGAATGATGTCAAGGTTATAAGAAGAGCAAAAAACCATAGGTGGTTGGAAAACAATGGTAGATGGCCCAATTGTTCTTGGTGTAAGAGGAACCGAGATCAAACGCCATATCTGTGTGCGAGCATGGGAAAGGCTGAACACCAACACAATGAGGCACAATGTTAGAGATTTGACAAGCGAGCACAACACACACGGTTCATGCTATATGCCAAATGAAAGCTAAGATGGTATACGTTCGTGTAAACGAGTGAGCTTGGCCAAGTGTAGAATTGTGAGGATGGCAAACACGCAGGAGTGCAGGATGTGATCTTGGTTGTGGAACAGAGTGATGGCACTTAAAGAGGCTATGAGTTAAATTTGAGTCGCGTATTCTTCATCGAAAAAAAAAAAAGATTAGTCAGTGTTTCTATCTCAGAAATTTTTTTTTAGAACATAGGAATTTGTAGGACAGCATTTGTGGGCAAAATGGAAACTGCATTGGTTCTGATGGACTAAGTTAATTAGCAATGCTTATATCATATCTTGAGGTATGATCTGTAGTTCATGCTGTCAGGTAAAAGTTAAAGATATAATAAATGGTCTAATATTTTAACAAGTAATGCAAATAAACTAGCAAAACATAAAGTAATACATAAACTGTTTGTGGTAATTTTAACATGGTACAACTTATGCGCATTCAATATCGTAGCAAAATATTGATCTGTACGATTTGCTCACTACAATTAAGTATCAAAACATGATAGACTCGGGATTGTTAAGAATTGTTCTCTAGCAAGTTGAGGCATTGCCTACTTTACTAGTTGTTGTGAAAGATCAAGTATTGAAACTTCTTTGACGAAACCCTCAAATCTTTGGATGAACTATCTTTTCACTTGATCATATAGTGTTGGTGGCTGCCTTAATATGTTGAAATAGTATTCTTATTCAAAATTTGCTTAGTTTGAGTGCGTTGGAGGCTGCCTTAGTATGTTGAAATAGTATTCTTATCCAAAATTTGCTTAGCTTGAGTGCAGTTCTCATTAGCCAGATAGCCATTGCAATGGGGTCAAAGCAGATGGAATTGTAGCTGGTGGAACAAGAGTGGAAGAGAACATATTTTAAGGATTCAATTATTGGCTCAGGATGGATTAATTTTTTCGCAACTTGAACATAGGGATGTACCTATCTTTTGAAATGTCCAACTCATACATGTTTATATAGATTCTGCATAGTACTTATGGACCTTTTCTTTGTGCCTCAATTAACCAGTTCTTCTTGTGGAAGCCTTTCGTGTCGAATGTTAATCATAAATATGTCCTTTTTTGAAGTTTCTTGTTTTGTTTATGCACAGCTACTGTAGAAATATTCTCATGGAAATATTCTTTTAACTGATGTTTACCTGTAAATCATGCACATGTTAATTAAAAGACTTCATGTATTCAAACTTATATGATAATGGTAACACAACCAGGTCTATGTGCTTCTTAGACTATAATTATAATTATCTGAAAATGACTCGAAAACAATTATAAGCATAATTAACCAAAGGGAGTGCAAGTTCCCATCATAGCACAGCTTCACTAAAAAGATTTCCATCAAAATTCTATGAATATCAACCTCAAATCTGAATGAGGTTGATAATGACTGTAAATCGAGTTTGGTACCCATGGTTTTCTTAGGTGTCTTCAAGATATTAGTCATTAGATTGTTCAAAAATTGTGAGGCTTTAATGCTGATGTAGCTGAGCTTGACTTTGCCAGTCTATAAAAATAGTCCACTAGAGCAAGCATGTATGCTCCCTCCAGAAAGTATAATAACAATGAAAAAGACCACTTTAATCTCCTCAGCCTTTTTATTCTCACAGAGTTTAAGTGGTAGTTTCAATGGCATAGTAAATCATGTGTTGTGCTTTTTTCCATGACTAGTTAACTAGTCGAACATTGAGCTACACTACATGAAGCATCACGTTTGACACCAGGCCAGTTAAACTTATCTCGTACTAGAACATAAGAAGATTAACTTTTGCAAAATGGCCAAATGCACCACCAACGGGCAACTCAGAAATATTGGTTTTAATTTGGGACACTAAGGATGCAAGTTTGTGTTCCTCTGAATAAGGAAGCTTATCCTTACGTAGGTTTGGTTTGAGTCACTCCGGAGAGAAAACAGGCCTGGCTAAAATCACGAAATATGGGTAATGCTGGTTGATTCTCAGTATTTTCACATGTCCGTCCCTTTTATGCCACTAATATTTACTCCTGATTTATTTTAATCATAGATATAACATTTCTAACTTCTTCAATCACTTCTCCCTCCACACCTTATGTATTCCTCCAGCAACACTACATCTGCCCGTCCTTCTCACGCCACCTTCTCTTCTCCTCGAGAATTATTGTGAACTTGTGAGCTACAATTATATGAATAAGAGAAGTCAATATGAAGAACATAAGAAGTGGGACTAGCTGAGTCTTGGTTTGCACTTTAAACGTCTTCGAGCTTGTCCCAAATAATATTGATGGAACTTCTAACATATCTGTAGGGTGACCTATTGCTTCGGAGCTAATTATATAAAACCAATTCCCCAAGAACGAAACAAATAAATACAGCTTGTTGTGCCTAGGACAGTCTGTCTAGTCACAGAATGTACTGCTCTCCAATGTTTATAGCCTTCGATACAATTTTTTAAATTGAGTGTTTGCCTTATTTTTTATATTAAAATGGCTAGGGCATTGTTAGTATGTCTATTTCTTGGAATTAAAAATTTGACTATATTTTCTATTTATTGAAATTAAAATTTTGGCCAGCATTAAATTGTTCTTTTTTTTGTGCTTTCATTTTTTGTATTTTATTATTAATGTCATGCAGGTCCAACCTATATGCACAATTTTAAATAAAGCTTTGAAGAGGTACCAAAAATTACAGAGGGAAGCTGCTGCAGCCGCATTGTCAGAATATATCCGCCACAGGTATGTAGTGATATGTTTTGGGTGCAATTAATGGAAAGTGTTCTTAAATACAAACAGATTATCAAATATGTATAATTGTGTATAAAAAGCATGGACAGAAGGTTGAAAACTGTATATTTGATTGGGAGCATAATGATGACGGCAGTGATTGTAAAAGAAAAACCTGGCAAACACAGAGGAATCATATTGATATCGGAACTAGTTCAGAAATCGGTAGAAACGAAAACAAATTTTTATCAAGCAACTGAATTAGAGTTACAACAACAACAAAAATTGAAAAAAAAAAATACTACAATATCTAATCGCTTGCTAGGACCATAAGAGAAGTTCGGAGGGCGGCGGTGACGTCGGCGAGGTGGCGGAGGTGTAGTAGTGGTAGGGGGAATGGGAAGGTCAGGGAAAGGTAAGGGGAAGGTGGGTGGTGGCTAAGTCTGAGGGAAAGAGGTAGATGGTTGATTATGGGGTTTGAAGAAATGGACAACGAGTATGGCCTACAAGGGAAGGGTTGTTTGGGCGCTGTGGGGAGGTCTGGAGGGCTAGACAGCATAGATCCTGTAATGAAAGGGGCGGCTGTGGGGAGGCCTGGAGGAACTGGACAACAGAATCGCTACAGTCAAAGGGAAGGCCGGGGTAACTGAAAGATTATGGAGAGGTTGGCAGCTAAGGTAGGTGAAGGAGAAAAGGTAGGATAAAACACCACCTCGGAGCAGGATATCTTGGAAGACCACCGATCGTCGGATACATCCCTAGCAAGGGAGAAAGAGACTCCAATGAGAACTTTGAAATCTGCAAGCAACAAAAACTCACTCTAATTCCTAGAAAACAGTAATTAAAGGACTCCAATTGGGGAATACATAAAAAGAAAGGGGGGGAAGGACGGGCGGCTTGATCGCACCCTTATCGGTCGCCTGTGTAGTGGGGTTCTTGACCAGTGCTTTATGCCATCTAGTTCAGTCGGTTGGCTTTTTCCCAAACCCGCGTCAGTCTTTCGAGATTTGGTAAGCTTCAACCTCATTTGTCAAAGCTTTTGATTTCTCATCTTCAATCCTAGTATCACCTAGATATCACTGTTGGTTGTACTGCCTGCCAAAGCATAGGAAGAGTTTTCTCCACTTGCTAGAACACATCTATATTGATCCGCTCTCCTGGGATTGTACACTATGCACGTACTGCTCAATCTTCCCAAAGTAACCCATGGTCGGCTTAATCTAGTATGCAATAATAATAAAATGAACCTTCTCGCATGGTGGTGGTGCTGGTGGTACGATGTTGGTCGTGAGACACTGAAATACCCTATGTCTTGTCTATTCCATGTTTGGAGCAGGTGTCTCGTCTTCTCATCCTCTGTGGTCACTAAGACTGTTCCCATCGACGTTGCTTTGTTAGTAAGGGCTCCTATGATCTCGGGCTCCAACGAAGTGGAATAATGTGCTTCCCATCCTTGGTGAAGGAATATGTGTTTTTTAATTCATTGTTTCCTTAAGTCAAACTGTCACGATCTTATGGCAGGCATATATAGGGACCACATCGCACCACATCTGGTCCTTCAACTGACCCCCAATCGAAAACTCTATTAGCATCTCTAATCAATGCTGACCTGATTCTCCTTCAACCATGTCAGTAAATATGATTGAGAATGTCTCTGAGTCATGAGACCTAATTTCTTAACCATCTGTGTAAACATCACTTTCTTATTGCTCCTCCATCGATGATGAGGTTGCATTCCTTCTCGTTCATGGTGCACCGGGTGTAGAGTATATTGTAACAAAGTCACTGCAAATCCCCCATATTAGTATCAGTTTGTAGGACCTGTCGTTTGGTGGAGGATGATTTACTTTACCCTGGTCCTCAGTTCTCCTCGTTGCAAACTTCTTCCATGGCTTCTTGATCTGTAGGGATGACTCATCAGTTTGTGGGACAGCTAGAGACTATGTGGCCATAGATGTGGCACCTGAAACATTTACTGGCTAGTACTATATTGGAGGAGCGACCTTTCTCTTGTTTCTTCTCACTCTGATCTGACTTGTCATTTTTTTATTCAGGCTTGCTAGTTCCTTCCGAGGTATCCTTTGACAGTCGTGGCAGTTGTAGGTGACTGTTTGATTAAAGGATGTTGTCTAAAGGATGATTGTTGTCTGCTCTATTTATGTTGTTTTTCTATCTTCAAGGCTAAGATTGAAACATCTCCAAGTGACGAATAAGGCTGCAGCTACAACACGTTGCTAATAACGGACTTCAGGCCCCCTTATAATAGGCTATGTTATGCTCCTCTGGCTCGACCAATCACACCTCATCTGCAACTGATCAAGCTACTCCTTGAACTCCTCTATTGATCACTACTCCGGATAATAGGCTCTTTTGGATCCATGCTTCCATCAAACTCTAGCAGATTCACTTTGATATTGAAGTCTATGTGCCCTCCAAATGATATTTCTTTTCTGAAATTCTCCCTATGGACGGGATTCAGATACCCCTTTCTAAGCCTCCTCTGATATTGGATCCTAAATAGTTGTGGTTTTTTTATCATCATCGTTCAAAATTCTACCTATATAAGGGATTTAGATTTTCCTATCTTTCTCCTCTTCGAATGTTTATATGTCGGTCGAGGGTAACCTCCCCCTTGGGTCATCTCATTAGTCTTCGCAAGCCTCAGTTGAAGACGACAGAACTCTCGCTGTATTTCTTGTCGGGTAAACTCCGGCATATATTTTCTGGGTAACATTGTTAGATTTTAGGATTTGTGGAAGTAGAAAGGGTATTTGGTAGTAGGAAAAAAAATTTCTAGTTTATAGTGGATGCTAGGAAATCCTATGACAGGATTAAGATTAGGCTAGCTTTAATATCAAATGATGCCGGACAACAACAACAAAGCCTTAATCTCACTACGTGGGGTCGGCTACATCAATTCTTTTTCTCCATTGCGACCTATTTAGTGTCATATTTTCATTTAGTTCTAATAAATTAAGGTCATCTTTTATACCATAAGCCCAAGTCTTCCTAGGTCTACCTCTGTCTTTCTTAATACAAGTTGAATCTAAAACATCTACTCTCTTAATTGGATCATCAAATTATCGATGTTTGATGTGACCACACCATCTAAGACGACTTTCTCTAATTTTGTCTTGTCACTTGAGCTACACCAACCCTATCACGAATATAATCATTTCGCATTTTGTCTCAAAGTGTAAAGCCACTCATCCACCTAATCATTATCATCTCGGCAACAGTTAACTTAGCATTATGCTTCTCTTTTAAAGGTCAACATTCAACGTCATAGAGCATTGCAGGTCTCACCACCGTCTTATAAAATTTTTCTTTCAGTCTAAGAGGTACTTTTCTATCACACAAAAGACCCGAAACATTCCTCCCCTTCAACCAACCAACTTGAATTCTACTTCACTAGAACTACACCAACCCTATCACGGATATATTCATTTCTCATTGTCTCCAAGTGTAAAGCCACTCATCCACCTAATCTTGCTCATCTCGCCAACACTTAACTTAATGTTATGCTTCTCTTTTAAAGGCCAACGTTCAACGCCATAGAGCATTGCAGGTCTCACCACCATCTTATAAAATTTTCCTTTCAGCCTAAGCGGTACTTTTCTATCACACAAAAGCCCGCAGCATTCCTCCACTTGAACCAACCAACTTGATTTCTACCATTAACATCCCTATCTATATCACCATCGCTTTTAAGAACAGACCACCTAGATATCTAAATAGTTTACATCTTTTAATAATTTGCTCATCCAAAGTTACACTTCTATCACTAGAGCTACTACTAAAATTACATTCCATGTATTCAGTTTTAGTTCTACTCAAATGAAGTCCTTTAGAATTCAATGTAGACCTCCATAATTCAAGTTTTTCCTGAGATTTTTCTCTCGTCTTATCCACGAGAAGGATATCATCAGCAAAAAGCATACACCAAGGTGCTTCCTCTTGTAAATGTCCAATAAGACAATCCATAACTAAAACAAAAAGATATGGGCTTAAAGTTGATCCTTGATGTAATTCAACAGAAATAGGAAAGCATTGGTCAATCTTTTTTCACTTCAAACACAAGTAACAGCTCTAGTTTATATATCTATAATAACTTGAATATAAGTCATATCAACACATTTCTTCTCAAGAACTCTCCAAAGGATATCTATAGGAACCATGTCGTAAGCTTTTTCTAAATCAACAAAAATCAAACGTAGATCCTCCTTATTATCTCTGAACTTCTCAATCAAATCTCTCAATAAATATATAGCTTCCTTTGTAAACCTACTATATGCCATTAAAATTTTATTCCTCTTTATAAAAATATAAAATGTAGTTTTAATTTAATTTTATATATATATATATATATATATATATATATATATATATTGATTTTCTTGAAAATAATAATTTAATTTTTGAAAAATGAGATTGGATGGATTTCATTTATTTAATAGTTTAAGTAATCAAACACAATACTACAAGTAACGCACCTATCCCGAAGAATAGACACATTAATTGGTAGTAAAGCTCGATCAAATAAACTACAAAATTTATGACATTCATTTGGTCTGTGAACCATTTTTTATATAAGCCGAAAAGTTCCCCCACATAATATTAAAAAATAGATAGGGTTTACATTACATGAGTACTTAAAGCTCCCTATAGAGGCAAGTCTCTATAGTTAAATACTTCTCAAATGACCGAAGTCACTTAAGAGAACTTTCGATGATGATCAGAGGTATCTATTTTCATGAATTCATAGTTCGGGGTTTTCAATGTTGGACATAGAATGGTTTAAACCCTAAACCCTAAACCAATGTCGTATTTAAAAGCAACCACCAAGAGAGTGTTTAAAGCCCCATTTCCAACTTCTAAGCGACTTTGATATTCCATAATTCTCGCAAAAGAAAGAGTCAAAACTCATATTTTTGAAAAAAGTCAAACTCGTCGAAGCTCCAAAATTTTCACACAGAAAAGCATCAAATTTCAGATTTTCCATTCTTTTCCACTCTTTTATTTCCCCAAGCAAACATATAAGCCTAAAATGATTATTACCTTGTTGATCTTTTCCCACCACGAACAAAATATGCAAGGCTTAAAGCAAAGCCACTTATCTAATTATTTCCAAGATAAATTATAATCATATCAACAAAGATCAACACTAGCAAGGTTTTGCAAATAAAATGGTTGAGTAACATATGCTTGGAATATCCATAACCAAAAGAAATTAAACCAGCTCATTTTACAATCAAAACAACGAGATATTAAGAAATGTTGTAGAGAATGCTTAGGATAAGAAATATGAAGTGTAGCTTTCCTTAAAATGTTATAACACCCTTTTTTTATTATGTATATTGAAAGATTCAGGTGTTAGAAATGTAAATAGCAAGTTTCCGGTGATCTATATGTAATTGTCCCCGCTTTATTTTTGACCTTAGACACATTCGACATGAGAATAGCAAATTTATTATCGGCATATATATGCTGCACTCGAATTAAGCAAACCAATCCTGCCAAGAAAAATGCCCTCGGGGCACAGGAAACCGCATGCTTAGCAAGCTCAGTAGTGTGTAATAATAAGATAAGCATAGAAGGACAAAAAACTCTGCATACCGTCTATTATTTAACCAAAAAAAGGCTTTGCATATTACTTTGCTATGAACAATATTATTAAAACAAACCAGGAAAGAGAAAGTGTCATATTAATCTAAAGATTATCATGACTTCTCACAAGCTACAGTAGTTTTAAAAGGAGCAGAAACAATCTTGTATTGCACTCCCGTGTCCCAATTATACTGAAGCAGGGTACCAGCCCTAAGATATTCAACATGCACATCGCCCATACGTCAATGAAGTGGCAACTCATCTATGTATTCTAGACAGATAAAGAAGTAATGGGAAGGAAGAAAAATTCTTGCACCCTGATGTGAAGTGCAAGGCTCCTTTATCTAATAGCCCAGAGGACACACAAGAAAGAGCACAAACCAATAAAGCTCCAGCAAACGCAAAGTTTCAACAACCCTTTAAACTATTATATTGCATACTCACCAAGTGATTAAAATCCAAAAAGAAATGGGCTTATGCTGAATTTTAACAACCGTATATGTTAATGAAAGCATTTAATAAGATAAGCATTTGTCACATAGCCTTCAGCATACGTCACAAATTCACCAACCGAGCCCCAACAGCCAAAAGAGAGCCGAAAGAAAAGGAGGACCTCGAAATAGCAAGGAACGAACTACCCAGCAAAGGTTCAACAAATAAAACTCAAGCAACCAAAAGACTCAACAACTCCAAAACTCTCCAAATTTCAACAACAGCCTCCTCCTCCCTCATGTAATTTATGTTAACAAAGTAACACCGAAAATGGAAGAAGAGAAGGGAGAGGGCTTACCTTACTTGGCTGACCTAAAAGAAAGAACAGGGGAATATGCTACAGAGCTCCAAGAGCGAGCAAACACTAACCCAAGAGGATGGTGGCTATGGTATGTGCAGGAGAATGGGTAGAGAGGAAAATTGGGGAGCATACAATATTACCTTGGAGCAGGATACAATCGAAGCATCACCCATCATCCTATACAGCCCTAACAAGGGAGAAGGAGAACTATGAAATAAGCAAGCAACAAAACACTCTAATTCCTAGAAAACAGTAATTGAAGGACTCCAATAGGAAAATACATCAACGGAAAGGGGAGAGAGGTCAGGCAGCTTGGCCGCCCCCTCTATAGGCCACCCAGTCCAGCTGGGGCCTAAACCGGCGCTTTATACCATCCCGTTCAGCCGGCCGGCTTTTTCCCGCACCCGCGTCACATATATGCTCTTGAAATTATGCATTTTTGAAATAAATTTAACCTGCTTAATAGAAAATTTAGTGGCTTTTATGTAATGATCAATTATTTTCCTGATCTTGGTTCTTTATTTGTGGATATGAACATGTAAAGGGGATTAAAAAAAAATCGCTTCATGCCAAGTACTGCAAGTGGGTTGATGCAATGGCTGAGCCGGCTTTATTCTCTTTGAGGCAGTAGCCTTTGGCATTATTCTTAAAAGCACAAACAAAACAAAAATATTTTGTACCGAAGGTGGTGTTATTTGGCCTTATACTTAATTTGAAGACCAGGTGGAAGTTTTGCAGATCCTTTCATGAATATTTGGTTGTTTTTGGAATTAAAATTTGACTGCTGGTTGGCTAAGTTGGAGATTTCAGATAAAATTTGGGAATATTTTTATCTAGTGGAATTAACTTTAATGTAAATTGAGACTGTTTTGTTGCCAACCTTATCTAGTAGCATAGGTTACGAGGAATTTAGATATAGTATTATGAGGAGTAAAATTCATTGCATTTGGTGTGAATTATATTTTTTAAGTTTCAATCTTATTAGTGCAAGTTGGATCCATGATTTATTCAAGTGTGGTATAATTGTAGCTACGTATTATTTGGTGTTTTGAATTCTTTTACTTCGGTAAATTCATTCCTTATTCAATTTCATCTAATTTATTTATTATTGGTCTATTTGTTACTCTATCTTTATCAAAAAATCCAATAATACCAGAGTTGACCCAAACAAGAATAGAAAAGCAAAGCTTATTACTGAAAAGACCAACCGAAGATTACAACCAGGCACACTTAAATAGGAAATAACAAGTACGGCTCTAACTTGTTGGTGGAGGCTGTTGGGGGTTGGGGAAAAGTGATGATGAGTTAGGGAAGTGGGGCAAGGGGATTAGTACGGCAGGGGAATAGCAGATGCTTGCTGTGCTGAACGGCAGGACGCAGGTAGGATGATTGGGCAGCTGTGAAACAGCAAAGTGAAAGGATTTTTGGCAGGCGGCATCAAGGTAGAATGACCGGACAGCGGTAAAACAGCAAAGCGATGGAGTTGTGGGCCTGCGGCAGCGATGCAAGACATATGGAGCGTGGTAAAACAGCAAAGTGATGGAGTTGAGGGGCAGCAGCAGCAATGCAGGATGTCTGTGAAGGTTGGAATTGATGTGGGAGCTTGCTGGTCCGGAGTAGCAACAGTGAAAGATGGGTGTTTTATGGTTGCTATCAGCAAGGCGAAGTGGGAAGTGGGGTTTCTGGAAGGCGGCTGCAAGTCAGAAGGGAGGAATGCGGGGTTTGGAAGGTGATGACAAGGTGGACTGCAGATAAAAGTTGCCAAGGAGGGTTGTTTCCAGGCGGCACAGAAGCTACGGCGATGACAACAGCGAAGGAAAGGATGCGGAGGAAGGGAAAGTCGAGGGTAGTCACCGCCTCATAAGGAGCTATAGCCAGAGCACCACTCGCCCTTAAATTTATCCTTAGAAGGGAAACCAGAGACGCCGACGGCTATCCCAATAGATAACACACCAAGAACTAACCCTAATACATCAACAAAGAAAATTTATAAAAATGAGATACCTAGGAGTGAGCCCAAGGGACCGGCCGACACTCTACATTAAAGAAAAACCTGGACCAATTCGGTCAGGAAATTAGGCGCTGCTTTCAGTCGTTGAAAATCCTGCGTCCGCCCCGTGCAGAAGCGGGAGACGCTCCTGTATCACCTACTTTTTGAAATTGATTTGATTTGCTATTTAATATTATTCTTTTCTAAGCTCTTGTTGAAGTTTTAGAAAATTAATGATCGTGTTATTATCAATTGGTCTTAAATTCTATTCTGTGTTTTCTTTCAATTAAAATGAATTGTATTAATCTGTAAGTTGTGATATCTTAATATTCAAATTTGCATGAATGCATGCTTACTCCATAATCCCCTGAGCCACGATGTTATCTTTAGTTTGTTTTATGTAATTTTCTTTAACTATGATAATTCTTTGAGATTGCTGTTGTTTTAATCGATTCATATTATAAAATTATGATATAAAAAAGTAGTTATCCATCATACTAGTTGTATTAGGAAATTGTAACATTGAGTCATCCTTAATCAAATTAATATTCGAGCTTTAGGTCTTGTGAATATGCTATGAAGGCCGGGCTAATTATCATGTTTATATATTATAAAAGGGAAGAAATTCTAACTACTCTGCAACAACTACTGAATGAGTTGCTAAATATGCAAACCAAATCTATGATGACTTTAATTTATTAGAACAAGGAATGATATCGTAGGAGCCAACCAATGGTCTAGTTTAACCTTTAGCTCTTAAGGTTTAGCATGGGTTAGCTTAATTGAGCCGCATTTGACCAATTTTTTGTGTATTTTATATTCTTTTTTATTACCGTTTGATCGTCACACTAGCTCATTGATCCTGCATTATGATCAAGGTGGGCTTACATTGAACATTATGGGTGAAGGCCTTCAAAGTGAGTCTAGATTTAAGCAAGCTTAGACCTTTTCTCTAAACTTTGATTAGAAAATAGAAGGTATAGGTTGGGTCAAAACAACAAAAATATTCAGTTAGATTTTTTCTTTATATATATAAGAGTTTTAGTCACCTTTTTGATGCCCTTCTCTTGCCCTCACTAGGCTTGTGATCATGCTCACCCATATTTGTGGACCATTCTCACAGTATTCCTCGCTCGTTGGTGCACTCCAATCTTGCATTGTAATATTGATTATATTCATTCCTCTTGCTGCACCAGGTCATCGTTGTCTATGACAACATTGTGTAATCGTCGCTGCACATGGATCATCATGCTTGTGGGATTCTTGTGGCGAATCCAGTTCTTGCCCAATCTTTCCACAAGCCTTCACTCTGCTTTTCTTTGTTTGAACTGAGATGGCACTCCATCTTGTGTTGTCAGTGTGTTTTGAGATGGCCCATGTCCAATTTACCTAGTCTCCTTATATGGAATTCGACTTCCATTTCCCTTTGTAGGACTTTTTCTTCTTCCCTTTGCTTTCCTTTCATTTTGCTTATAGCTTTGCCTTGTGGTTTGTATCTACTAGCCAATATTATTAAAAGTGTACTTTCATTGTGATAAGTGATGCGCAGTCCTTGCACATTGCTTGTCTGTGAAGCACAATCTTGTAGTCTTGCGTGTGCTCCGCGCTGCTTTGTAGTGTGGTACCCTCAGCTCCAAATCATAAAAAAACTTGGTTCAAATTTCTTTTGGATGCAATGATAGGCACGAGCATTTTCTTCTTCAAGACATGCAGTAGCCTTGTTGATCGGTTATAGGCCCAATTTCTATATTGTTAAAATTTTCTTCATTCATACTTTGAAGAAACTACTAAATAAAGATATAAGTTTTCAAGAATGTTCTTTTCCTTTGATAGCATTTAACGAAAGTCATTTCAACGAAATCAAATCCTCCAATGAAACCTCAGATAATAGTTTAAGAATGACTGGACAAGGTCCATCCCTGCAAAGATTACAGTAAAAAAATTTGTAGATTCCGCTTGAAGTTATGAATGAAGCTCAGATCTTAAGAAGCCCGAAAGGTTGACAAGACCAATGCTATTGATGATTATATTGTATTCAAAGACTTGTGAGGTAAAATTTAGATTCCAAAATAGTTCCTTGAAGAAAATAAAAAAAATGACCCCAAATGTAACTCATGTGGTAAACATGACACATGATGGGAAGGGTTTGCTTGTACGAGGAGGCATTATACTCCTTAGATACAAGAATGTTGAGGGGAATGGGCATTTGATAAGGGATTTTAATTTAATTAATTTAATTAATTACATAGAACATTACTAATTTTTTTAAAGGAGATAATATATAATTGTGTTGACATTATTGTGCCATATCTCTCTTCTTGTATCTCAAATTTTGTGTTGTCATGTCGTGCAGGGGCGGTTTTGTGTTTCACTTTCGTGCGGTGGGTTAGTGGATATGGTGTGCTTTCTAGATACTTTTTATGCTATGAAATCATTGAGTTCGTTTTGCAAAACAAGCTGTTGTTTTTGTTGAGTTTGATTTGTGCATTTGCGTGATGTTATGGTTGTTGTCCTCCATTTTCATCTCGTTTGATCAAATCAATTGCAAAGGCTCTTTTTGATAATTTTGATGCTCGAAATGCATCGACGTGGTCCGTTTTGCAAAATATGGGGATTTGAGTGATTTTATTGTAGTCGATGTTTTCTGAATTGACCTTACCCAACAATCCTTCAATTCCCTACCTTCAACATCGTGTTTGACTGAATCGATCTATGGAGGAGGTGTTGAGGTCAGCAAGTTTGTTTGATCCTTCTAAAACCTAAATAAGACTCCCATCTATGAGCTCTGAATCTTGTCTAATGCTTAGATGATGAATAAGCTAGGCATTGCAACTGTAAAAAATAAGGTTTTAAAATCTTTACTTTTTTATTTTTTTAATTTTGTAAAAATTAGGCAATTCAATTATTTTTAATTATTGAATTTAGGAAACAAAATGGTGAAGTGCTTCCAAGTATTCTGTTCCCGTGAATATTTTTTTATAAATGTTCAAGGAGCTGGTGCTTATTCTCACTTAAGCAACACTTTATCTACACAAGGTGACTTTTTTCTGTACTTTTTGTATTTGTATGTGCAGTGATGGAGTTCCTGCCCTTTTGGAACAGATAGTTGAGGGGATGTGTTTGCATATGTCTGATGAATCTCCAATTGTGAGAAGCATGTGTTTGCGAGGGCTTGTCCAGGTTGTAGTTCTTCAGCTTTTAGTATCTTATAGGTTAAGGTTTTTGACAATTTCATTTTTGTTAAAAGGCTTGAATACTCATAACATCTCTTGCGTATTGTTCTTTAAGATATTTAGTTTGTTTGTTGTTTGTTGCTCTTTTTTTTATGGATGTTTTTTTTATAGTTGTTGTTTGTCTGTTATTGTTGTCAGAACAGAAATTTCTATTTATGATTATTGTTGTTATTTCATTTGTCAATTGACACTATATTGGAAAGCTCCAATTGTATTGTCAGCAACATTCTAAACGTATGTTTTTCTTGGATTAATTTTGGAACTCACGAAGAGATTAGGGTGCATTTACTTTCCGTGCATTTATCATGGTTATGAGCCCTCCTCTAGTGTGGTTATTGTCCGCTCTTACTTGGCATATATTGGCAGTTCTAATCAGAAATTGGCTAAATTTTATTTTCTTCAGATTCTGAGACCTTGAGAACTTACGGCAATGAATTGCATTTTGTACATTGTTGTAGATTCCAAAATGTCAAAATGCCTTGTTTGGGGTTATCATGATGAATTGCACATATTGGCAGTTGTAATAAGAAGTCAGCTAATGTTAAAATTTTATTATCATCTGATTATACGATCTTGGAAACTCATTGCGAAGAATTCTTTTTTGTGCATTTTTATAGATACCAAAATCTCAAATGCCTCATTACATTCCACAAGTGCTTGGGGTTATTATAGCCTTACTCGAAGATCATGATGAAGCAGTTCAATTGACTGCTGTACAATGCCTATTGGCAGTAAGCTCTTTGAATTTCTTTAAACCTATGAGCAAGTATTTCATGGATCCTTTTCCATGGTTTGATTTTGCATTTATAATCTTTATCTAGGTTCTTGACTTGTCGCATACTGATGCTGTGGATCCTATCTTGATAAATCTGTCTGTACGGCTACGAAATCTTCAGGTGATTATCAATATTTTTTTAAATTAGTGGCTTATCTGATCATATGGATAACGGTGAATATATGATGATAATCAATATTCAAGATATGATTAATCGAATTGTGGATTTTTTTTATTTTAATTATCGGTATTGCATCTATTTTACCTTTCAACAAGTATAACTAACACCTGCAATTAGGATCATCAAAAAAATTATTGAAACCTCCTTTGGAGTAGGTAGAGGTTTTTAGTTCTAAATGGGTCCCAAAATCACTATACAGAAGCGAAAGAAAGTTTGGTGGCTTTATATGGCTTAGGCTTAAGGCAACACTTTGGTGTTTGACAAGCATCATTATTTTCACGTAACTAAGAAATTAGTTTTGAGATACGAAAAGTAGGATGACCTAATTTATATTAGAATATGTGGCTTTATCTTTTTTGGCAAGTGGAAAAAAAAATATACTTATAACAAAGAATATTTACTCTCTTTAGATTCTGCGTCAATGTGAAACAAATATGCAAGCTTGTTAGCACTGCTAATTTTGAAATTCACAATATTAGGTGAACAAAATGATTTTACAATGGCAATCTTTTAATATCTTGCTTACTAATGGGAGATTGCAAGCAAAATTTGGTACATCTAAAGCATAATTCAGACGGATCCAGAATTATTTGTAATGGTCCTTGTCTCAATAATAAGGGTTAGAGATCCATTTGAAATTTTGATAAGTTTCCAGGTGAGGGAGCATATGATAAAATTAGGTAATCACAACCTGTCGTGATTTAAAGCTCAAGACTCAATTTCCTGGTGAGGGGACATAAGATGAAAATAGATAATCTCAACCTTTCTCGATAGTTTATGAGTCAATGATCTTGGAGTCTAGACCTCTCTTGATATAGGTAACAGCTAGACGAAATGTATCTTTTAGGCCTAAAAGAGAAAAGCTTAGTGTTTTTTATAGTAGTCAGTTATTTGTATAGAAGATTTAATCACTCTTTCCTTAGGGGAATGTAACCAAGGTTGTCATTGATTGTTTTGAAATTTAGGAGGATTTTTATAGGAGGAAAAATCTCTCTAATATTCTCGTTAAGCAATTAACAAATATATATACAACTCAGATTAACCCTCTTACAATTAGAGGGGAGTTCAAATCATCGTGATGAAAAGAAAAGAAATAGAAACACAATAATGGATAAAAAGGGAGAGAAATTTCTCCACCTCAATATAACAATGGGCTCATGGTTTCCAAAACCGTTGGTGGGCCCATGTGGTCCACGGTTATATGTATATCAATACTCCCCCTCAAATTAGGTTGTATTTTTCATACCTCCCAAACTTGATATTGAGATCACTAAATTGGTGCTATGGAAGACCCTTGGTAGAAATGTGAGCAATCTGATATTGATTTGGGATATAACTTAGTTGGATAAACTCTTCCATTGACCTTCTCAGAGATGAAGTGCCCGTCAATCTATATGTTTGGTTCGATCATAGTGTACCAAATTCTTTGAAATACTGATGGTTGATTAATTATCGTTCAACACCTTAACAGTGATGTTATTCTACATGTGAAGTTCCACCAGTAATTTTTTTAGCCATATCCTTTCACAAATTCCTAGGGTCGGAGCATGATACTCAGATTCATCACTACTTGTCTTCACAGTTTGTTTTTTTCACTTCTCCAAGTAACCAAGTTACCACATATAAATGAACAATAACCCGTAATAGATCTTTTATCAGTCAAATCTCTTGCTCAACTAACATCGGTGTAGGTCTCAATGTCACAATTCTCAGTTTTTGTGAATATCAATCCATATCCTGGAGTCATCTTTAGGTACCTTAGGATTCAAAAGATTGCTTATAAATGATCTTCATTTAGATCGTTAATATGTTGGCTTACTTTACCCACAACAAAAGCAATGTTAATTCTTATATGTGACAAATAAATAAGTTTCCCTACAAGTCTTTGATACTCCTCTTTTTCAACGTATTATCCTCTCCTTTTGATGCTCGACGATGTGGATCCATAGGAGTATATGTTGGTTTTCATCTCAGCATTCTTGTCTCTTTTAATAAGTCGTGGATATACTTTCTTTGGAATATGACAATGCCTTTTTTGGATCTAGTTACTTTCATTTGCAAGAAGTATCTTAAAGTTCTAAGATCTTTGTTCTTAAACTCATAAGTCATTATAATTTTTATTGTTTAAAGTTCTCTTACATCATTGTCTGTAAGAATAATATCATCTACATATACAATAAGGATTGATATATACCTTCTTGATTTGATTTTATATACAAACTGTGATCAGCCTTTTACTGATAATATCCATTGATAAGAATAGTTAACGGTAAATTTTTCAAATCATGCTCTAAGAGATTGTGCAACCCATACAATGATTTCTTTGGTTCGTAATCATTAATTTTGGATTTATCTCCATTTTTTTTTTTCCTTCAAGATCCTCATTAAGAAATGCATTTTCAATGTCTAACTGATGTAAAGGCCAATCCTGGTTGACAACCAATAACAATAATACTCTTATGGTGTTGAGTTTTTTCACTGGTGCAAATATCTTGTGGTAGTTGATCCCATAAGACTGAATGAATCTTTTTGCTACAAGTCTAGCCTAAAATCTTTTTATGCCCCCATCTACTTTGTATTTAACATTGATTACCCATTTGCACTCAACAGTTCTTTTTCCAGGTGGCAGAGCTATGATCCAGGTATTATTTTTTTCAAGGGCAAGAAATTTTTCTTCCCCATCTTTTTGCCAAAGAAGAATAATTAAGGCCTCTTGGATTGACTTAGGGACCTGCATATTATCCAAATTCTAAATAAAAGATTTGTAAGAGGATAATTTTTCATAGCATAAGTTAGTCTATCAGGTTTTTTGTGCATTCTTGTGCTCTCTTTCTCTTATGCTCATGATGTATTGACCCAACGTTTGTGTCAATATTTAAGACATTTGGAGTTGGTTCTAGTCATTTGTATTCTTGATTTTACATATTATCCCTTACATGCTCACTATTTTTTTTTTAGGTGTACGCACGAAACAGTTCTTGGTGGGAGTTGTGGGAGGGTTTAGTGGAGTAGAAGGTTCATTCTCCAATTAATTTGTGATAGTGGGGACAATAGTTGGTTCATCAAGAATATAAAGGGAGATGAGCTTAAGGTTCCTTAATGGTACCCCAAATATGATATTCTCTCCAACTCTTCCCTTAAATGTTAGATTTGGGGTAATATAGTTGGTTTTCAAAGAATGTGGCATCAATGGAGTTGTATTTTTGTATTATGGGGAGGCATTTTTATCCCTTTTTATTTGAATAGTAGCCCATAAAAATGCATTTGAGTGAACTGGTATCAAGTTTGGTTTGATGTGCGATGTAAATGAACAAAAGCGGTGCAACCAAAAAAAAAGTTTAACGCTCTGTTGTGTATTGAGAGGTTTGTTAAAAGCTTAGTGTCGAAGGACTAAATGTGGGTGTTGGAGGTTTATTAAAGTTTAATACTCTATTGGGCATCCTTTTTATGAGATAAGTAGATGTGAGAATTGTATCTTTCAGAAGTGTTTGGATACATTGTTATTGAATAAAATTGAATGGGCTACTTCGAGGAGATATTTTTTATTTATCATACAATTTCATTATAGCATAGCAATGTCATCATAGCATAGAAATGTTACTTATAAATTTATTGCCTCAACTATTTTCATGTCTTGTCATAATGTGTCTTCACTCTGTCTCAAATGTCATATTAACTATTTATAAAGTTTGGGCCCCCAATATAGCAGTTATGAATATCCCCCCTGATACCAATGGTTTTCTACATTTTATCATTATTTTATCAATACGGCTCCCAAAATTTCATCGCAGCATGAACACCAGGAGTCGGTAATACTACATCTCTGCATAGCATACTTGCAATCACTCATGATAATCTATTTATAATATTCTTGTAACATTTCTTAAAGCATAATACATGTAGCAAACATTAATAGGCATTTTCTATATCGCATATATGAATCATAGAAAATGAATGCTTGCAGACAATTAATATCATAAGTATAACTATATGTATCATAGTATAATCATATAGCATAATAACATCACATATATCGTAGGAAGAAATCAGCTTGCATTCATACATTCAATACAAGTATTCATACACATTATACATGAAATTCTAAATGCATCCGTGTCAAATGAGAAATCATATGAAAATATATAAAAGATTGATTTTCTTAAGTTAACACAAGATTATTTTACCTGACATGACGGAGCAGCCCTACGACGAGTTTCCTCGTGCTCTCGAAGTCGCCACCTCGAGTAAAAAACCTAGAATTCTAAGCAGCTTACGGTTCATGAAAATTGGTTCATAACTTCATTAACCCAAAACATGCCTTAAATGTCAACACATACCTCGAACGAGTTTCTCGACATGACCCAACATTTTCCCGAACTGCCTAATCTTCTTCGCTCTTCTGCTTAACACCTTAATCATCCTTTCTCATTCGCTAGTTTCCTGCTAAAGACCTTAAAAAAGCTTGCAAAGTAAGTTTGGTGCCTGCTACGGCTACCAGAAATGAAAATTTGGACAAACTCAAGGCAAACATCAAAACAGAAATAAGAGAAAGGAAAGGAATGCTCGGAAGAGTGAAAAAAGGATTCATGCTGACCAATTTCTTCCTGGAAATCATTGTCGTGAACTGCAGCTCCCAGAACTCCCGTTTGCCCCTCTACTTGCATCTGCTACAGTAACTCATGCGCAACATTCACATGAGGGAAGGAATATGGAGAGGGAATTGCGGCATAAAACCTATTCCTCAATAAATCCTAGCCCTGCGATCCAATGTTGCCGCTACATGTGCTATTAAAGAGCGGGGAGAGGTTCGTTGGAGTAGTAGAGTTGTGGGATTAGGAGATAATTAAAGTTTAATTAAATTAATTATCTTATAACTTCTGAATTTCATATTTTCCAATCAATTCATAATTATATAGTAATTATATTGAATTGATTGATTTCATGTTTAGAGTTTTATAAAATTGCTTAGGTCAAATTTCGGGGGATGCGAAATTTGCAGTACTTTTAAAATTTGTCAAACTTTTATCTGATTTTCAAATTTTTCGCGTTACCACTGCATCTTGGAAGTATTGCCTCTTTTTTAAGAGCAGATCCATTCCTAGTTATCTAGGAATATATATTTATTTTTGTTATTGTTTAGGATTTAGTTTTTCTGTGATTTGTTTTGGGACAATCATCAGCTCTCCTTCTCCCTCTTCGGGCTCTATGGTAGGGCTTTAATTAGTTCTCTGGCAGTATCTTGGTCTCCAGGTAGTGTTTATCTTTATACGTTTCCCCCACCCTCTCCCACATCGCTCCACATCCCCTTCATTGTTGGCCAATTGTCGCCGCCCTGAAAAAGGTAAACCTGTTGTTGTCTTCGTCTAACCTACTATTGCTACCCAAGGACAATAGCTGTCTTGTTGTCCTCCTTTTCAAGCTTGTTATTCGCCTCTTTTCACTACCGTGGAGGTCCAAACCTTAACCAGCACCGCATACGCCCGATTCCCTAGTATTTCCCATTATTATTTGCTTTCAGTTTGTTATATTTTCAATTTATGGCTTCTATAAAATTATTAGTGGTAGTGTTATATTTTTGCTCACTTTATTTCATATTGATTTCAATATCAAAGTCTTTACAACATTCCCCAAAATTTTATATTCAAAAACTATTTAAAGGAATTCATTGAGCAAATTCAATCAAGAAAATGGTATGAGGTAACTACAAACAAAGATGGTGTTATAAGATATAAGCTGCAATTTTGTGTACCTATTGATTCTGATTTGAAACAGGATATCTTACATGAAACTCATCATTCAGAGTATAATTCATCCAAACAACACAAAAATGTACATAGATTTGCAATTGATATTTGGGTGGTCGGATATGAAGAATGATGTTAAATAGTGTCAAAATGTCAAGTTTCTAAGATTGTAAAAGTTGAACATTAGAGACCCGATGGATTACTACAATCATTGCCTATATCATAGTGGGAATTGGAAGAAATTGCGATGAATTTTGTTATGGAATTTCCTAGATCTAGGCAATGTCACGATAGAATTTGGGTAATTATAGACGGCTGACAAAATCAGCTCATTTCTTGCTAATTTAGAGACAGACTTAGTGGAAAAGTTGACCAAATTATGTCAAGGAAATAATTAGATTGTGTGGCGTCCTAAATGTTATTGTTTCTAATAGAGACGAAAGATTTATATCCATACTGTGGAAAGACATTTCGAGATGTTTGGGCACGCATTTGCATCTTAGTATAGCTTTTTATCCAAAAACTGATGGACAATTAGAAAGCAAAATTACATGTTAGAACATTTATTGAAGTTGTCTGACTTTGGAGGCAGTTAAGAAGATCAAATTTTGAGGATTGAGTTCACCTACAATAGTAGTTATTCTAGTATTAAGTGACTCCATATGAAGCACTGTATGTCTGGGAGCGCAGAACTTGATTAAGTTATGTTAATGAGCATCAACTATCAGGACATGAATTGGTTAATAAAGCCATAGAGCAGATCAAATTAATTAGAGGCAATTTGAGAGTTGCTCGGGATCGACGGTAAAAATATTATGAGCCAAGCACAGGGTAGCCGAGGTGGTGATTTTATGTTTCTAAAAATCAGGCCAATGAAAAGTACTAACATGGAAAATATTGGTCAAATTGCTTGTAAGCTAGCCTTGTCGTGTGATATGTCAGATATCCATAATGTGTTTCACATATCCATATTGAAAAATTATGTTTCAGACGCAGGTCATTGAATTTCACATGAAGATATTAAGGTGCAAAAAAATTTTTCTTATATCAAAGAGTTGGATTAAAACTTATAAATGGATATTATGTCGTTGAGGATAGACAAATTTTTTTGTTAAAATAAAGTGGATGCACAGGCAAGAAATAGAAACTACTTGGGAAAGAGAACAAGAAATGCGGCTTAAATTTCCTTTTCTGTTCAAGTAAATATTAAAAAATTTTGAGGACAATTTTTATAACGAACGGAGTACTCTAATACCCAATTTTGTCTTATTTAGGTAAATTGTGTATATATTTTAATGAAATTATTATGCACGCTTCCTTGTGTTGAGAATGTGAATAAATCTTGAATTGAATTGGATTGTTTATATTGGTAATGATAAGTGAGATTAATCTGCCACTTGTTGAGTCTTGATTTGTGCAAGTTGGAACTAATGTTAGTGGGAATTGCGTCCAACTGAGTTGTCCATCTTTGTTGCACCACTGTTTGACCAAAAGGGAGGGTTAGCTGCGTCTTGACTTCAGCCAGCTTCTTATTTGTGCCATTAGGAAATTATGTCAATCAAGGGATGATTGCTATTGCCATCCGGAATTGCTGACCCGTCTTGCCATATACGTGGTTGACTCCAAGGAGTTGGAAGATAATTTTGCATTAATCATTTTCCTTTCGGAAAGATGAGGCAGCATTCAACACAAACTATTTTACTTTTTCTAAATCTATTTCAACTTCATTGCCTTTATATTGTTTTGCATAAACTTCTTATAATTTTTTTTCCATTATGTTTTAAATTAACTTATAATTTTTTTTCGTTTGCTTAAGAAAACATTCTATGAAAAAGTTTGTTTATCTTTATTTGGCTAACAGATCTCCACGAATGCGAAGATGCGTTCTACTGCCTTTGCAGCATACGGCGCATTAAGTGAATGTGCCACAAGTACTCAAGGTCAGGCTTTCGTTGAGCAGGTATGTCAATATTTGAACTTGATTCTACTGATTAAAAGTGTCATGTCCAGTAAATACTCAAATCATAACTACAAGGTGGCTTACAATATCTGGCAAACCGTTTAATTTAAAGTCTCATCTTTTATGCTAGATTTACTGGTTGCGGTTATCTTTCTTGTGGAATTATTTTCAGCTTAATCTTCCACTTAAATGGCTTCGAACTGTACTTTTTCAATTTCGTATTCCATTTTTTTGAAACTAGCAATGTAATTATTGCCTTCACATATTGAATACGTTTTAGTTTCCTTGTTGCTGGTTAGCCTTGAATAAGCAGAAAGCATACCGAGTTGAACTGGCTCTCAACAGTAAAATCTCGAGCAATTGCAGTTAAGCAAAAAACAAAATGCTACATTGTGGGAGCTATAATTTATGCTGTTTGGCAATCTTTTTTGCTGTATATTTGTGCTTTTTAATACTTGAATAATGAGTTTACCTGAGAAAAATTCCTACTTCTATCAAGTAAAGAGTAGCTTTCTGAGCTATGGTTGACATTCTATAATCCACTTTTGTTTATGAAAATGCCTCTTCCAACTCTATACTAAGGGTTTATCTATTAGAATATTTGGATAAGGTTTAGTCTAATTATTGATTAATGAAAGAGTTGTTAGCTAGTTATGTTGGGATTAACTGCTAATTATTCAGGGATAAGGTTTAGGACTAATTAAGATTATGCATTAGTATAGTTTGTCACTGAAACATTCACTGCTATATCTATTAGAATATTTGGAAATTGATTATACTATTAATTTTTAATTATTAGGACAATAAGCTGTAATTAGTTTATTAATTAATTATTAATCAAAGTTAATGATATGGATTTAACTTATTTTTCTAACCTACAAATTTATAACTAGATAATGAAATAAGTACAACATGGACAATTAACAGGAACTTTTAGAGAAAAAAGAAATATATATAAGACAAAAAAAAATATGAGCGCAAGGAAGCACGGGAGTTTGAAAATTACCCGGTTGTATCGCCTAGTTTCATCTTGGTGAAAATAGTTATAACATTTTTTTTTTCTTGTTCTAATCCCGCTTGGTGAATAAGATGTAAACTCTCATTTCCTAAGCTCCCATCAGAATCAAGAGAATGCTGTGAATCATGATCATCAGAGAATTCACCATTGAGTTAGGTGAGAAATTTCTAGACCAGGAAGATCGATATCCATTGTATTATTTTTATGTGGTGTAGATAATATAACTGTAGGAGTGGATAGTGCGGGCACAACAATTTCAACTTCTAGAGGATCGATTGGAATGTGATTTTTTATTCAAACCTTAACTAGTGATGGAACAGCAGCTACCGTTGGACTATGCATGATTTGGCCATTTGAGTATACCTTTTAACCTTGAGTTTTTTCGTTTCTTAAACCTGAATGAGTCTTGAAGCAACTAGGATAATTTTGGATAAAGATATTGCAGAATGAACAATTTTTTTAAGAGATTTAGTGCTCATATTAAATTTTAATTAATTATTTGGGTAATATTTTTACATATCCTTGTTAGACGAAATTTTATAAATTAGGTAGTGATGAAGGGGTTCAGGCTATTATTAATGAATGCTAAATTTTCTTGATCTATTGTTTCAATTTGTAATTAAGTTTGCTATTTTCTAATGATTAATTGTTGGAATATTAAGTTATTCAATTGATTTCAAACAAATTAAAAAATAATTTGTTAAATTAGTTATTTCTTTCTAAGTTTGCTATGAAACTAGCTTGTTTATTATTGTTAGTTTGAACCAACTAAGAGAGGGTAAGTTGGACTTCCAAGGGGTTTTTTGAAACTCTTCCCTAGCTGAATCCACACTCTGATATGCAGAATTAACAATTAAATCAGCCAGTCATTCACAAATCTAGTTGTTAAATTTTATTGTTTTGCTATTTTTTTTATATCGATATTCCATTTAGGTCCATTCCACTTTACCCCGTCTTATTCTCCATCTTCATGATGATGACTCGAGAGTTCGTCAATCTTGCCGGGTAACTTTCTTTTTCCCATTTTTTAGTAATACTAAATCAATTTTCTCTCGAGGCTTTTACCAAATTTGTATTTGAGCAGAATACCTTCAAAAAACTTGCACCACTGATAGGAGTGGATGGCTTGTCTTCCCTCTACACCAAACCATATTTTAACTCGGATTGCCGGTGTGTTTTTCTCATCCAACTGTTAACTTGTTCAAATTTTCAGGATTTATCATATTGAAATTTGTATTCTGCATGACACAGGAGTGACTACGAGGATTTTTTGAGGGACTTAACCAGACAGTTGGGCCAATTTTTAGCCGCTAAACTTGGTGCCTACCTGGCAGCAGTGATCCAGGTGAGAGGAGCTTCATGTTCTTTGTTGAAGGAAAACTATAAATAGAGTGTTTTGACTTTTGATCTAATTCTGTACTATTACTGTAGTGTTTTGATGCACCATGGCCTACTATTCAAGCAAATGCCATATATTTCTCCAGTTGCATTCTCACTCTTCCGGAGGACCAACGCACACCGGTACATTATCATTTACAGGTCAGAATACATTTGGATGTAGAGGAAATATCTCCTGATTCTATTGGGAAAAAAACTAACAGGGCATTTTCATACATGCCACCCAATTCTTATGTATTTACATATCAAACACCTAAATTTTATCATTACATAAAGTAAAATACTATTTCTTAAACCTTTAAGAAGTGAAACATGCATAGGGGAGGTGTCATTGTATGTAAAAATCAAAGTTTAGGTTTTTTATATATGTAAATACAAAAGAATTGAGTGGTATGTATGTAAACCTTCCAAAACTAATCTGTTGCGCCCCCCTTTCTTTAGGTACTCTCACTTCTTGTAGGGAAAATGAGTCAGTCCCCCGATACGGTCGTGCGAGCAACCTGTTCGTTTTCGATGGGACTTCTACTCAAGTCCTCTTTTCCCCATATGTGGGCTTTACCTACAGATCTTGATAGATCTGATTCCTCAAGAAGTTCTCAAGATTGAAGCTCTCTTAACTTAATACCTTTGTTTAGTCTTCTTTTCAAATGTGGAAAGGTATATTTGTCCTCTGATTGTGTGTGTTGTGTTCATTATCTCTTGGGGTGTGATGTAAGCTGTTGTATTGAGGTGTATATTTATCAGGAATGTAATAACTGAAAAACAGATGAAGAGATCAGAGAATATATCATGGCCATTTTCGCCAGCATGTGATTTAGAGAGTGGTGGCTTAGAAGAAGAGTTATTAGTATTTTTTTTTTTTTTTGAATGTATGGTTGTTTTTTCTTTGTTTGTCTCTTTATCTTTTGATGGATATCTAACTGTTTGTTTTACTGGGAAAAGATGAGCTCAAATGGTAACATGCATTATTCAAACTAACGATCTCACAAGAGGAAGCTAAACTCGACCTGGGTAAGTGCATTGTTCGAGTTTATTTCTTCTCCAAAATAACTTATGAGGCTAAAAATTTTACTTAATGGTTTAACAAGAGTTCAAGAAACATAAACAGTGACAAAATAGTTGTTTCTTTGAAGATAGTTGAAAATTTAGGATTATAAGAGATGATTTTTAAGAAGGATAAAAATAAATAAAATGCAATGCCTTAAAAGAGCAATTTCATCAAAAATGCCAAGTAAAGTGGTTATTCATTAAATTTGACTTGCAGTTGACCTTGCACTCTTTTTTTCTTTTTTTTTTCCTTTTTTTTTCCTTTTTTGTGTGATATCAAATTGATGAAACAAGTAGAAAAGAGTTTTAAATATCAATCTAATAGATGGACTAGTGTTCATTATAAGTAACCAGTAAGCCTGGCTTGTTATATTGCAAATAAAACAAGTGAACTAAAATCACTTGCTTACTATATCAATTCATTATAATGAAAGAGCATGTAGGTTGAATATTTTGAAAATTATAATAACAAGCCATAATCTCACTAAGTGGATTTGTCAACACGAATCTGTTTGTCCTTTTGACTCGTATTTTTATTTAATTCTAATAAATTAATATTATTTTTTATAACATTTTAGTCTTTTTAAGTCTACCTCTATTTTTCTTAAAATGAATTTAAAGCATTTATTTTCCTAAATGTCAACCCTTTAATATGATTAAACCATTTAAGATTATCTAATCTTTTTGCCATTAGAGCTACACAAATTCTTTCATGGATATATTTTATTTCACATTTTATCTTCTAGTGTCAAGTCATTCCTTGAGCATTATCATCATAACGTGTCAGATCTAGCTCGGAGCTTGAAATAACCGAGATAAGTATAAATAGGCAGACAGTGGAAGTTCAATTAATCTATAACAAATGTTTTAATATATTAAAGAATCACCATAAAAAATTTAATTAATGTAGTTAAATTTACATCATTTTTAATTGTCCGCATTTTCTTTAATTTTTTTCTTTTAACATTTAATTTTAAATTAACTTATGCTTCGTTTGGGACCGCAGTCGAATAGCTTCGCAACAGCATCCCACGTAATCTTGCAAATTTTCTGTTTTTTTTGGCTTCCCGCAGCAAGCAGGACGTGAATTTGGCCAAAAGTGCCTCGAGACCAACCCCACGGCCTGCTTTCGCGATCTTATTTTTCCTCTTCTGCCCCGCATATCGCTACGCGACCACTGCCTTAGCGCCTTGTGAAACCGACTCTCAACTCACTTCCCCGCCCTTCCCCTGCTCCCAATCCTCTCACGAAACCAAAGCCTAGTCCCCTCTTGCTCTTTCCACCATCGCTTGAAGCACGTTGACACAAGCCATGATTTTGGGCGAAATCAGGTGCTATTCATCGATGCCTTCCCAGCTTGCTCTAATCACAAATGTACCATGATAATCAGGATAGAGGAGAGGGATTATGATTTTAATTTTGTTAATTTAAGTTATTAATAGTACACATTAATTCATATATTTTTTAATTAATTATAATTATATTGATTTGAATATTATTATTTAATAATTTATTTATTTATTTATAATAATATTTTTATGTTTTTAATTATTTGATGTAGATATAAGTAATTACTACTTAATTATTAATTATGTAATAATTTGTTTGCTAAAAAATTTATTTTATATTATATTTACACAAATTTATTAAACTGAGTAAAATAGTCATTTTTTCAGAAACAACTCCCTCGCCCAACTATTTTCAGACAGCTGCAACAAACAGTCAACCAACTTCCCGCAATTTCCCCGCAGCACCCTCCTGGAGCTAAAGCTAAAAAAATTAAAAAGTTACAGCTGACCCAAACATACCCTAAACTTTAAAAGTTAATTTAAGATAACAATAAGATAATTAGTTATATAAATTTTAAGAAACTAATAATAACAACCGTATAATAACCACGGGAGCTGATTTGAATATTAAAAGCCACAATAAAACTCCAAATGGAACCATTACTTCTAAAAAAATAAAACTGTAATGGAACAGCCCCAACAGATTCTAACTAATGAACCCATAATGGTATAACGTGCAAATTTGCAAAGATTTCCCTACCTAAGTCTCAAGTAACTAAACATGAGAATTTCAGACCAATTGTTTGTAGAAAGAAACAACTTCGCACAAAAAGCCTCTACACAATTTTATTCTTGAACAGCTTCCGAGACCTTTTTTTCTCCCACTCAAGCATATACAGAATTGTGATGCACAAACAAGCTATATAACAAAGATCTAAACCTTATACGTGCTTCCAAAAAATAAAAATTAAAAAAAATAATAAAAAAATAAAAAATAAAAATTGAAATAAAATTTTTAAAAAAAAATGCCAGAGTGATTCCAGAGATTTCCGTCTAATAAAGAACTAATACCAACCTGGCCTGATCGCTAACGGTTGTGCACCATCTCGTATTCATCTGAGATGCAAAGTACAGGGTTAGCTATTATCAAACTATAGTAAATATAAATAAATAATAATAATAATAATAAATTAATTAATTAATGAAACAAATGATGGAAACCTTGTGTTGCCTGAAGGGTAGATCCATCCGGACATTGTCCCGAGACATCAAGCTTAGAACTCCTAAACTGAAAATGTAGACAAAAATCAATGCAAAGAGTTATATCTTAACCCCTTCCTGTTACAAAAATAATGTAACATATATATGTTTATCTACAAACAAAATAATCTACAGATCTACAGACTAAACTACAACTAGATTGGCCTCCTTCTCCCAGCATCACTTCTCATTCTTTTCACAGGCCAGGCCCATCTCAACTCTTCCATGCTGGAAGCACCGCTACCACGACCTCCCTGTTGCTCGGCGTAAAAGACTCGATCAACGTTCCGCTGCATTGGGTGTGCATAATCTTTCTCGATTGGCAATGACGTTCGGACTGGGCCCATCTTTGGTCTCAATGATGATCTATCCCGGTCCTTCCTCTTCTTTTTGCAGATAACAAGGTCACCAGGGTGAGTAGGTAATGGATTGGATTTGAAAATTGGTGTTCCAGTTGCAGGCCTATGAGGGCTGAGGCCTCCATCTTCCCTAACCATCTTCTGTAGTTTGGATTGGTTTATGATGCATGGCTTCAAGCTCTGCTTCGCTAAGGTTCTGCCCTGAGCGGGACTTGAGAAAGTGAGTGCCATCTTTGCCTCCTTAAAATCTGAATCTGGGAAAGCTATCTTCATGATGTGGAAGAAGATATCATGGAGCTTTCTTGCTTCATATTTTGCCTGTTACCATAAAAATAAATGTAAGCTTTATGTTAACAAACAACTCATGGTCAGCTCAATGAGAGATGAGTATGAAAAAGATTTCGCGATTTGTTTAAGTGAGCCAACCCGATTATGTTCAATTTGATGCTTATCTGAAGTTGTTCTTTCAATTTCATGTATACCGATTATATGAATTTTGATTTCTATATTAAATTGACAAAGAGCTAAGGGATTATACACAAATCTTTAGTAGAAAGGGCATACCTCTTGTGAGTGTCTGTAAAACTGAACTACATTTCTTAACATTGACTGCACGTCAGCAATAAAGTCTGCCACCTCAGCATACTCTAAACTTTCGACTCGCTGATCGATACTCTGCAAATTAAGAGGGCTGCTCATCTTCGAAAAATTGCTTCTGGGTTTTGAGGAATCATTTTTCTTCCATAAATCATAAAACAAAGGTACAAGTTGACAACCTTCTTTATCTATCATCCACCGCAACTTGCTAATTACATTCTTGCACTGAAAGATAAAAAACAAAATTTGGGGTTGAGCAAAGTTTGACTTAACCACAAAAGCTAAGAAAAACAGCCATGAAGGGTATAAACTTTTAATAAACTTTATTGATTTAAATAAAACATAATCACAGTTTATAAGAGAAAAAAAAGAAATAAAATTCATCCTACAAATGATCAATCGCAACTAGTATGGAAGAGAATTCCACAGTTCATTATGTCCAGCAAAGCTACGTACAAGATTGTGATAATGATAAGGCATTTCTTTCCCAACCAACAGGTTCGTTGACCATATTTCAGATGGTGAAAAAAACACATTATCTGAGCATTTATGTTACTAGGTTCTTGCATGAACAGATAAAATAATTGGACCAAGAGAGCCATTTTTTCTAGAACATAAAAGAGATGTTATTCAACATCGTTTGAGCTAGAATCTGCAGAAAATAAGAGCGTTACCTTCCTCTGCATACTGTTAAACGATTTTCTTCTGATAAGGCCAGGGCCAGTATTACAACTGGCCTGGCCATTCCAACTCTCCCTGGATTGATCCAGGACATCTTCTTCACATCCAATCAAGTAACTAGATCCTCCAGACTTCTGTTTATTGATAATTGGAGCCCTTCTTGTGGGGCTATAACTTCTCTGCTTCAGAGATGAAGGAGATATGCCATGTCTACTCGAAAGAGGACCATTGAATATCCTTGAAACCTTACTATTATCATGATGATCATGTGAAAGAGACTGAAAGCCATGCTGAGAAGTCCTATAAGTACTGGACTTCTCTTTCAGTCTTTCCACAGTGTGTCTAGGGTGAAAGCGCTTACTGCGTTTGCGCTTAAATTTAGGCTGCATGACCTGCTCATCCTCACCATCATCTCGGTAGTGATTCCAACTACCATACTGTTGAATCTCTATGCGTGAATCACTAGATGCAGCAATTTCACCTTCCTCCAGCTCATTTAGCTGCAATATGACAAAATAATCATTCCACATGGCAATTAAAAGGAATTTTAAAAAAATAAAAAAGAAACATCTCCCTTTGAGCAGCTCATTTAGCTGCAATATGACGAGCATCATGACATGGCAAATCAGAAAAAAGTGTTGCTAAAATTCATTTCATACCTTTGTTGAAAGAACACCTGGCCGAGCACCTAATTCAGATAGAGATCCAAATTTCCGTAAAGAGATGGAAGGGGTAACAGGTTGCTGCACTCTTCTTTTTCCAAAAGAAGATCCTGTGGAATCAGCTTCCTCACACATATCTCTGTTTCTCTCAACGCAATGTGAGAATTCATAACCAGCGCCATCACAAACCAGTGCCCCCTCTTCCAAAGAATTTTTAATGTTTCCTTCTAAATCAGCAGCAACACTTAAATAATCATCTTCAATATATCCTAATTCTCGATCTTCCTCTCGTGAGGAATACACATTTTCTTCCTCTGAGCCAGCATCAGAATCTTCTCCATCTTCATCATCAAATTCCACATAAGATGAATATTTGTGGGCTATTACTCCTCTTGGTCGTCCCCTTTTTCTCTCTGTTTTGCAAAGTGAAGCGCCAGGTATCATCTCACTGGATTCCAAGTCAACAACACTGCCTAAAATGTTCTTTGATGGCCTCTTATATAGCCTTGCAATAAAAGCATTTAATTCCTTAGAGTCAGCCCGTAGCCACATTGGAACCTGATCGTGCTTTGTCATCTCTCCCATCCAATCAAGCTCCTCATCCATTTGATCAAATAGCTCAACTTCCTCCTCACTCCGAGCTATCATACGATTTACCTCTAAGGGAGATGGAACGTCATAGACTGTTTCTTGATATCTTTCTTCATCATGCAACAATGCCTCCAAAGTCATTCTCCTTTCTTCATGTGTTGTTCTCTGATCAAAACGGCCAGCATTTATAACCTCATCTGCCATCTCAATTTTATACTGTTGAATGTTATTCCGTATAAGGCTCTCAATTGAGCCTATGTATTGATGCATGCCAGCACATCTTTCTTCTGAATCTCCACTTCCACCATTCCTTAAGTAATCCTCTTTCTGATAGCTTGAGATCTTGTCAACAACTGCTACCATATATATGACTTTTACCTCCCTCTTTTGGCCAATGCGATGAGCTCTAGCTATTGCTTGCTCTTCATTCTGAGGATTTGGATCCGGATCATAAATAATAACTGTGTCGGCAGTCTGGAGATTCAGACCTCTTCCTGCAGCACGAATGCTGAGCAAGAAGATAAAACTGTCAGAAACAGGGCTATTAAAATCAATAATAGCTGATTCACGATCTTCTAAGCTGGTTGTTCCATCAATTCTTCTATATACGAGTTGACGCCATTGTAAATATTCCTCTACTATGTCAAGGAGTTTGGTCATGGTGCTAAAAAGAAGAACACGATGTCCTGCTCTATGGAGTTTTAGCAAAATCCTATCAAGGATCCAGAGTTTCCCACATGACCTAATAAGAAACTCTTTTGAATAATCATTAAAATAAGGGTAGTTGAGCAGGGGATGATTACATGCCTTCCGCAACTCCATGCATTTGTTATTAAGATTTCTATACATCTTAATCTGGTAATTTGGATTCCTCTCAGCCCTACGCAATTCATCATCAGGATCTACCCTGATGGTACCAGTCGATTTAATCCAGTCATATATGGCACCCTGTAAAGCTGACATTCTACACCTCAAAACAATTGAGACCTGTAATCATGCATCAAATGAAATTACACTATAAACCATACAAGAAGCTGAACGATGCATAAATCTATGAAATTACCTTGGGAGGAAGTGACCCTTCCACATCTTCAACACGTCGCCTAAGCATGAAAGGTTCCAAGATTTGGTGAAGCCTGTGGATGACAATGACTTTCTTTTCAGTTTCAAGCCAATCATCTTCCTCTTGAGTATGTGATGAGCCATCTTTCTGAAAGGGCTTTGAAAACCAATCATGAAATGCTTTTCGATTGTCAAATACTTCTGGTAGAAGTAGATTTAAGAGTGACCAAAGTTCTTTCAAATCATTCTGCCAAAAGACTGATACAATCAAAAAGAAAAAGATACAAAATTTCTCTTTTCCTAAAAGTATAATTAAGTCGACAGTAACATTTCACCGTGTATAGCGCATTTTAAAAGAAGGACGATGAACTTTTCTCATCTATAAAAATGTAATATAAACTACAACCATGAGGAATTGCTGAATATATGAAACATCAAATTAGAAAATATGTAAGATATATACAACTGGGACTGCGGGAGAAAGTTATTGAAACCAGAGCTACATAAAAAAAGGTACTGGATTCAGGCTATCATAAATATTTGATAACCAGCCATACCTGCAAAGGTGTACCAGTAAGTAGCAATCTTCTTTGGCAACGATACCTATCAAGATCCCGAGATAAGACAGACTCCCTGTCCTTCATACGTTGAGCTTCATCAATAATAATATACTTCCAATCAATTCTCGATAACTTGGACCGATCATACATGACAAACTCATAGGTAGTCACAAGTACATTAAATTTCATAGAAGAAACCTCCTGAACAATAAAAATAAGGAATGTATAAGCGCAACACAAAATAGTAAACAAGGAGTAGAGTTTAAGCAAATTAATAAAAAAAAAGGAAAATCTCACTTGAGACATTGACTTGCATTTATCAACAGGAGAAGAATAAACCACAAGACTGTAAGAGTCTTATGTAAGCAGCCACTGCAAAAGAGATTTTTACAAACACTTATCCTCCATCTCTTCTCTCATAATGCATCTCATAACCACGTCATATACACAAATGTCTCAGACAATGGAAAATAAATAAATGTACGCAAATATGCTTTTCCCTTTCTGCCTTATCACGGAGCTTGAAAATAGGACTTCTTTTACAACCTTTCTTCTGCAATTCATGGCATCACCAGCAAGTATACTTTTCTGACAGCCTATCTTCTTCAGGGTGTATGGTCGTTTAATGGCCTTTCTGCTGTATATGACTTCTCCAACAAGTGTATTTTTTCCTGACGGCCTTCTACTACTTGCTGCTTTCTACAAGAGAGAAGGCTTCACAACTATGTTGCACAGATACAAACACGGGGACACGAACACAATATAACTTACGGAGACACGAACACAATATGACTTGGACATTGGACACATCTATTATTAATATATAAGACAAGGAGGCGTGTCAGACACACCATTATGATAGAAATTATATATATATATATATATATATATATATATATATATAATATTAAGAATAATATAAAAAAGAAAATAAAAAATTTAATACCATTATCTTTCAAAAACTAAGATGTTCGTAACGAGAAATATCAACCTAAGTGAGCAATTAACGAACTGCTCGAGCTTGTCTATGAGAAATAATCGGATGAATGTCGAACAAATAGATTTTACCTTCAAATAAAAAAATAAATATTTTTTTTACTTAAAAAAATATACCATAGATTGTTAGCGTTGGAGACGGCGTCGCAAATCGGCGCCAAATCCCGCTCCCGCTCTCCAATCGACACTTCCCGTTCTCACTCCGCTCTTCCAATCGCGCGACCCCGACTTTACGATTACGCCAACCACTCCCGCCTGTGAAGTGAAGTTTCATTTCGCTCTCTCATGTTCGTGATAAAAGATATCGCACGGCTCTTCTTCAGTAAGAGAAGTCAAGGTTGGTGTTCTTCTTCGGGCTTCCTCGGGATAGAAGAAAGAGAAGTGCAAGAGGTAGTTTCTTGCGGTGAATGAAGAAGAAATAAAAAGAAGAAGTTTGTTCTACCTTGGCTTCTTCTTAGTGGCTTGTGGCAGAAGAGAAATTGTGTTTATTTCTCTTGTAATTTTATCTTCTTCGGTGTATCTCGGTGTAGAGTTTCTTCGGTGTGTCTCGGTGTAGAGAAAGAAGAATGGAGAGAGAAGAAAACGGAGCAATGAAATGAGAGTGAGAGATTTCTCTTGTAAGTCGAGGTGATCGACTGGTGTGAATTCCTCAAGTAGTAAAATCCTCTGCAACTCCGTGGACGAAAGCAATTTGTCGAACCACGTAAATATGTGTTCCTTTTTGGTGTGATTTTTCTTGTTCTATTTTTCGCTTCAAAGAACGTTCTCCTGTTTGATTTATATATATACCACATCAACTGGTTGGTGTATATCTCGCAACAACTGGTATCAGAACGTGGTTTCAAATTTAAGAAAGAATGGTGGCTGCAGATGAACTGAAGATTTCAAGAATCGAGAAATTTGATGGCACAAATTTTGGTATTATTGGAGAATGCAGATAGAGGAATATCTCTATGGGAAAAAACTTTATCTTCCGTTAGTGGGGAAATGACCTGAAAGGATGGATGAGACTAATGAAATTTGTTGGATCGACAAATTTTAGGGTTTATTCGAATGACCCTATCGAGGTTCGTTGTACACAACGTCGTCAAGAAAAGTACGACTGTAGATCTCATGACAATCTTATCAGATATGTATGAAAATACATCGGCGAATAACAATGTGTACTTGATGAAAAAGTTATTCAACTTGAAGATGGCGGAATGTGTTTTTGTTGCTCAACATCTGAATGATTTCAATACTATAACAAATCAATTGTCGTCTGTTGAAATTGATTTTGATGATGAAATACGTGCGTTGATATTGTTGGCATCATTGTTAAATAGTTGGGAAGTCGTGATGATGGCAGTTAGCAGCTCTGCAGGTAAATCTAAATTGAAATACGATGATATTCGTGATTTGATTTTGGCTGAAAAAGTTCGCAAGAAAGATTCTGGCAAGATCTCAAGTATGAGTTTGGCACTGAATGTTGATTTCATAGAGAGATGGCATGACACGAACTCAAATAAAGGAAGATCAAAATCAAAGTCTGGTCAGCAGATAATCTGCTGGAATTGTGGCAAGGCTGGTTACATAAAGAAAAACCGCAGGAATCCCAAGAATATGGAGAATGATAGCGCAAATGTGGTATCTAAAGAAGTACATGATGCACTATTGTTGGCAGTTCATAGCTCTGTTAATGATAAAATTGAAGATGATAATGGGTCTGGGGCACTCATTACTATTGATCCACAGACAGATTGTGGAGAACCACGGAGCTATGAGGAAATCTTGCAATATAAAAGTTTGAGCAAGTGGGAGCTGACAGAACTTCCACCAGAGAAGAAAGCATTACACAAGTGGGTGTACCAGGTGAAGACTGAGCATGATAGTAGTAAAAGGTACAAGACTAGACTTGTTGAAAAAAGCTTTTAGCAAATGCAGGATACTGTCTTGTAATGGTAGTTGCAAGCAGAGACAAAAGTAATTCTGGAAATAGCTTGGAGGTGCAAGGCTATTTGGAGTCTGTTTATATGTTGACTGAGGGTGTTACTGTTGATAAACTGAAGTTGTGTACAGCTTCAGTTGGTCTTCTGGAGTGAAGCAAGGCTTTGAGTTGCAAAGGTGGATGATTCATGAAGAATTCAAGGTAAAGGATTTAAGTTGGAGGATTCATGGTGGAGGTTTCACGTTTGAAGAAAAAGACAACACCGCCAGGGAAGAATGTCAGTTTGAGGAAGGAGATGTTGTAGTAGGTGTATCAGCATCCAAGTGGGAGATTGTTAGTCCTAGAGACCGCGTCGTGAATCGGCGCCAAATCCAGCTCCTGCTCTCCCGATCGCAAATCGGCACTTCCCGCTCCCGCTCCCGCTCTTCTGATCGCACGACCCCGACCTTACGGTTAAGCCAACCGCTCCCGCCTGTGAAACGAAGCATCCCTTCGCTCCCTCCTGTTCGTGATAAAAGATATCGCACGGCTCTCTTTCAATAAGAGAAGTCACGGTTGGTGTTATTCTTCGGGCTTCCTCAGGATAGAAGGAAGAGAAGTGCAAGTGGTACTTCCTTGCGGTGAAAGAAAAAGAAAGAAGAAGAAGATTGTTCTCCCTTGGCTTCTTCTTGGTGGCTTGTGGCAGAAGAGAAATTAAGTTTATTTCCCTTGTAAGTTTATCTTCTTTGGTGTATCTCGATGTAAAGTTTCTTCGGTATATCTCAGTGTAGAAAGAAAAAAAAAAAGAGAGCAACGAAGTGAGAGTGAGAGATTCATTTTGTAAGTCGAGGTGATCGACTGTTGTAAATTCCTCAAATAGTAAAATCCCCTGCAACTCCGTGGACGCAAGCAATTTGCCGAACCACATAAATCTGTGTTCTTTTCTGGTGTGATTTTTTTCGTTCTATTTTTCCCTTCAAAGATTGTTCTCCTGTTTGATTTATATATATACCACATTAACTAACTGGTGTATATCTCGCAACATCGATGTTTAAAAAATATTTATAAGAAAATTATTTAAATAATTTAAAACAAATGTGTCCCTAATTATTTTAACATTATTTAATTCAGACATGTTAGAGATGTGTCTAACACGTGTTTGGAGCATGTCGAACAAGTATCTGACATTGCACGGCTCTTTAGTTAAAAGTGTTTGGGCATCATAACTATCATAGGGGCCATCAAAGTTCTATAATTCAATTAAAATGACATTACTTATTATCACAATCAGAAGCATTAGGGACGTGTACGACAGCTGTCAGGCGAGTGTCAATGTTTGAGAAGTGTGACAATGCATGGTTCCTTAGTTCAAAGTGTTTTTGCATCACCTAGGAGTCATCAAAGTTCTACAACTCAACTAATACAACATTATTTATTATTGCAGTGGCCTTCCTCTTCAATTCCTTTTTGTTATCTAGCAAATTTCAAATTCTACAGCATATGATTGGCGCAAAGCAAATGGCAGACACATTCATAAGAAAAATAGTAAGTATAACAAAGTAGATAAAAAGAAGAAAGTCAAGATATGCAACTAGAGGTTGCCTTATTTCAACCAAAACAAGTCTTGGCAATTTGGCCAAATATTTTATAGAAAGAAAGAGGGGATTGATATAATAATGATATCTAAAAACTTCTTGTAGATATATTTTTTATTAATACAAAGCACTTAAATCTTAAAAAAGAATGTTACAGCTTTTACTTTATGCTCATTATTCCTTAAATCAAGGAAATCAAACAACCTCTAAAGTATTGAGCTTGAAGTTGTGATAGATTATTTTACAAAAATCCTTTTTCGAATCATTTATCTTTAGCACATATTCTATAATCAAGCTGATACTAAATTAAAACAAAAATGCATGCATAAGTGGGAGCCCTTCCATTGCTTCAAGAAGGCAAAAACAAGAAGTAGAAGCAGGAAGTAATCAATGACTGACTTTTACAGAAAATTAAAGAATTTTCATGAATTGTTTAGATCATGATGGAAAAAGGATAGATAAAAAAATAAAATTATCTCCCTCAAGCCAAAATTAAAAGCAATGCATAAGTATCTTACGTGAGAGAACAATCTTGATCGCTCTTCCTTTGAGCCAACATAGAAAATACATGATACAGATGGCAGCCAATTATGCAGTTCGCTCTGAAAAAAAAAATGTTCAGCATCAAAACACCAAAAATAAAAAAATATTCAAAGCCGGTATGTATAAAGATAAACTTATGGACCTTCCAATTCACTAAGACAGCATTTGGCACTATAATGAGATGAGGTCCATAATTTCCTTTGAACTCCATCAAATAAGCAATCAAAGCCATGACCTGAGTAGAGAAAAGAAATTACAGATTTTAAAATCTAAATAGCGAACAGCTAGCAGTAGTGCAACTCAGCAACTAGAAAATTTAATACATTCTTGAAATCAGGCATGATTTAAATGATAGACTAAAAATATAAATCATATTGCATTTTGTAGGACCTGCTTTCCAAGTTACCAAAGTTTTTCTCCAGAATATGTAACAGATGAGAATAAAAAAGAAGTACTAAACATTTAAGAGGAAACAAAATGGAGAATAAAAATAAATTAATTGCAAGCCACCTGTACAGTTTTTCCAAGACCCATCTCATCAGCCAGAATACCATTTAACTTGTTGTTGTACAAGGAAAGCATCCATTGAAGCCCAATCTGGAAAAAAAAAAAACAAAGGCAAGATAATTTGTATCTGTATTGAAGCAAAATTTGAAATAAGAACTAGGATGAAACCTACAAGTTGATAGTCCCTCAAGGTTCCAGCTCTTAACATTGATGGTTGTCTTAGAACTTTTTCATTGACAGCATGTGCCAGATTATAGTACCTAGGAAAGCATGAAAAGCCTTATTTTCAGTCATTATTAAGCAAAATGTAAAATATATTCATTATCGATTTTCTGCAATGTGAAAGAAGCCTGCAAACAAACAAAAGTCACTTTACAGCACCAAAAAAAAGGATGGCGTAACTAAACTTACTTGTTAACTGATGACCCATCTCTCCGTGCATTCATCATCTCAGAGAATGTGTTCCTTATCCTTACCTCTTCTCGAGCACATGCTGCAGCAGCTTTAACTTCTTCTTCTGAAAGACCCTGTGAAAATGATAAAAAAAGAGGATTATTTTATTTGATAATAGATACAAAAAATAAGAAAATCAAAAAAGCACAATCGTTTGCTACCTGGGATCGCGCAGCAGCAGCAGCATCATTTGCTGCCTCCTCTACACCTTGTTGCTTCTTTGATGTTGTTATCTTGGTTCCAAGTTTGTAAAGATACTCTTCTGTCTGAGACAGGAAGGATGACAGAACAGCATATCGTTGAGCTGCATCTCCAGGAATATTTGTTTGTTGCTCTAAAAGCATTTCTCTATATCTATCAACATCATTGTTTTTCAATGCCTCAAATCTTTTACTGCGATCAACATCCTTCCGCTTCGAGAACTCCCTCAGCATTCTCTCATGATACTTAGCTACGCCCCTATTAAGAGTGGTCCGTGCATCACGAATAACCCAGTGAGTTTCGAGAAGCTTCTTGCGCCATTGGAATATGGACTTTAGTTGTTTCTCCCTTTTCACTTTTTGTAGCTGTTGCACTTGCCTAACAAGTTCTAACCTTTGACGCTCACACTGTCTAACAAACTTTCGATATGGCCTGTCTGGCATGGCCATTATCTCCTGCTGTTGTTCATCCACTTCATCCCTGAGGCGTGTCTGTACATCTAAAAGTCGAAGCTTTTTCTCCTCAATTTGCAGCCTCAAAACAAGATCAGGCTTAATTGTTTTCCTCTCCAAGTTAAAAGCAAGTAAATTACCAAGTTTTTTCAAGTACACATTCCTTTTCTTTCTCAGTCCTTCCTTGCTTTCTTCATAAAGCAATTCATTTACATCATAGGCTAATGTAAAACTGTTTGAGTTAATTGTCGTTGTCAAACCCAAAAGTTCATATTTTCTTATATATAAAGACAAATCAAAAAGTGGACCATGATACTTTTTGGCATTTGATGGTACACTAGCCTTATCTGGGGCAAGCTTCTTTTCTTGCTCAACATCCACTGAAGAACTAGTTGAAGGAACAGATTTTCCCTTGTCCGCATCACTCTCGCCCTCTTGCTCAGACTTTACAGAAACAAGGTGAATGTCCGGTACATTCTCAGTAGTAACTGCTCCATCATCTTCCTTTGGTGCTACTGCCTCTACTTGTAGGGGACTCACCACTGGTGCTTTCTCCTCACCGACAGGCAACTTTCTGGGAAGAATATGACCCTTGCTCAGACTAGCAGGCTGGGGAACGTTGTTGTTTTCAGGATGCCTTCTATGCTCCTCAGGTTCTTGTCCCGTAAAATTTTCCTGTTTAGTCATCTTTGGAGAAAGTAGAGCCACTTGAGAGTGTGAATCAAGAGGAGATGGCACAATTGATTGTAAAAGTTCAGGCGGAAGAGCATTTTCTCCACGCTGCAAATGGCAAAACAATAATAATTAACTAGTTGTACGAGCATCCCTCAAAAAACAACAGCATGGCTAAGTACCAAGATTGTCATATGTGCGGAACATAACATCCAATCATAAATTATACAAACATGCAAAAAAATTCAATGTGCGAGGTGTTGCTTTTTCAGTACATTTTTGGGAAGGGTGCGTTGCTCTTAGTTTGAGCGTTTAAAAGAGTGTTGTTAGGGGGCTGGGAGGAGGATGGGGTTTACAAAGCATAGCAGGTGATGTAGAACTAATTGTCACCTTGATTCGCCTAAAAGCCAATATTTGTGCTTTAAGAACAAGTAATTGTTGTTCGGTAAATCCAATTTGCTGCTTTGTGGCCTGCTCTGACCCTCCTTGGGCAAGCACATGAATCCCTGCAACTCCATTTGACGGCAACGCAGATGGTGGAGTAGTAAGTCCAATGTCCTGAGACTTCCTAAGAGACCGCATCTGCGCCAAATCAGTTGCCACCAATTTCTTGCCATTTGAAAGATCAAAACTTTGGCTCGAACTAGTAGAATCCTGTGGCAGAAACAACACTGATCCAGAACTACCACCTGTTACAACTTCATCATTTTGTGTAACACTGATCTGAACGGCTTGAGGCTGCTGCATGTGTATACTCTTGGAATTCACAGGAATGGTGGCCACACCACTTCTTGCAAGCCCAGCCTGACTAGACACATTATTCATTGAATTTCCTTGAGCAGAATTTTCATTGGCAACAGTTGAAGTGATAACCTGCGGCTTAAAGGTCGACAAACTAGATTTCTGTGCAAGTATGCTGCTGCCATTTGGCTTCTGCATTGTAGCCAAGCTACTTGATTGCAAAATAGGCAGAAACTGAGCTACCAGATTAGCATTGGAAGGATTTTTAAGATCAACATTGTGCTCCATTGCCCAAGTTTGCATAGCTTGCAACTGAGCCATCATCAACTGCTGGTTTGTAATGTTTCCCATGCTTCCCTGTGACTGCATTAATTGAATCGGCCTAACCATGTTTGTTGGAGTAAACTGTTCGGTAGCAGTTTGGGGAACCTTCAGCTCATTCTTCTGACCATTATAAATATGGTTATGTTCATTCCTTTTCTCATCACATCCGACATGATCAGCTGAGTTGTTTAATCTCGGAGGTTGTGCTCGGTTTCCTGCTTTAACATGCATTAGTTCCTGCATTATCTCTTCAGTACCAACAGGTGGTCCCATCATGCGAAATTCACCTTGTTGCACTGATATGTTACTAAGTGCTTTCTGCTGCTGTTGAGCAGATTGCATAGCAAACTGGGCATAAGGTTGGTGTATTGAGCTTTGTGGCTGATCTAGAGCATGCCCGTTTGGCTTTTTCTCATGAAGTTGCCTTGCATAGTTGGGAGGCAAGTTTCGGGGAACTTTTGATGCAGGTACACCAGAAGATGATGGGAAGCTACTGCCACCAATGACTCCATGCATGGCACCTAATTTATAATTTAGCAGATTCTCTTGTTCAAGTTTCCTTGGTTGTAGCAGCTGCTGCTGTTGCTTTAGTGACTACATGAAATTGAAATTGCGAAGTTAAGTAACATTTGTGCATAAACTGCAACTATCTTATTAAAAAAGATCAAATTAGAAGATTGTAGATAACTCTCTAACTATTTTCCAACCATTCAAAAACATCATTTACAATTTTGAACATAAAGCACGAAGATTTACAGGGACACATGATATGCAATGGGAATGACAGAAAACAACTAGATGCACTACCAAGAAAGAAAATAACTCATGTAAACAATTTTGGAGTCTCCTTGACATTTGAACAGTGAATTAACTGAACAGATATGGATGTCGAATCTGAATACAATAAAAAGTAGGGATAGAAGCAAGTTGCTCAAATTCATAAAGAAGTAAAATTGATTAAGCTTCATCTAAAAATTAATTATTTATATAACAGTGATTTCAAATGTTAAGGCCAAAATAATTGGTAATTCCCTTGTTTTGATAATTTGTGCCTTATCGGAAGGTTCGACAGCCCCATCAATGCATGATCATTTGATTCAATTTCTATCGAAGATGGCCAGTTCCCCAACTGTGGCTATCATTGCACCAGTTGACAAGACCAAGTTAGACGCTGTTTTCGGTACTTAAGTTGTCTTAGCTGTTGCTTCCATTGAATGGGGGCTTCCACTGTGTGATCAATTATCACGGTTGAATTCCTTCAATTTATTTGTTGATGGAGGGTGAAAAAAAAGGACTAATGTCCTTATCATTCTAAAAGGACATTAATCTCTCATTTTAGATGCACATATATAGACATGTACATATCCATTATACACACACACACATATAATATATATATATATATATATATATATATATATATATATATATTTATTTATTTATTTATTTATGGAAAAAATACAAAAAGGTTGTATGAGAAGGCCTAAAAAAAAGTCCAACTCATACAATACAACACACAAAACCCAAATAAAATAAAGATACATTAAAAAAAAAACCAAAAAGTCATAAGAAGGCATAAAAGTGTTAGGGACGTCTCACTTTAGTACTGCCTCGAGTTTTCGGAAGTGAGTCGGTTAACAAATTAGTAAGTTAAGTACCATTGCCTGTAGTAACCAAAGTATCATCAATCAGATTCCTGAGCTCGAGTAGATCTTCATTCTTTTTCTTCTTCCTGGATGTGTAGACCATTCATTCATCATCCAAAGATTGACTCATTTGATCAGTAGATTCCAAAGATAGTCGGACAGGTGTAGGTCATTGCACATCATGATCCCTACGAGTCTGAGTAACATTAACATCTTTCTGGACTTGATGAGACGCTAGTGAAGCAGTAGAAGTATTTCTACCTGTATTATCGGCGATAGGTTCTATGGCAGGCGGAGTCCGAAGAATCTCCCTCTCCCCCACGATAGGAGGTTCCAAAGGCTGGGGAGCTACAACTGGGGAATGAATTGTTGTCATATTGTCTATGGGAATATTGACATCTTCCAAGATATCCTTCTGATGATCAATAGTGTCAAAAATTTGGTGTTGATCGGAATGAGATTGAATCACAGCCTCTAGCAGAGTACTTTATTTTTTTGGTCTGAGGTGAGGGTGTAGATGGTGACATTGAGAACTGGAGTGACCGAACATACGACAGTTCGAACAATACAACGGAAAAGACTCAATCTATACATTTTGTCAATATCTATGGTGTTGCGTGCCCAACCAGATTTCCTCAGAAACGAGTGAAGTGATGTCTCTTTCAATAAATACTCTGACTTCAGATGAACAGGAAAGATTAAAAGTAAGAATTTTCATCTTGAGTGGTTTTCCATAAGCTAAAGCAATATAGTACAATATATTTTGAGAAAAATAATAAAATTTCAGATAAGGGAGGCGAATCCAAACCGGGATGATTGGCGGTTCTGTCTGTGGGTCAAAATCCATAGATCATTTCAAAATCTTTATTGCTCTGTTATCAATCCAGATTATCCTTCAAACAAATAAGCGCATGTAATCTTATTCATTGTTAATTTGAATAAGAACGTATCTCTCGTCTAACAGTCTGATTTTTCACTCTCCAACGAGATGCATAAGTTCAAATTCTTTGCGAATGAGCTCCATTTTGATATGACCATATAAAAATTTCTCAACCAAATTCAGACGACAGGAGGAAGCAAGTTGAATATCATCGTCTTCTGTAACAAAGATGGCAGACTTCTTGATGACCTCTGCCCACTCAAAAAGAGGAAAAGATGGCAATTTGTGTACTTGAGGCGTGAACACCCGCAAAGGCAACAACATACGATCTGTCTGAAGTCATCCCCAAAAGAGGGAGGTAGGGTTGTGGGACAGCAAAGTGATAGTAGAGAAAGAGCAAATGCTGAAAAGGAGGTCGAGCAATGGGCGATTCGAGCCAGAGGAAAGCTCGTGCCCAGACGTCTTTCACGGTACTGCGAGCAACGACAGTAGCCAAAAGCCCACGCTTCTCGGGATGAATAACGAACCACGAGCCGTAGAAGGAGCCCGCGCTTCTCGGAATGACGAAAGAACGAGTCGCAGAAGAAGCCCACGCCCAAATGTCCTTCAAATGTCGCCCTCGAGCCCTACGCCTTCACGTGAGAGCCGTTGAATCATGAGATACAACGAACCGCTGCGAAGCGACGGCGAACAGAAGACGAAGACAAAGATGAGGAAAGATGAAATCGATGAAGACACAGTGAATCAGAATCAGGGTTTGCCATGGGCGAACCCTAGCAAAACGAGAGCGAGAGCAACGAAGCCACAATATATATATATATATATATATATATGTATGTATACACACACATAATTATACACACAGATATATATATTGGTTACTACTTGCAATGGCGACCTATTCCAGGAGGAAGAAGAAGAATGGAGACCGACTCCAGCTTGGGAACATATTGGATGATACATTGGTTACTACTGGCAATGGCGATCATCTTACCAGCTTATTAGTTTGCTCCTTCCCTAAAACTAGAGGCAGAGGCAACACCAAATTGGGTCGCTCTCTAGCCACCTGATATTATGTATTTCAACACTGTTAGGTTTTTTTTATTTAAATATCTAATATATTTTTCTGTTTTTTCTAGTTTTGGAACCATTTGTGATTTTTGAGTGGGCAGAGTGTTATGCTTGGGCCCTCCCACACATTTGTATTTCTATTTTTCTTTCTATTTAATATATTAATTTTTTTGGGCTTTCAAATATATATATATATATATATATATTATAAAAAGCCCAAGGCAAATTTATTGAAGAGAAAAGGATACAGATAGGTTGTATGAGTGGACCCAAATAAGCACCTAACCCATACGGTATAACACACACAAAAAGAAAAGAAAATAAACTTAAAACCCAAAAGTAGATGGTACATATAAGATCAACCAGGTCGGCTAACTTTAGTTCTGCCTCTGTCTGTAGTTTTTTCTCTGGGTGTTGCACATATATCCTTAGATCCATCTTTATTCATTTGATCTTTAGATTTCAAATTAGAATGAAGCTTATGACATTTATCAAGGGTATGCCCATACATCTTACAATGAGAACAATAAGAAGGTATATGCTTCATGACGATTTGTTGTCAATATCCATTAAGTGTTGTCCCCAACCAGACTTCAATAATATCAGGCAAAGTAATATCTTTTTCCACAACTATTTTGGCCATAGAAGGTCTGGTAAGGTTGAAAGTGGGTAAATCTAGTTTCATAGGGTCCCCAAGTATGGCACCAATAGAGTAAAGAACTTGATGATGAAAAAAGTGCAGCTTAAGACCCAGTGAACTAAACCATACCGGTACAATAGGAGGTTCATGATCAGGGTCAAACTAGGAGACCACTTGAGTAGCTTCATTGGTTTGTCAGCAATGTTAAGATATTTTTTGAAAAAAATCTGAGTGTAGTCTTCAGGCACGGCTAACCAAATCAAAACATGTCTTTCATCCATGAGTTTCACTTTCCACTTTCCTGTTAATTTGAGGTCATCAAAATTTTTCCTGATAACTTCCATATATGGATGTCCTCACTGAAATTTCTCAATAAGAGCAAATTTGAATTTGTCGTGCTGGTTTGAAATTTATGACTCAAAGAAAAAGAGTGTCGTCTTTTCACTTTTCCTGCTTGCATTTTTAATAAAATGGCAGTCACATGTACTATCACATTCTCCTTATAACTTGAGGGGAAGACAACCGTCATCTCCCCCTAAGGAATACCCACCATGTGGGCAAAGGAGGTTTTGTCAGGTTCAACCGAAGAAGAAGTAAGCTCCATTACAGCAAGGAGAAGCCTTGCTAGTTAGGCAGAGGGCAAAAAAGACAAGTTAAAGAGGTCGGAGCGAAGTTGCGCAGAAGACAGGAAACCGCAATTGCGAATGCGTAGAGAAGAAGTCGCAGCTCGACGAGGCAAAGGCGAAACCGCAGCAGGAAGACGAAGCCGCAGCAATCCTACTAACTGCAGCTCGACAGACATGAAACCGCAGTAAGAAGACGCCAAAGCCCTTCTTCGTTGGGCTTGAAAGAGAAGAGGACGATCAGGAGGGAGATTGACGAGCGCAAAGTCCTTCGTAGTCGTCATCGAGCACGAGAGGATGGATTGAAGACCGAATCAAACCAGGGTTTCGCCTAGCAAAGCAAATCGCCACTGACGCCATTATCATTATACATGAATCTATATATGTGTGTGTGTGTGTCTATATATATATATATATATATAATAGATAGATATGTGTATGCATACGTTTGTTTTGACAGGAATAATTTCGAGAATTTGGACATTAATCTCTCTTTTTATGTACACATACACATACATACATTTTTGGCCCCTTTTTTATCTTAAAAAAATGAGGCTCGATTTTAGGTTGCTAGCCACTCATAAAACTCAAATCAAACAAATGAACTAGATCAAATTTTGAATTTAGTTTAAGGTAGTTCCCCAAAAGCAATGTGCCATGACCTGTCATAGCTTACCTAATAATGTAGGAAAAGTCTAGAACATCAGCACATCACCACCTACATGACGAACAATAATTTAAACTGATAGTGTTAAAAAATAACCAAGACTTAACTAAGTCTAAATAAAAATTAGATTTGCTACATAGAATTTGAGAATTTTGAATAGGAAAAACTAGAATTGGTAGACAAAATGAATAGAAGAAAATCTCAAATTTGACAATTCTCCTAGATACGTTAAAGAAAGTAGCTAGAGAGAAAAATTAGAATTGTTTTGTTAAACCTAACCTGATGTAGAACAAGTTCCTTTAAATATAATTATAAAAAAAATCATAAAAGAGTTGAGAAATAGCTCATAAAGTGATTAATAGACTTGATGTTTAGCTAAGAGGCATAAAATGTTATTAATAAACTAAAATATTCTTTTAAAGAAAAACAAAAATTAAAAAAATACTGAGACTCGTAATAATTATTGAAAAATAAAAGTTTTCCAAAAAAAAATGTAGTGAGCAAAGGAAAAATTCATCTTTTGATGACTAATATAATACCTCGGTACTAAGGAAGTAGAAAGGGTCCAGAGACTTAGATTAGTTACATTAGAAACAAATAAAATAGGATCGTAAATAAAAAGAAATATATCAAAGGAAGATGAAAAATCTTTTGAGAAATTACTAATAAAGAAAGAATTTTAGAAGAAGGGCATGATATAGAATATAATGAGGTGTAATACAGATTAATCGAAACAAATAAAATCAGATCCAAAGATACGTAGAAGTTTTTTGTCCACATGGAATATCTATTAAGCTTTGAAGAGTTTAAGGGGATAGTTGTTTGGTTCAAATAATAATTTTGTTTTAATGAACTTTTAAAGGTTAATGGGATGTCCAAAGATTGGAGAAGAATTATTTAGAGAACAACATTCACGATATTCAAAATTGTGCTAACTATAGAGGAATCACAAATATGATTCATACAATAAAATCTTGGGAAAAGATAATGGAGTATAACTTTCGAAAAATTACATAAATCTCAAGGAATAAATTTGGTTTTATGCTAAGAAGATCTACAATAGAAGCAATTTTAAAGATAAAAAAATTAATGAAAAAATTTTAGAAAGAATAGACATGATTTTTATTGATCTTAAGACAGCATATAATCAGATAGCACAAAAATTGATGAGGCGTGCATTAAGATGAAAAGATGTTGGCTAAAAAGTACTACCAAAGAGTTTGTAATTACAATAGAATTACATCAAGGATCAAATTAAGTATATATTCTCTTATACTATACCTCTAAAAGATATTAAAAAAGAGGTTCCTTAGTGTATGATTATTTTCATATGGCACTGATATAATTGGAGAGAAATCCGCAAAAATAAACTAAAAATTACAATAATAGCAAAAATGCTTTAAAAAGAGAGGAATTGCAATTAGTAGAATTTGGCTTTAGTAAATGAAATATTAATAATAATAAATCAATATTATTAGAAAATAAATTAACATATAGTGTGATAGGTTTAAGCTTCTAAGAGTATTACATAGAATAAAAGAGATATAAACAAGGGTACAACTTCTGGAGTTAAAGTTAGGTGAATAAAATGTAGAAATGGCCTGGGAATGTCACATATTAAGAAGATATCAACTAGATTTTATATAACCGCTTAGCTCAACAATGTTTTAGAGATGAAATAAGAAAATCAGTATGTAAGCAAGTATGGCGAAAATTGGAATGTTTAGATGTTTTGTTGTTAAAACTATGAAGAATATATTAAAGAATGTTATATATCTTCTAGCAAATATTGGTAATTGAAGCAGTATAAAATGTATAATGAGCGGTAAGGCATGCACCCATTAGACAAGTGGATAAAATTGATATTCAAGAAATTTAAAAAAAAAAAAGATTAAACTACAAATAACATGATAGAAGTTATTCGAGATTATTAGCAAAAAACAGGTTTAACATCTCAAACAAAACTCAATAGAAATGAATGTAAAATGCAATACTCAACAAGGCTGAATGAAAAATAAGTATTCATAAAACCAATCAAAAAAATAGTTGGGATTGGGAAAGGGCTAATCAATCAAAGTGATAATGATAAATTATTGTGTCAATGCACGCTTTCTCGAATATATTTAGAGCATAAAAAACCTAGTTAAATTGAATAGAAGGGACAAATTAATTATAAATGTGATGGGCAAAAAAGCTTATCTAATATTTATCGCCACTTCCTACTCTAAGCACCAACATCAAAATGGAATAAAATTCAAACTATATGGAGCAAGTGATCTAGATTGGTGTAGATGAATGGAGCATACAAAATTGGAAATCACATAGTTATTAAGCAAATATATTGGATAATTATAAATGAAACCTATTTTCAAATGAAAAAAAAGGCATAAAACCCAACTTCTGTTAGAAGAAAAAACATTAATGAGAATGGAATTCATGAAAAATAATTGAAGTGCTAATGAAAAGAGTGGCCGACTAGCTGGAGATAAATACATTAAAAACAACTAAATTAACTACCTAATAGCTAAAAGAGTTGATCCCTTAAAAATTCACACAGACTTATAATGCCACTCTGTGAGTTTACATGTCTTTCAAGTGACTCCCAACAGGAAAGTACATCATCTACACCTTAGAAGGGTCAATGTTTTCAATTAATTTTACATCTTGTCTATTATATGCATCTTGTGAAGTACAGATGGAATAAAAGAGAGATGAGCTGTCCAGTCAATGAAAGGTGACCACTTATGGCCAATCCACTCCATGCCAAATGGAGTCCGGAATGGATAAAGTAAGGAGATTTTTAAGATATAATCATGTATTAACTTCTTCAAAAATCAACATTTAAATCCCTGGTCTACCTAAAGTTAACCAGATGAATCCTATATTGCTATCATTAATCTACTCATTCAAATTTCTTTCTTTCAATAGAAGTCTTCCTTCCATATGAACACAAAAAAAAAACTAGTGCAAATGTTTGAATAGCCTAGACCATGAATAAGTAGTTTACGCACAAAACTAGTTCATGCAAATTTATGCTGATCTTTTATACCAGCTATGGCACTGATAAGAATTGCTTTGGCTCCAATTTAAGCAAGTTTTGTGTTAAACAGCATGTCTAGAAGCCAACAATATAAAGCACATTTTTACTCTGCTTCCATCAAAACGAAATGTGAAACAAAACACATATTTGCATCAAATACAAATTAACTGTGAAATAAAAATTAAAACTTCTATAAAACCTTACTGACATGAATTATTTTCAATTTGGTCGAGAGGAATACAATGGAGAAAAGTGAAAAAAGTGCATTACAAGTTAATATATCAGCTATGGGGAAACCATAATGAATAGAAGTTCATGAACCGGAAAATATAAAACAAAAATAAAAGGGTAACCAGGAATACCAACGAACAAAAGATATCGATGGGCATTGTGCTTAAAACAACAAAAACAATTATGAAACCAGATAGAAGATCATAACTTCCTAACTTTAGCTTGATCCAAATGGAAACTACTAAATATCAGAAAACAAATCTGCCATCTGTGACAACGAACGCTGATTATTCAGCATATACCAGTCTCAAGGATCCAATCGTGCGACACATTCATGGAAGTAAATTGGAAAAGAAAGCTATTTGTTTAGCCAAAACAAATAAAAAAACATACATGATACATATAGCAACAAGAAAGTCCGTCAATTAGCAAACCCAAACAACAAACTCAAAAACTCACCTCAATTTTTGAAAAAAGAAGCGGATAAGAGTTACGAGAAAAAAAAAATCAAGCAAATAATTTCCCGATTGTTTCAGAGCACGTCCACGAATGCCTGCCCTTTCAAAAATGAAGATATAAAAAGGAAATAGAGTTGAAAACCAAAATTGCAATGCAAAAAAATAAACAAAAAGTTCCACAAGAAAGTTGAGAAACAAAAACGTCATCAATGCAACTTCAATGGTTGCAAAAAAAAAGCAGAGGAGAAATGTAGTCCCGAAGCTTCTCTGTAAATAAACTTTTAAAGCGAAGGGTTCCGTGCGTACTTTTGAGTCCCGATAAAGAAATTTAATTATCACGACAAGAAGAGGACATCGGAGAAAAGTAAAGAAAAAACACATGATCGAATCTAAACCGTAGAAACCAAAGTCGAGATACCTAAAAATAATATAAAATGGAAAAAGGAATCCACCGGAGCACAAGTCACAGGAGTCTTCAGAGTCCGCAGTCACAGCTGATGCCTAAATTCGAAACGGATTGAGCGCCGCCTTTACTCGGATCCCAAGCAACAAACTACAGAGAGGATAACGGACAAAAAAAGTAGGAGCAAAATCCCACTCACCTGCTTAAGCGCGAGCTGTTGCTGCTGCTGCCGCAGTGACTCAAATCCTATGTGCCTCGGAGCAGATACAGCGGATGAGGACGACGAAGGAGACGCACTTGCCGAAGAGGACGACAGACCTGTCGGTGGCGGAGCCACCGTTGGGCTCCGCCCTCGCCCAATAGCTCCGCCTCCGGGTTGCATACAAGTAAACTCACCGACAAGGATTCAAACTAATTTCCCGGAAACCAGTAGCCCTAAATATCCGCCAGCTCCACAATCTACACATGCTCACTCTTTTTCCTCACTCCCGGCCCCCACCTGATTAAAGATGAATCGAAGTTGCTTTGACTGCTACTCATCCCAAGGTCGGACCAACTGCAGATCCGATGAAAGGGATCGCCGGAAGGTGGCCGGAGGAGGCGGTGATTCAACGACAAACACAAATCCTAGCCGCTTTCCAAAGTCAAACCCTAGAAGGCCTCATTTTTCAGGTTTTTCCCACAATTTTTTCCCTCAAGATTTATATTAAAAAATTCTAAACATTTTCAGTAACCGACGTCTAACTGCGGTTTAGGCATTGTAGTTTTACGTAGCTGTCATTGCCTGTGGAGAGTTCAACGAAGTTACGATGGTGGGCCAGGAAACCCGAAAAATTATTCCATGCGTATGCGAGCCCGATTATCTGATTTACGATCAGGAAGTATTTCGGTAGGTTCTACCTAAAATTTTTTTTAAATTAAAAAAACTGAAATAATCCTGACCGTAGATAACCGTGATTTACAGTCACGATCGGATACCGCATACAGAGATGCATGTGGTGTCCGTACACAATAATTTCTCTAATAAAAAAATATATTTTGCTTTGATTGATAAAATTTTGAAAGTAACTTTTATAATTAATAAAAAATGAGGAATTTATTCACTATATGAATTCATATATATAATATTTAGATTTAATATTTATTTACATAATACTTTATTGTATTAATCATATCAAAAAAAATAAATTGAAAATTATCTAAATGTTAGTAATATTTTTATATAGTTTAAATTTTTTGATATTATATAACTAAATATCAAAATTTAGTTGCTAGATATTTGAATATATGAACTAAATGTAATTCATCTGAATCTCCTAATTTTTTTTTTATCAAATTCCCTAAAAATATATTATTTATAATTAATTAACTTTAATATTAGCTCATTTTAAAATAAAGGTTTAAATTTAAAGTACATTATGAAAAAAATAGTAGTATTTTTTCTATTAGTCACTTATAAGCTCTCTGAGTAATGATGTGAGTGGAATTAATTTTTTATTGTAGAATCCACAAGTGATAATAATGTGAATGATATCTCCATAATTAGATCCATAAGAGGGGAAATGTGAAGGAATGTCATATTAGAAAAAAAAATGCATGATAAACCATGATTAGATAATTGTGTTTATCCATCCATCTTTTTTTTTTAATGCTAAGTTTATAAAACTTTGGGTTTCAGTCATTCTATCATGGTTATAATAGCTCAAAAATACAAGATAAAATGTACAAAGTCTGCCAAAAAATAGTATGACATTCCACAACATCCTATAACTTATCATGAATAACAATTTGTGGTGCTCTGTTTATTTTATCAGACAATATTTTATTTCTTCTAATATTATACCCCAAAATAGACAAATACAGAGATTGAGAAGACCCAAAAAATGAATTGATAGAGTTTATTTTTAAATTGCAACTTCATTTAAAAAAAATAACAGACTATACATCATCGTCACTACCGCACTATAACGTCAGTTTGAATGTCAAATTTTATCATATCGTCATTCAAATCATGACTTTAATAATTTTTATTGTTTTTTGTCATTCCGGTATGAATGAAATATCAAAAAAATGCATGATGTAATATCGTATAACTGTAAAAAAAGATAATGTTGTTTCAAAATATCATACAATTTATCATGTTGCACACTTTACGATGCATTATATTTTATATCGCGTGATATTTTTTATCATCTGACATTATATGACAAAACGGGCTAGCTTGGTGGGGCGACGGTTTACATCAAAGTGCAACCTCATTTTTTAAACGAAAATGATGGATTATATATCATATATGTTGTGTGTTCCAACATTCACCGAGATTTTGATCATATTTATTATCTCTTCTTTGAAATCTTGACATTTATATTTTTTTTAGTTTTCATGCATCCCAGCATAATTAAAATAATACAAAAATGTATGATTTAATGACAAAAAAATTATCAAAAATATTACAACATATCACAATATTATATACAAATCGGGTTTCATCGTTTTATAACAGTTTTGTATTACATAATATCATGTCATTTGATATTAAACCATATAACAGTCAACTCAGTAACTAAAGAGGACCCAAGAATAATCTAATAAACTGTGTCCATTTTAATTTGCAATCCAAATTTTTGAATGAAAATGGTATATAATAACTCACCGCCTGAGTTATATCCTGATGCTCACCTAATTTCAAGTGCATTATAATATTTCATAGACATTAAAATTAGGCTAAACTTTATCATCTTGACACTAAAATTACAACTTTTATGATTTTTTTAGTTTTTGAGTATTTTAACATAGATAGCAAAAAAAAATGCATTATAATATTTCATAGATTATTGAAAAATGTTATAACATGTTCAAACATCCAATACAATATTTTGTTGTAATAATTTATGTCACCCACTATTTTTATAATGCATAATATTATATATCCTCTGATATTTTATCATAAAAATGGTCAGCTTAAATGTTGTAATACCAAAAAAATGACTTGAAGGACTAATGATATCCATTTTTACTTGAAATCTTATTTTTTAAAATGAAAATAATGGATTATATACATCATCACCATTGTTGTGCCCAACTGCCAACTTGAAATTTAACCAAATTCCATCATGTTGGCCCTTAAATTATGCTTTTTATTATTTTTATGTATGCAGACATTTTTACATGGTAGAAATAACACAAAAATGCATGATGTGATGCCCAAAAAGTTGTTGAAAAAGTAATAACTTGTCACAACATGCAATAACATGTATTATTGCAACATTTTTGTGGCATCTCATTTTATCGTATCATATGATATTATATTTAATTTAACATTACATCACATAACAGGCTAGCTCGGAGGTCGAGGAAACTCAAAAAATGGGCAACAATCCTACAATGTCTGTTTTTTATATGCATTCCATTTTTTTAATGAAAATCATAGATACATCACAACCAATGACTGTTTTAAATTTAGCCAAATTAGAATTATGAATTTTTTTTATTTTTAAGATCTTTGAAATCTTAATATAGATGAAATAACTTTAAAATGTGTGATGTAACATCTAAAAAATTATTAAAAATATATAAAATGTTACAATATCAGATAACATATTTTGTTGCATCACTTTATGGCACACAATATTACTTATCACATAATATCGTATGTCTAAAAAAATTATATCACAGAATGTGTTATATTGAAGACTGAGAAACCCTAAAAATCGTGTGGAATTCATTTTCGATGTGTAATATTTCGAATGAACATAACAAACTATACGTCAATGTAAATGCCCACTTAGATTTGGCTGAATTCCATAATCTTGACCTTGAAACTTGGTTAATTGAGCTTGAACCAACATTTTGACGAAATTAAACTTTGACGTGTTTTTTATCCGATCGGCGACGAGGTTGCCTGGACGACCCCGAATGATAAAACGGACTACGCCGGTGCATCCAAAACGTTGGTTTTCCCTAAATGAGATGTTTATTTCACAACGATGACATGTCTGTGAGAAAATGCATAAAATGAAACGTATAATAATAATAGAATAAAATTATTATTATTATTATTATTATTATCATTATTCTATAACTTTTTTCTTCCCTAAAAGCCCTAACTCCCCAAATCCATCTTTTGCTCGCGCTTCTCTCTCCCATTCGCAAGCAAGACCGAGCCCCACTCCTCCCTCGAAAAATTATTCCATACAGATCGTGCACCGCACGCAGCTTGCGTGCGGTGTCTGATCCGGACCGTAAATCACCTGATTTACGGTCCTGATGTATTTCGGTCGGCCCCACCGAAAATTTTTTTATTTTTTCTTTTAAAGACGGAAATAATCTTGGCCGTAGATCATCGTGATCTACGACCAAGATCGAACACCGCATGCAGAGATGCATGCGGTGTCCGCACGCAATAATCCCTCCTCCCTCTCGGTTGCCCTCCTCGAACCGCAAGCTCCCCATACGCGATCCTTATCGCAATCTCATGCCCTCTCTGAGTCACCCGCATGGGAGGAGCCTTCCTCCTCTTCGCACCCATACGCGATCCTTATCGCGATCTTATCGCGTGCTCTATGTCGTTTCCCGCCTCCCTTGGCATCGGTCCACCATGGGTAGGTTTAGGTGAGCTTCTCTTCTCCTTTGTGGCTATAAAAACCTCATTTGTGGAGTTCCTTAAGGTTAGCCGAAAGTTTTGGGAGAGGAGGAGATCCTGCTGAAATTTATTTTTGAAATTCTTGGGTTTAGTCTTTGAGCTTTCTTTTGCCTTCTTTTGCTGTTTGAGAAAGATTTGAGTCAGGTATCTCTTCTCTCCTTCCTCTGTGCCCTTTTCTTCTTCTATTTTGCTTGGCCAAGGTTGTTGTTGGGTGGTACATTTGGGCGAGTACGGAATGATGGTGGAATGTGTTTTAAATGCTTTATGATATTTAGTTAAAAGTAAGTTTATGAGGGAAGTGTAGTTCAGTTCTTAAGCATGTGTAGGCTGTCCACTTATCTTCTTAAGATGTTTTTACCTATACAGTGATATTTGGGGGCTAATCTAGCCTTCAAAAAGGGCTGCTTTCATCTTTTTTTATACTGAACTAATCTTTCATATGCTGGAATAAAGTATTATTTGGGTGGCTGATTTATGAAAATCTAAAATTTTGATGGCTCAAGTTGGCTCTCTGTGGTCGTCTTCATTGCTTAAATTACTTGAGACGCCTTAGGGTTTGTTTGGGGCAGCTTGTGTGTTTCAGGATAAGCTGCTTATCCTGAAATGCGGCCTACGGGCCGGCCACAGGGGTCGACTCGCGGCCTGCGTTTAGTGTAAAAACTCAAACGCAGTTTCGGATAAGCTGGCGAAAAACGCGAACCGAACGGTATGGCGGCGTTTTGAAAACGCCGCCCGCATTTATAAGCTGCCCCAAACGGACCATTAGTGAAATGCCTCATTGAAATTTTATTGTTTTTTGTTTATGAAAAATCTGGAATTAAAAATTCGGGAACGAGTTTGTAAAATTTGAAATTGTCGGGTGCTCTTTTTGTAAAATCTGAAACTTCGGGGTTGTGGTTTTCTTCGCCGTGATGGTTTAAAATCGAGGCTTTTGGAAATCTTATTTTGGGTGGCTTATTTGAAAAATCTGAAACACTGGGCTGGCATATCTACAAAATCCGGAATATTTGGGTGGCACATTTTGTAAAATCTGAGAAATGCGGTAGCTCACTTGACAAAATTTGAAGTTTTGTCTTGCATTAAAAAAAAAAAACTGAAAAGTTCTTATATATTGTTGGCATATACTGGAGATTTTTTTAGCACTTTGTTTATAAAATATTCTGAATGCTTGGAAAGTCAAAAGGTTTCGACCTTTTTTGTTTTGGCTTTATGTAAACCAAAGTTATGCAAGTCGATTTTATGTTAATATGAAATTCATATATGTTGGATTCTTTGCAAGTTTGAAACTATTGTGATTCTTGATTTGGAAACCTTTTGGGGCTTTGGAAGGTCAATTTTGGGGCTTGTTCTGATAGTGCGGATTTGACCCGTGTTGGGCTCGATTTTTAGCCTTGTTGTAACTCGGCTTTGGCCTTGTTATTGGCTCGGTTTTTTGGCCTTTCTAATCGCTCGGTTTTTGACATTGTTGTAACTCGGTTTTCGCCTAGCTATTGGTTCGGTTTTGGCCTTATGGTGAGCTCAGTTTCGGCCTTATTTTGGACTTGGTTTAGCCTTGTACTGGGCTTGGTTTTAGCTCCTCACGGTTGTCCTCTTGGCTCGAATTCCATGCTATGTGAAAATTTAATGTTGTGGATCTCTCAGAGACCTATTTTGAAGCCTTGATTTAATTTCATGCTGCAGTTTGCGTATTCGAAATGCATATTATATAAAATATCAATTTGGGGTTTGATTTTTGGTTACATATTATGGTTGCCCTTGCATTTAGTTCCCTATAATAGATACATATACACCACCCAGTGACATCTCTAGTTGAGATCAATTCATTGTGTTTATTTGCTGACATAGTCATTCCTCTTTTACTTGGTACACAATAGATAAGGATAACTGATACACCAAAATGATATGTTGTTTTAAGTATGTATTTTATGTCTATTTTTTGTGATATTTCACTTTAAAGAAATGTATTTTTTGTGTTTTTGTTGCGGGTATAACATTTTTAAGCATTTGGAGTAAAATTAGCAAAAAAGTCAAAATTTGGAGCCAAAACAGTGAATTTTGGGAATCTAGCGCATGATGCGCTGCTTGACAGAGCCTTTGCGCGTGATGCGTCAGAGATGACTTTTTGCGGATAAAGGTGGTTCGAGGCGAATTTTGAGCGAATTTTCAAAGGGACACTTATTCTAAACATCTTTTAGAGTAATTCAATGCATCTAGACTTTTTGGAAGGTTCTTTTTGAAGAGATATGTCTCTTGGATCAAATGACACATCTTTTAAATTCAAAAGAGTTGAATTTTGGAGGAAATTTTGAATTCTTTATGAAAGGAGCCAACTCAAAATAAATGAAGAGACTTGAAGGAGTTGGGGTGTGACGTGAAAGGGGGTGGCGTGAAAGGCAAGAAGAAGAGATAGAGAGAGAAAGCCAAAAGCCAGGAGATTTTCTTCTAGGGTTGTAAGAGAAGAGGGAATGTGAGAGATTTCTTCTTCATTATACTTTTAAGAGAGAATTGAGAGTGTTGTAAAGAGAGAAAGACTTGGAGATAACTTCTAAGGATTTGTGTAAGAAGGATTGTGAGATAAGTTGTCTTTTATTTATTTTATTTTGTAAACTTGTTTTTATATATGAAATCCATGTTTCGTCATATCATTCTCATGAATTCTGGGTAGACTTCTTTATCCTTCTCCTTACTTTGAAATATGGTTTTGTGAAGAAGTAATTTTATTTTCTATGGTTTTAAATGTTAATAATTTGTGATGATTTGAACTCTGATCTTCATTTACTTTTTTATCTGGCCAATTGAAATGTTAAAATGTATTGAGAAACATATGTTCCGAAAGGGCTATGATTTCTACAACATTGGGAGAATCACATTTGATTTCATGGGAGAGTATGTCATCCATAAAATTGAGTATAAATAAATAGATAAATATATTTTGTTGGATACATAATTGGAGATTTTAAGGTGACAAATTAAAATCTCAATTTGGTCCAGTTGATTGGAAACTAATGTGAGATTGTTAGCTCTCAGGGGAGGGAGTAGTGAGAGCTCTGGAGTGGCAACTAGTATCCTCCCAGCCTCACCACGGAATTAGGGACCAAATTATGGATTAGTCATTGTTCTTTATAGCACTCGGAAGAGGGTAAAGAATATGATTGCTTCT